>CM073580.1:4703645-5303645 GCA_037074715.1 Magnolia kwangsiensis
ATGAAGCTGGGGAGGCCGCCGCTAGCGTACCTCAGGGAGCTCCCCCGGCAGCACCGCCTGCGACTGCAAGCCAACCCAACCAAGGGAACGTATACCTGGATCGTGAGGTTCAAGAAATACGTTCCGAGATGGTTGCCATGAAACACATGCTGGAACAACTGTGCAACCAGCAGATGCAGCGCCAAGAGTCGACACAAGCTCATCCACCAGCGTCTGTAACGCAACCTCCCGCGCCACAGTCGCCTAGACGACCGAGTCAGCCTCGAGAACCAAGTCACCCAGCGCCTGCACGTTCAGCGACAGCCATTTTGCCTCCCTCTGATCTAAGGCATAGAATAGATCAGAGGAGGCGCAGTCAGCTACCTGCAGACGCTGGAGAAACGGCAGAGAGCGCCGAACCCTGGAAGGCTGACATACAAGACTTCAAGAATGAAGTCTGAGAGAAGATGGCAAAGGAAATGGCAGATATAAAGCATGGTCGGAACTCAGATCCGACCAAACACAAAGAAAAAGCTTCTCGGTTCGTGGACGAGGTAATGCGGGCCCGGTTGCCGGAAAGGTTCCGCTTACCCCAGATAACTCCTTTTTCCGGAAAGACCGATCCGACAGAGCATCTTGAATGCTTCAGGACTTACATGGAATTGCACGACGCCTCGAATGCTGTTATGTGCCGAGCATTTTCTCTGACCTTGACGGACGTAGCCCAACTTTGGTTCAAGCAATTGAAACCCAGGTCGATAAAGTCGTTCGCCGAACTCAGTGACGCTTTTCTCAGCAATTTCATTGGCAAAAAAAAGAAACTGAAGCCTCCCGCGCATCTGAATAACATAGTTCAGAGGGAAGGAGAACTACTAAAAGACTACATTAAATGCTTCAATTTCGAGTCTCTGCAAGTTCGAAAGCATTCTGAGGAGACAGCGCTCAACGCTCTCATGCAGGGAGTTAGAGACAAGCCTTTTTTGGCATCACTGGATAAAAACCCGCCCGATACTCTGGGCGAGTTTATGGTTCGGTCAGACAAATACGCCGATGCGGAGGAGACGCGACTCCTAAGAGAGAAAATTCAGAATACGAAACTATTGGCAAAAGAGTCGGCCAAAAAAGAAGCCGACTCGGCCGGAGGGAAAAAGCAAAAAGACGACCGGGGGCGAGACGACAGCAGGCCAGGGAAGCGACTCGACAGAAAATTCTCGGCATATACCCCCCTGAACAAATCCCCTGAACAAGTACTGATGGAGATCAAGACCGAGGGCTTCGTCAACTGGCCTCGAAAAATGCGATGGAATCCTGATCGTCGAAACAAGAACAAATATTGCCACTACCATCGTGATCACGGTCACAACACGAGTGACTGTTATCACTTGAAGGACGAGATTGAGCGGCCGATTAAAGAGGGCCAGTTAAGAGAACATACAGTTGGGACCGGCGTCGCCGCAGGACCGAGTGAAGAGCGGCCCTAAGAAGAAATTCGAACGATTGTCGGGGGTCATCGAGGCGGCGGGGACTCAAATAATGCCTGAAGAAACCACGCCAGAAGCCTCGACCGCCCCGAGTCCGAGGTTCTCCTGCTATCTCGGCCTCCCAAGGAGAAAAAATGAGAGAAATATTGTATCTCGTTCACTGAAGAAGATGCTCGAGGCATTCATCATCCCCACGATGATGCACTCGTAGTCACCCTCACCATCGCGAATAGAAAAGTGTTCCGGATACTGGTGGATACAGGTTCATCAGCGGACGTCCTATTTGCCCAAGCGTTCGATAAAATGGGAATAGGTCGGTCGGTACTACGGCCTGTCCGAACTCCGCTCATCGGGTTCTCCGATGGACAGGTACTCCCAGAGGGAATCGTCTCGCTGCTGCTCACCGCAGGAACCGTGCCTCATCAAAGGACCGGGATGGTCGACTTCCTGGTCGTGGACCAACCATCAGTGTATAACGCCATCGTCGACCGACCGTCTCTCAGCCTCCTTCAAGCCGTGGTGTCTACCTACCACCTTTCTATGAAATTTTCGACCGAGTCGGGAGTAGGGATAGTGAAAGGAGACCAGCAAGAGTCTCGGAAGTGCTACGGCATCCCGGTAAAAGCCCCGGCTGAGATTTCGATGATTGAATCACTGGACCCCCGTATCAAATTGCACGAGCGGGGAGAACCGATGGAAGAACTCGTCTCGGTGCCGTTAACCGAGACGAACGTTTCAAAAATAGTCCGAATCGGCTCCTCCTTGAGCCAGCCTCTTAGAGAACGGATAATCACCTTGCTTCGATGGTATACCGATGTCTTCGCCTGGAGTCATGAAGACATGCCTGGGATCGATTCCTCAGTCATAACACACCGACTCAACATCGACCCAACCTACAGGCCCATCCGACAGAAACGTCACCCGCTCGGCCCGGAAAGGTACAATATCATAGGAGAGGAGGTCGGCAAGCTTCTTAAAGCCAAGTTCATCGAAGAGATATACTATCCGGAATGGATAGGTAATGTCGTACTCGTGAAGAAAGCAAATGGGAAATGGCGAGTCTGTATAGACTATACGGATCTAAACAAAGCTTGCCCCAAGGATAGCTTCCCTCTTCCTCGCATCGATCAGCTGGTTGATAGTACAGCGGGTCATGAACTGCTAAGCTTTATGGACGCCTATTCAGGCTATAATCAAATTGTAATGTACGAGAATGATAAATCGAAAACCGCCTTTGTCACCGACAAAGGCCTTTACTGTTACCGAGTGATGCCGTTTGGGTTAAAGAATGCCGGAGCGACATATCAGCGGTTAGTGAACAAAATGTTCGCTCGGCAAATAGGCCGAACGATGGAAGTTTATATTGATGATATGCTTGTCAAAAGTAAACAGGCGTCCAACCACGAGAAGGACTTGGAAGAAATGTTTTTGACTCTGCGTAAATATAAAATGAAGCTGAACCCCAGCAAGTGCGCGTTTGGCGTGAGCTCGGGAAAATTCCTCGGTTTCCTCGTTAGTCAGCGAGGAATCAAAGCGAATCCCGAGAAAATCAAAGCCTTACTCGAAATGGAATCTCCCAAAACGATCAAAGACGTTCAAAGGTTAACAGGAAGAGTGGCCGCGTTCAATCGCTTCCTTTCCCGAGCCACGGACAAGTGTCTCCCGTTCTTCAAGCAATTGAAGGGACGACAGACGATGGAGTGGACAGACGAATGTGAGAAAGCGTTTCAAGAACTGAAGGTTTACCTCGGATCTCCACCGCTGCTATCTAAGCCCGAGCCTGGTGAAGTGTTGTTGTTGTATTTGGCCGTGTCTGAAGCCGCAGTAAGCTCAGCATTAATACGAGAGAGTCAAGGGAAACAGCTGCCAGTCTACTATGTTAGCAAAGCCTTGCTACCAGCAGAGACAAGGTATCCTCAGCTTGAGAAAATAGCCTTCACTCTTGTAGTTTCATCACGACACCTTCGGCCATACTTTCAAGCCCACACCATCGCCGTTGTGACCGACTTACCACTCCGCCAGATTCTCCAAAAGCCGGAAGCCTCCGGCCGACTTACAAAGTGGGCAGTTGAATTAAGCGAATTTGACATACATTACAGGCCCAGGGCGGCTTTAAAAGGACAGGTCATCGCCGACTTCCTTATCGAAGTGGTTCCTAATCCCGATAGTGCGCCCGAACCAGATGGAATTAATGTATCTGAGGCTTCCTCCTCTCTCGGGCCGACACCCTGGAAGCTATTTGTCGATGGGTCATCCAACTCGAAGGTAAGCGGGGCAGGGGTAGTGTTAGAAACTCCCGACCAAACTTGTATGCAATATGCCTTGCGACTCGGCTTTCAAGCGTCCAACAATACAGCAGAATACGAAGCCTTATTATTAGGCCTCAGACTCGCCGCGAGTCTGGGCGTGACCCATTTGAACGTTTTCAGCGACTCACAATTGGTTGTTAACCAAGTTTCCGGCGTTTATCAAACTCAGAAAGAGCAGCTAAAGGCGTACATGGAAAAGGCTAAAGAATTGATCGCCGGATTCCAGAAGTGTGAAGTAATTCGAATACCCAGAACCGACAACGCCAAAGCCGACCTATTAGCAAAGCTCGCCTCAGCAGATGAGAAAGACATACCTCGGTTAGTTCCAATTGAACATGTCCCTGAACCAAGCGTAAACGAGCCGACGGTCTCGGTCCTATTTCCCATCGATCCAGCGACTGCTTGGTTTGACCCACTCGTCCGCTACCTCAATAATGGTAAACTGCCAGAAGACCGCGCCGAGGCACGACGATTAAAAATTCGAGCCTCGCGCTACACTATCTTGAATGGGATTCTGTACAAAAAAGGCTTTCATACTCCTCTACTAAGGTGCGTCGACTCCCAAGAAGCCGATTATATCTTACGAGAGATACACGAAGGAATATGTGGAAACCATTCAGGAGGACGCTCGCTCGCCAACAAAGTGTTGCGGCAGGGATATTACTGGCCGACCATACAGCATGACTCCAAACGATTCGTCCAAAGATGCGACAAGTGTCAGCGGTTCGCAGTGATCCCGAGACAACCCCCGAGGAGCTGACTCCAATGTCAGGACCGTGACCTTCTGCGCAGTGGGGAATAGATATAATCGGGCCCTTTCCATTGGCGAAGGGCCAGACTAAATTTGTCGTGGTAGCGATGGACTACTTCACGAAGTGGGCTGAAGCAGAACCATTGGCAAAAATTACCGAGCAACGGGTCACGAGTTTCGTTTGGAAGAACATCATATGTCGGTTCGGGATACCCCGGACGATAGTGACAGATAATGGAAGGCAGTTCGACAACAAATAATTCCGGGAGATGTGCAGTAACCTCAGGATTCGTAACGTGTACGCCTCGCCTCATCACCCTCAGACGAATGGACAGGTCGAGGCAATCAACAAAATCATAAAGCAGCATCTCCGGACAAGACTCGACGAAGCAAAGGGAGCATGGGCCAAAGAACTACCGAATATACTGTGGGCCTATCGGACCACAGCACGAACCGCAACGGGCGAAACCCCCTTTTCTCTATGTTACGGTGCGGAAGCAGTCGCGCCAGTTGAGATCGGTATTGGTTCAACCCGAGTCAACTTGTATAATGAACGAGAGAACGGTGAACTCCTCTCATTCGCACTCGATTCGTTGAAAGAAAAAAGAGAAAGTGCTCGCTTGAAGATGATGGCACGACAAAGACAGGTATCTCGATTTTACAATCGCCGAGTTAAAGTCCGACGATTCCGAACCAGGGACATGGTCCTCCGAAGGACCTTCCCAAATACTAAGGAAATTGGGTCGGGTACATTAGGGCCGAATTAGGAAGGCCCCTATGTCGTCTCAGGCACCATCCGACCTGGAACCTACCGGCTGGAAGACCTGAATGGGCAGCTGTTGCCTCATCCTTGGAACACCGAGCATCTCAAGACTTATTACCCGTAAGATACAATCAAACACGCTGTAATTGAAGTCGACTCAATGAAAGTTCTATTTCATATAAGTACCCAATGTCGGGTCAGTTACAAAAAAAAAAATTTATAAAAAGGAAAGCACAATGTCCGACTCTCCCATTTAGTCGGAATTCGAATCCTCGGCGACGCCCGAGGGACCGGCCTCGTCAGCAGCGGCATCTCCTTCAGGGGCTTCGCCCTCGGTAGCCTCGGCGGACGGACTGTCGACCTCGAAGGTGGAGAGATCGAGATCAGGGAAGGCCGCCCTCATCTCCAAAACACAGGCCTTGTAACCACCTTGATAAAGGTGGTCCATCTCCTCCTCAAATTCGGTAGATTCGAGGAAGGCCTCCACCGCTCGATCTCTCTCCTCCTTGGCTCGACACGTCTCTTCCTGAGCTTCTTGAACAAGGCCGGCAGCCACGGCCTTCGCGCGAGCAAGAGCGCCCTCGCACTCGCCGTGAACTTGGAGAAGGCGCCGCTCCCTCTCCTCGGCTTCTTGAAGGAGCAAAGTAAGGCGAGCATTGTCGGCCTTCACTCCTTCAAGAGCGACACGGGCGTCCGCGGCCATCTTCCGGGCGATAGAAAGATCACCGGTCATGATGCCGATCCGGCCCTCAGCGATCTCTCTACGGCCCTCAGCCTTGGCCGCGACCTTCTTCGCAGTCTCTGCCTCGGATGCGAGCTTCTGGGAGGCGACCAGCTCCGAGCTTGCTTTGACGAGGCAAGGAGCCAGCTGCAATACAGAGACGGTGAGCTGTGTTGGAAAACTTAGATAGAGAGCGACATGAGATTGAAGAAAAGTTTACCTCAAAAAGTAACCTCACTGCATGCCCGAGGGTCTGGGCCGTCGGAGCGTTGTAATAGTTGGCAAAGTCTCTCTCGCTCCCGTGGACAAGCGCCCAAGGAACCATCCCCGCAATGATCTTCGTGAAGGGGGACTCCTGTTGAGTCATCTCCATTCTCGGGGATTCTACGCGCGGCGCCTCCCTCGGCCCTGAGACCTCCCCAGCGGCAGGCCCCGACTCAGGTGTCACCTGAGTCACTGGATGGGTCGGCTCCGCTTCCTCGGCCCTCTCATCAGGGTCGGAAAGGACGACCACCTGGGAAACGGCGGGCGCAGCAGCAGGTGGAGTGACCGTTTCCTTCCCCTTGCCTGTGGTCTTCTGCTGCTTCGAAGGTCGAGACCCTGACAGCAGAGACGATCTTGGGGGGGCCTTCACTTTGGAAAGAGGCTTCAAGGCGGGTCGAGGCTTAGCCATGTTCTCGGGCGCAGGTCTCAGAGTAGGGCAAGCTTCGGGGAAGTCTGCAAGGACGAGTAATAAGATTGAGAGAGCAAACGGAAAACCAAGCAGACATATAAGGAGGGCGAAATACCTGAGACGAACGAGTCTAAGCCTGCGAGGTGAAGACGCTCAGGTTGCAGAAGCAACTTCCAAGATCGCTCCACTGCGCTTAGCTTCTTCAGCTCTCTTATCCGAGTCAAAGCCCCGGACTCGAGCTTCCCTCTCCTCTTCGAGATATCTACAAGACATTGTAGAGTCGAGATCAGCGGAAGAGGATATAAAAACGAAGAATAAGAAAAGGAAAAGTCAGTGGACCGAGGCGCTGAGTCACCTGCTCTACGGAATGTGCGGGATACTTGAGGCTCGTACGGCCAGGTGTCGGCCGACTCCCACCGACCGCACGCCCAAAATCACCTTTCCTTCCAGAACTTGTTTGAAGTAGGTGGGTCGGTTATTAGAGATCCCCCCTTGCCTCTCCACGCACTCAGAAAGTAGAGGCCAGGGAAGTTGGGGTTTGGTCAGACTTGGTATAGATAGAGGAACTTGTCGACCGTGAGAGAAGGTTACTCTAGCTCGGACCAAAGCACAGCACACCTGAACAAGTTTCTCCACGTATTTGGGACGATTTGGCTGGGGGCTATTTTGACTCGAGAGAGGAAGTCACGGGCAATGGGCTGAAGTGGCAGGCGCAAGCCACATTGCATCGCGACTTGGAAAATTGCTACCATCCCTGCAGGGGGATGGTCGGGCAAATCACCCGGACGAGGGAGATGAAGGACGACCGAATCAGGGACATGGTAACCAGCCCTGATCCGGTTTAAATCAGATTCAGTGAGAATGGAGGCGACGAGACCGCTGGGCTCGTCTCCTTCCCCTTTCGAAGACGACCCAAAAGCCTCCGCAGTTTGAGTCACAGGGTATGGAACGGCCGTTCCTTCGCCCGTGATTAAATCATCCTCTCCCTTTTCATCCTCGTCCTCCATCTGATCCACCCAAGGGTTTGGCCTCCCTGGACGAGTCACCAGAGATGTCCCACCGCTGGATGGACCTGTCTGGGCAGGAGGCTCAGCCGATGGACTGCCGGATTCTCTGACAAGCCGAAATGCGGCGTCAGCTCCGACGGCGAACTCTGTCAACAGGGATGGTGGGTCTGTAACGTCCCAGAGGTGTTGGGACACACCCTCATCTACTGACATTTCCTCCTGAGGGCTTTGAGAGCCGTGTGCGGCCATTAAAGCTGATAAAAGGAGAAGGAAAAGACTCACCAAAGAAATATATAACGACTGTAAGAAAAGATTGACGGAGAAAGGGGCAACAGCGGAGGAGGAGAAGAACAAGCGAAAGTGCGCTCGGGATCAGACACGGACGGGAGGAAGGAGGGCGAAAATAAAATTCGCACCGTCCTCCCGCCCGGGCTTTTTATAGCCGCGCCACGTGGCCGGGTCATTATGGCAGAAGCGAATCGACGTTCGCCTCGGCTCCCCCATTCGACGCGTGGCAACCGCTGATTGACTGCGGTGAAATCGTGGCCACGCGTCCGCCTTTTATACGCGGACAGAGCAAATTGATGACTGGCCGCACGTGCGACCTTGGGAGGCGCAACGTCGCACGCTAGGGACGACTCAGAGAACATTAAAAGCCTCATCATTATCTCGGATACTAATGCGAACCGACCGATAAAATCATACTCCTTGTTGCCATAGACGACACAAGGAGTAAGGGGGGCTCACTGTTGGGGAAAAATGTGTCAAGCTCGGGTCAAGTCCTGAGACTCGGATGAGTGTAGGTCAGCTTCGCCGACACTGTCTGAAGAATCCGAGACAACACCGACAAAACAGAGGATAGGCCGGGGGGCGTAAGCAAGGACGATTAAAGTCGCTCTGTCAAAGCGACAACCTCGCCTGCATGAACCCACTAAAGGCCGAGCGTTTTAAAGCCGTTCAACCGATAGAATAAGATCCCCTCAGGGAGTTGATTCTGTCGGTCACGGTTGGGACACCGTCCTCCTGTGTCGGCCGAGACTCCCCCAGGGTCGATCACGACCTGGCCGAGACTCCCCCAGAGTCGGTCAAGATCTAGCCGAGACGGAGAGGGGCGGAACGAGGACAGCTGCTGATCTATGAAAATCCAGGGATACGGGTAGCGGATCCCGTGATTCTCGGGATCCTGAGCAATCACAGGAGAAGAATCCTCTGAAGATAAGGATTGACAAACTGTATAAATCTCTAAGCTTGGGACAGAAGAAGGTACGCAAGACTAACCGAGACAAGCTCTTGGCTATTGACCAGATAACTGACTTAAGCATCGGAGGTTCCCCGGCTCTAGCCAGGGTTCCCTTGACATTGTTTCTGTGCAGGTGAAGGAGGGTCCGTCACAAGGAAGCCGTCCCATAAAAACACTGCAACACAAACCTTGACTCTAAACCCTTCTACGAGAAACTCATTTTTCAAAAATCTTTTTCTCTTTTTATTTCTCCATGAAATTTTATTTTTTTTTAAAAAAAAAAGTTTACATATTCTTTCAATCGAGAATACACTTATTACTATAAACTGTTACTTTATTTTCTTTTGTCAACAAAAGACGAAAATGGTAACTTCATTAAAGAAGCAGCGAATTGCAAGTATATTTGAACAATTTTTCCTAAACCCTAAATCATAAACTGAAAAAATTTACACTTGCAAGAGTTTTCAATCATTTACATGAGTTTTTGGTCAATTTGACTGAGCTCGAGTTCTCGGTCAATTTGATCGAGTTCTCAGTTCAAATGATCGATAAGTTGCTGAAATTGACTAAGAACTTAGTGAAATTGTCGGAGAAATCCTCCAAATTGACTGAGAGCTTGGTAAAATTAATCACGTTCTCGATTAATTTTACTAAGATCTTTATCAATTTTCTAAAGTTCTCATTCAATTTTCCAAGTCCTCTATTAATTTCATCAAGTTATCGGTCTATTAGTAAAATTTCTTAGTTAATTACACGGATTTCTTGGTTAATTTCAGTAAGTTCTCGGTTACTTTTCCCGAGGTCTCGGTCAATTTTCTTGAGTTCTCGGTAAACTTCACTGAGTTCTTGGTTAATTTACCCGAGGTCTCAATCAATTTCACTGAGTTGTCGGTGTAATTCGGCTAGTTCTCAATCAATTTTGTTGAGTTTTTGGTCAATTTTTATGAGTACTCGGTCAAATTCATTGAGTTCTTGATCAATTATCGCAACTTCCCAGTCCAATTTTTCAAGTTTTTTTTATCAATTTTACTGAGTTCTCAGTTAATTTCCTTAAGTTCTCAGTCAAGTTCACCAATTTCTCGGTCAATTTTACCGAGTTATCGCTGAAATTCAACAAGTTCTCCATTAATTTTGCCGAGTTCTCTATCAAATACACCGACTTCTAGGTCAATTATCACAACTTCCATGTCAAATTTTATGAGTTCTTGGCCAATTTCCTCTAGTTATTGGTCAATTTTCACATGTTCTCAGTCAATTTTCTTGAGTTTTTGGTCAATTTTTTCAAGTTTTTGGTCAATTTTAGTGACTTCTTCATCAATTTCAGTGACTTCTCCGTCAATTTATGAGTTCTCATTGTCTGGGCCATGTTCAAAGTTGTTCTAATTGAATTATCTTAACCATCTAGTAAATGGACCATGGGAAAGAGTGTTCGTCATTTTAGTGTTTCTTTCGTATGTCGTCCATTGGAAGGCTATGGTTGTATGGACACCCCCACCTAAAAAAAGGACATGCCACTATTTGACTTTCAACCTAACTTCAATAAATTGTTTCTTACTGACTTGAAAATCATTAAAATTTAAACGGATCAAACTGAGAGCATACTCGGCATGTGCCGGAAACAACCAACGGACCCGATCAGCTAATACTAAATCCAGTAGCTCATCCGAACTTTAAAACCCTTAAAACTCTCTGTATGTCACAACAGATATGTAAAAATGGATAAAACAAATCTTACTGGGAGCTATACACGAGTCAAATTGAGTTGAGCTTGACATAACTTGACTCAGCTCGACCACTAGCTCACCCCAGCTCGAACTTAGCTCGGCTCGATCCTCGAGCCTGACTGGCCAACTCGGCTCGGTTCAGTCAATAGCTCGAGCTAGTTCGAGTCGAGTTCAGGCCAAGATCAAACATGTGTGACATTGTCTCAAACACATGGAGTCTGTCTTTAGTTTCTCACGATATGTAAAACAACAACAATAATTTACATATATTTCATCAAATGCTCAATAGTCAATATCAAAATCAAGATACAAGGGTATTTATTTCATATCCATACCTTTCTCACCACCAACTACCACTTTGTTGAGTCATTTCATCAAACACTTGGTGAGCGACATCAATATCAAAATAACGGAGTCACCTAATAGGTTCGATCCGAGTTGAGTCGAGCCCAGACAAGCTTTAAATCGGCTCAAAATTTTTTCAAGCTCAAAAAATCAACTTGACTTGGATCAAACTCAGTTTCGAACCTAGAAAAATCGAGCTTTTTCGAGTTAAGTCAAACGAGCTAACTGAGCTAACTCGGTTCGTGTATAACTGTACTAACAACTACATTAATTAATTTAGTGGGACAAATACTCTATTATCCCGGGACCCCTGACATGCTAGCACCATTTTATGAGATAACTGAGATTATTCGAAAATGCAATACAACACTTTCATGATATGATAACCGAAGTAATTTTAATTAATATCCCATTTTAATGAATCGGAATCCTCTGTTTAGCACAAGCAGACAAATTCAAATTTTCTTTATTGTGATGTCCACATCATCACCAACGTTGTTAGCACTGTTGCAACTAGAGGTGGGTATTTTGCATCTGATCCAGTGGATCCGACCCGACTTGGTACTATTCCGAATAGAACCGACAGCTTAGTTCAGCCTGATCGAGTCTGTCCACCCAGATCCGATCGTCTTTCGAGTCGGGCTCGGATAGAGGTTGATCCGGACAGATCTGACCCGAATACCTGAACCGAAAGGATCCGACCCGAAACGGGTAGTATAAATATTCATTTATACATTTTACATTCACTCATTTACATCACACCCTTCCCCTCTTTTCTTACCCTAACAAAAAAACGAGCCTCCCCTTCCTGATCTTCTTCTTCTTATTCCTCTCCACTCTTCGGTCTCCAGCTTCCCCTTCCCATTATTGTAGATGTGGGTTTCACAGCTTAGACGGTTTGATTTGAGTTAATACCTATGATGTGTGCAGTTTGAAGGAGCTGCGTATTGAGTTTCATACACAGCCAAGAGTATCAAATAACTCCACTAGATACAGCATAGTCGGTGATCTATGGGACCCACCATGATGTATGTGTTTCATCAATTCCGTTCATCCATTTTTTAAGATAATTTTAAGTTTTATTCCAATAAAAGGGTTATAAATCTCAAGTGGACTACACTACAGGATAACAATAGTGATTGGATATCCACCATTAAAATCCTTCTATTATACTGTTTATTTGACATCCAATCTATTGATTAGGTCATACAGTCCCAAATGAAGAGATAAAACAAAGATCAGCTTGATCCAAAACTTTTATGCCCTCTAAATGTTTTTAATGGTCAACTCTTATTCAATACTGTTTTTGTAATGTGGTTAAATTGAGATTTGATTATACCTCTGTAAGACCCGTATCTTGGTCCGTACCTTTCCGTAGACTTCTGCGGTCTTACCGGTCGAATTCCGGCAACTTTCGACCCTTAACGGATATCGACGCGCGACCCGGATTCATGTGCCGACAACCCGAGTCGACTCAACTCGAGACCTATACCATAGCGACCGCGCCGTCGTTGCGGTTCCGATACCGCGACTCGTGCGCCAAGGCGATACCCTGATCAAGAGTTATGGGCCAACGTTCAGTGCGAGAAAACGCCGCGCGTTGCGAAAACCAAGGGAATCTCAACGATGTGTCACATCAATCACATCAATCCCATCAATCAATCACCCATCAACCCATCACATGTCAAGTACACATCACTCTCACCCATTTTCCCAAGCAACCACAAAAGTCTCCCAAACCCATACCTCTCTTACACAAAAGCCAACAAAGTCTTCTCAACCCATACCTTTCTTACACAAAAAGCCACAAAAGTCTTCCTAACCCATACTTTTCTTACACAACCATCACTCACCCATCCATCCATCACTCTCTCTCTCTCCCTTTACATCACTCTCTCTCTTTCTCTCTTTCTCATTCTAAAATTTCCAAACAACAAAAATTGCAAGGGCTCCATACGTATGGAATTTTCCAAGTCCCTTTAAGCTCCAAGTGGCCCACCTTTCTACCCCAAAATCTCCCATCTCAACCCTCCATTCTTCATCTTAGCCATTGAAGTTGAAGACAAGGTGCCAAGGAAACCCTAGGAGCGAGAAGATCGGACGGTGGGTGCTTCTATAGGGTAGATTTTCTTGATTTTATGGTGGACCAAGTGAGGCCCACCGATCCATGATGTGGATCTCACTTGGGACCTTTAAATGTGGCCGATGGACCACTTGGATCATCATGATCGTTCCATGATGGGGCCATTCTCCATGGACCCCATCATGATAGTTATTTCATTGCAAAAAGGTCATCTAGACCGTCCATAACGGTGGAGAATGGATCTCCACCGTTGATTTACAATTTTGATGGTCCCATGATCTAAAGGATCCATTTATTGTATGTTTCATTGCAAGGGAGGGCCCATAGTGACGGGGTCCCTCCATCACAAGCCGTGTCCCACTCTCCATCTCTCTCTCTCTCTTTTATTTTATTTTATTTTATTTTATTTTATTTTATTTTATTGTATTTTATTGCAATAGGAGGGTGTGGCCCACTTGAGTAGATCCCACTTGAGTAGATCCCACTTGAGATATTTTATTCAAGTGGGGCCCACCTTGGCTGTTACTCCCATGCCACCCATCAGTGGGGCCCACTTCATCAAGGCCCTCCATCTAAAAAATATATATATATATATATATATATATTTTTAAAACCGTCCAGACGCTGGACGTTCACAACAGAAATAAAAAAAAAAAAAGAAAGAAAAGGAGAGGATTCTGGGAGGTCCCTTAGTGCAGGCCCCACCTTGATGTTTAGGTTCGATCTAAGCCGTCCATCCTCTTACCTACGGTGTTTTAGCCGTTGGGTAGAAATTTGGGGCTGATTGAAAGACCTGGTGGGCCATAACATCAATGAATGCATCACCACCATTCAAGATCATTATTTTGTTTTATTTCACTTTCCAAGCGTCAAAAAAATCCAAACTCTGGACTCATTTGGACGGCGTCGAGCCACTGAACGCAATGGCCGGGGCGGATTCCACTTTAGTGGGCCCCATGCGTGAAAAACCATCCAAAAATTCATTTTTTCTCATTTTTGAAGGAGGCTTACCCCCCCTGCCTCCCTGACGTTCCAGCGTTGCAGCCGTGCAGCCGTGTAGGTGGGCAGCGGCGCCCAGCAGGGACCCACGGCTTCAGCCGTGGGCCCCACCGTAATGCCTGTTTGCCATCCAATCAGTTCATGAGGTGGGTCCCATCCTCAGATGGGACCCCTTCAAAAAATGAAACAGATCCAACACTCAGGTGGCCCACACCAAGTGAAACAGTGTGAATTAAATTTTATCATTTAAAATTCTTTTTGGGCCCACTGAAGTATTGGATCAAGCTGAAATTTATATTGTCCCTTCATCCAGGCTCGAGGGACCTATTGAATGGATTAGATGTCAAGTAAACACTGCAGGGTGGGCCCCACATGGGACCCACAATGAGGTGCATAGTAAAGTCCACCGTCCAGTGGACGGTGGCACCCACCTGATGCATGTATGCCTCCACCGTCCAGCGGACGGTGGGGCCCTGTGTATTTTACGTGCGCCATCCGCACTGTCCACTGGACAGTGGGACCCACCATGATGCATGAAATGCATCTATACTGTCCATCCACTTTAACATATAAGACCTATGGGTTAAGCCCCTTTGGACTGTAAAAAAAAAAAAAAAGGGCTATGGGTTAGGCCCATTTGAATTATAAAATGCTTATGGGCTGGGCCCATTTGATCCATTTAAGGCCTAAGAATTTGGGCCCACTTGACACGTAAAGCCTATGGGCTTGGGCTCACTTGTACTTAGGCCCATTTAACGTGTTGCAAGTCCATGGGACTAGGCCCATTTGATGTACTTCAAGGCCCATGTAATTGGACCCTTTTTGTTGAAATTTAAAGCCCATGGAGGTCGGCCAATTGATATATGTAAGGCCTAAGGGTTTAGGCCCACTTTGACATGCATGCAAGCTCATAGTTTAGGCCCATTTGAATTGTTTAGGGCCTAGGGATTTAGGCTCATTTGAGTCATATAAGGCCTCTGGGTTGAGGCCCATTGGATATACATTTGGGGGTCCAATTGGTGTGGCCCATTTGATACATATTAGACTCATATGATTAGGTCCAACTGATGTAATCCAAGGCCCACGGGTTTTGACCCATTGCAATGCACTTAAGACCCATTGGTGTGGCCCATTTATATGGCCCATCTGATGAATAAAAGGCCCATAAGATATGGCACATCTGACGAATAAAGGGCCCATGAGATGTGGCCCATTTGATATATATGTAAGGCCCAATGGGAGGAACCTAAGGTCCATTGCAATATGTAAACCCAATACCGATTATGTAACGGTGTTTAAGAAGATTGTACCTGGAATGCAATGATGGTTTGACGTCCACATTGCGAGTGTAATGTTGGTTGGATGTCCACATTACGACTCTCCTTAGGGCCCATTACTAGCCGTACTTGCCTTGTATAGGCCGTCCAGGCCCATCTGCATCGTAAGATAATTCATTTCGTTATAACATGTTTAGTATAGTTTCATGACCCATGATGATGTATGCTTGATATGAGGATTGACTGATCATAGCATTTGCCTTCGGGCAGGTTGTTTATGGGCTTCCGGTTAGGCGGTGTTGCCCTACATGAGCGCACGGTATGCGCAGGATTGGTTGCATGACTGGATAGCGTGATTCATGCATTCTGCATTTGTGTGACATGGTTGTTGTACGCCCTAGCGACATCAGGGCCGTAGCCTCCACAGACGCATCGTGATTGGCAGGATTGGATACCGGAAATCTTGACTTACAGGGGTACTATAGATATCCCTGGGTGAAAGTTCCTAAACCCTTATGGTACCAAGAGGTTGCTCCAACGTCTAGACCGAGTGGGTAGATGAGCGTTGAGTGCCGATTACCAGACGGTTACGCTCTCCACTGTGTCGTGGTCGGTTGGAAGGGGGTACGGCCTTACCCGCCCGAGAGTAGGGGGCAATGCTAGGCTGAGTTTGACCAGCTCGAGGAATGGGTCCGCTATCGAAGAGTCGCGCCCGTTTTTGGCAGACGGATAGTGAGGTCTCTTCCACTTACCTTATTGCGCGCGATGTGGCGGCAATCTGGTTTAGAGTGTACTAGACCCCGGTGATATTCCATACTTTGAGCTGTACTGATATGTGGACATTGATGAGGATCTGTATGCTTGAGTTGCATTGCACATTACATGGCCTTGGGATGGCCGATACCATTCATGTCTTGCATTGCATAGCCTTGGTACGGCTCATGACGTTTTGGTTCCATCTGCATATTCCGCATTACTCTGACATTGCATTCATATTACTACCTTGCGCACACACTTTCACCACCCTCTAAGCTTTCTGTAAGCTTATGCACGACCGTTGCGTGCAGGTGACGTTGGACTGCAGCAGCGTTGAGGCAGGAGCGCGTTGCTGATCATTTTGGAGTTTTCTGTTATTTACCATTGTATTTCCCTTTATGCTCATTGTACTTGTAAAGTTTTTGATCATAGTGGAAATGTGATGGAGTTCTTGGTTGTTGTTTGTGGGTTATGCCTTTGGTTATGCTTATTACGTATCAGACTGATGTTAAAAAAAAAAAAAAAAATCCTCCTCGTAGCATCCCAGGATCGGAACCTGGCGAATGAGAGCTAGGAGCCGAGAATGGGGTTCTACGGAGGCTGTCGGCGCCGGATTCGGCGATCGAGAATTTTGTGAGCCCGATTTCTGAGTTTGGGGCGTGACAACCTCGTTTTTGGATTGATGTTGTAAAATGATCTCTAAAAATAGATGGACGAAATGGATGAAACACATATGTCATGGTGGGGCCCACATAGCACCGACCATGTCAGGGGAGTAGCCAATTCATTTCCCGTCCACCATGATGGCTGTCTGACAAATGCCAGCTGCGTAGGTACATGTACGTCTGCTGCGTGGGTATGTGTCATGTAAAGCCGAGCACTGGGTTCAAAGGATATCAAAGTTATATGGCCCCATAGTGATGTATTTATTATATCTAGACTGTTCATGTATTTTTAGATATCATTATATAGCATTATCCAAAAAATGAATAATAGGAAGATCATCTGGAACACACCACAAATAGTAGTAGAGAATGATTTTTACTGCTAAATGATTTGTGTGGTCCACATGATACTTAGATTGTTTTATTTTTTGTCTCAAGCCTTAAGACGAGGTAATCAAATGGACAAATGGTTTGGATATAACACATATCCCATGATTACGCTCCTAAAACTTGCTAACGTTAATACAAAAGAGTCTTATACTTGCGTGAAAACTAAGAAGACGGTGCCCATCTAATATAATACCTCCAGTGAAATTGTCTATATGTTCTTTTATAGGCATGTGGGGCCTACCTTGATGTATATATTTTATTTAAGCCATTCATCCATTTTGACATATCATTTTAAGGGTTGAGAACAAAAATGTGGTACATTAAAGGTTGAAGTGGATCACATTATATGAAATAATTGGATTAAATTTCAACTATTGGAAGTTTACCCAACCCGATCCCACTCAGGTAGAGTAACTGAGTTGGACTCGGTTCGGGTCAGGTTACTTACGTATCAAATCGGTCTGAATCAGGCAACCCATATCCAGTCCCGAATGGAATTGAGTTCGGATTAAACGATGTGATTTCGAGTCGGATCGAATCAGGCCTGATCCGATCCCTCCTGGACGGCTGGACCGATGGCCAGCTCCGCCCACCATGATGGCTGTCTGACAAACGCCAGCTGCGTAGGTACGCACGAAAAGGTAGTGGATTTGGTCTGGATTTGGTCTTCTTTAAGTCGGTTTGTCGCTGTTACATCCAACAGTCTAGCGTGTGTTGGCCCACTACGACAAACAAGCTAAGTTTCTTATAATCACAACCGTCCATATTTTGAAATATGTGCTATAGGATATATTTTGACGTAATGAACGGTTGATTGTGGTCATCACTATCTGGAGACAGGGAAAGAAAATTATCAGTGGTATGAACTCAACTCTATAAATCAAAGGCTAGAATCATCAATTAAGCGTGAATATCAAAGAATGACTTATCTGTAGTAGTAATGAAAACATGGACGGTTCAAAATTTCAGATCATCAAATCATGTGGGCCCCAGTGGGTTGCGATATAAAATGTATCCTGATTCGCGACAGAGACAAAGCGACCTGATAACCTTGCCAGCATATTCCAAAATGAGAAAATGACCACTGTAGACAAAACCTTTTACCCAGCGGTTTTTATCGAGGAATACAAACTTAAGTCACCAACTTAGACTAGCACGTGCGGACAGCGACTTTGAGGACGGAACTACCCCTCCTTTTTACTGCCGTTGCTTTTCCTCTCGCTCCATTAAAAAAAAAAAAAGACGAAAACTCCACCGCTACATCTGTTGCTTGGATCGCACCACGCTCTAGCTGGATCCCACCCTCTCTATTCATCAACATTATCTCGTTCATGATAGGTATGATATACATTTACCTAAATCGCGTAAATTTTTTGTGAGCCATTGAAATGCCGAATGAAGCTCCCATCTTGGTTTTTGGTTCATCCATGCGAAAATCATCCTATGAACACGATGAATTACAAGTAAAACATCATTGTAGGGGCATAACAAGGTTTCTATGGTGGAAACACTGTTTCATGTGGTGTGATCCACTTGATATTTCAATATGCCACCATTTTGGGCTGAAACCCTTGCTTTAGATGGAAAAATGGATGAACGTCATGGATAGTCCACATACATTCAAGGCGGGCCCAACTCAATATTTTTTATTTTTTTATTTTTTTATATTTTACTATTAATTTTTTTTTTTAGCTTTTTTTAAGTTAGTTTGTTAGTACACACCCATGTCAATACACACACTCCATGTTAGCCACCCCCGCTAGGAATTGAAACCAGAACCTCAAGTGTTGACATGAGGTATCTCTACTCGGTCTGCCAATTGAGCTATGGATCTGGGTGTGTCCAACTTAGTTAACTCAGCACTACAAGTGCGTATTAAAAATTTTATGAACCGCTCAGTCAATTTCATTAATTGTTCGATCAAATTCACTGAAGAGAATTTCATGTAAATCTCGGTCAATTTCATTAACTGATTGATCAAATTCAACAAAGCAAATTGTTAGGCTAGGTCAATTACATTTAAAGTTCATTTCAATTCATGCTAGCCTCACCCAATTTCAAGCCTGCCTCGCTTAAATTGATGTTTCCCTTGCTCAATTTGTAAGTTGCCTTGTTGAATTTTTTCGTTGCCTTGCTCAACTCTTAGGTTCGCTCGCTCAATTTCTATGTTCCCTTGCTCAATCCTCGCTCCAATTTCTACGTTGCCTTGCTCGCCTCACTCAATTTTTAGCTTCCCTCGCTCAATTTCTAGCTTCCTTCGCTCAATTCCTAGGTTGCCTCACTTCAATTTGGATGTTCCCTTGCTCAAATCCTATGTTGCCTCGCTCAATTTCTAGCTTCTTTGCTCAATCCGTAGGTTGCCTCGCTCAATTTCTAGGTTCCCTCGCACAATTTGTAGCTTCCCTCGCCTCGCTTAAATCTTAGGTTGCCTTGCTGAATTTCTTAGTTCCCTTGCTCAATAACTAGAATTTCTTACTGAATTTCTACGTTGCCTCGCTCAATTCCTAGCTTCTTTCGCTCAATCCCTACATTGCCTCGCTCAATTTCTAGGTCGCATTGCTCAAATCCTAGGTTTCCTCTCTCAATTTCTAGCTTCCCTCGCTCAAATTCTAGGATTCCTCACTCAATTCCTAGGTTGCCTCGCTCAATTCCTAGGTTGCCTCGCTCAATTTCTAGCTTCCCTCACTCAAATCCTAGGATTCCTAGCTCAATTCTTATGTTGCCTCGCTCAATTCTTAGGTTGCCTTGCTCAATTTCTAGGTTTCCTCGCTCAAATCCTAAGTTGCCTTGCTTAAATCCTAGCTTCCCTCGCTCAATTCCTAGGTTATCTCATTGAATTCCTACGTTGCCTCGTTCAATTCCTATGTTGCCTCGCTCAATTCCTATGTTCCCTCGCTCAATTTTTATCTTTCCTCGCTTAAATCTTAGGTTGCCTCACTCAAATCCTAGGTTGTCTCGCTCAATTTCTAGCTTTCCTCGCTCAATTCTTAGGTTACCTTGCTAAATTCTTAGGTTGCCTCGCTCAATTTCTAAGTTTCCTCGCTCAATTTCTAGCTTTGCTCGCTCAAATCCTACATTGCCTCGCTCAAATGCTAGGTTGTCTCGCTCAATTTCTAAGTTTCCTCGCTCAATTCCTAGGTTACCTTGCTGAATTCTTACGTTGCCTCACTCAATTCCTAGGTTGCCTCGGTCAATTTCTAGGTTCCCTCGCTCAATTTATACCTTTCCTCGCTCAAATCTTAGGTTACCTCGCTCAAATTGTAGGTTGTTTTTAGCCACACCTCCTACACCACCCCTTTTTTATAAATCCTAAAAGACATTGCCCATGAAGATATAATGAAGATCTCCCAACTATTGTATTGATTTCAGATCAATCTAGTTTATTTAAGATAATAACAATCTCCAAAGATTTGGCCTAAAATCGAAAATTGCACCAAACATCCCAAAATCTTCAATAATGTTTTCCAACAGCCCATAATTCAGCTAATGGTATTGCTTGCTTTCCTCGCTCTATTCTTGATCATTTGGACATTGTGGATCAAAGAGTTTGTGGAATGGTGCAATGGGAACTTCACTTTGTTGTTAGTGCTTGAAATTATAGAAGATGTCCTATGTACTGCCATACAATTGGCTGCTTCATAGTTGGTTTTCTCTTCCAAATGGGCCTGTGTAGACTAGCAATGCAACACTTGCTCATTTGGGCCATGTATCAGCGAACTGAACCTATAAGCTAAACCATAACCCATTCTTAAATCCAAAAACCTATAACCTAAACCAAAACCAAAACCAAAACCTGTAACCAAAACCTGAACCCATTCTCAAATCCCAAAACCTATAACCTAAACTCGAACCCATTCTCAAATCCAAAAATCTATAACCTAAACTGAAACCTATAACTTAAACCTGAACCCATTCTCAAATCCAAAAACCTATAACCTTAACCTAAACCTATAACCTAAATCAAAACCAAAACCTATAACCTAAACCAAAACCAAAGCCTATAACCTACTCATTCTCAAATCCAAAAATTATATTGACGCAATTATAGCTACGGTTATAATCCGTAGCTAAAGTATATAAAAAATTGTTATCTATAATTAACGTCTCTTACAGTGTGGTCCACTTGATAGTTAGATCTATCTTATTTTTCGTCTCAAGCCTTATATGAGCTTGTAAAATATATGGACAATTTGGATATAACACATACATCATGATGGGACCCATAAAAGCAAAAAAAAAAAAAAAAAAATTCAGTTTGAGCGGGGCAATATGAATTTTTTTTTTTTTTGCTATGTTGCTTTTGTGGGTCCTATCATGATATATGTGTTATATCCAAACCGTCCATATATGAGCAAGGCAAATTGAAAATTAAGCGGGGCAAACTAAAAATTGAGCAGGGCAAACTGAAAATTGAGGGGGGAAAACTAAAAATTGAGCGGGGCAAACCTGAAATTGACCCCATTGTCAAAATCTAGTTTGCCCACCTTTTATCCAGTTATTTTTATGAAAGAGTACAAACTTACTTTTGCAACTTACACCTCCACGTGCGGAGACCCAATTTTAGGACGAAAATACCCCTCCTTTTTACTGCTATCCACTTTTCCTCTCCCATTTCACTATTTGATTTTCATCTCCCTTTCCAGAATAAGGTTTAGGTTTAGGTTTGAGTTTAAGTTTGAGTTTTTAAGTTTAGGTTTAGGTTTAGGTTAGGGAGTTGAGATTATGATTAAGTATATGTTTCGCTTTAGAGAATTGAGTTTAGGTTATAGGTTTAGGGAAAGGTTAGGTTTATGTTATAGGTTTTGGGATTTGGGAATAGTTTTAGGTTATAACTATAGGTTTAGGTTAGGTAATAGGTTAAGGTTTAAGGATAGGTTATAGGTTTTGGGATTTGAGAATGGGTTCGGGTTTAGCTTATAGGTTTAGGTTTAGGTTTTGGTTTAAGTTATAGGTTATAGGTTTTGGGATTTGAGAATGGGTTTGGGTTTAGGTTATAGATTTTGGTATTGGTTAAGGTTATAGGTTATAGGTTTAGGTTTAAGTTAAGGTTAGGTTTAGGTCATAGGTTTTGGGATTTGATAATGGGTTCGGGTTTAGGTTATAGGTTTTGGTTTTGGTTTTGGTTATAGGTTATAGGTTTAGGTTTAGATTATAGATTTTGGAATTTGAGAATGGGTTCGAGTTTAGGTTATAGGTTTTGGTATTGGTTTAGGTTATATGTTTTGGTTAAGGTTATAGGTTATAGGTTTAGGTTTAGGTTATATGTTTTGAGATTTGATAATGGGTTCGGGTTTAAGTTATAGGTTTTGGTTTTGGTTTTGGTTATAGGTTATAGGTTCAGGATAAGGTTTAAGTTTAGGGAAAGGTTAGGTTTAGGTTATAGGTTTTGGGATTTGGGAATAGTTTTAGGTTATAAATATAGGTTTAGGTTAGGTTATAGGTTAAGGTTTAAGGATAGGTTATAGGTTTTGGGATTTGAGAATGAGTTCGAGTTTAGCTTATAGGTTTCGGTATTGGTTTAGCTTATAGGTTTTGGTTAAGGTTATAGGTTATAGGTTTAAGTTTAGATTAAGGTTAGGTTTAGGTTATAGGTTTTGGGATTTGATAATGGGTTCGGGTTTAGGTTATAGGTTTTGGTTTTGGTTTTGGTTATAGGTTATAGGTTTAGGATAAGGTTTAGGTTTAGGTTTAGGTTTAGGTTATAGGTTTTGGAATTTGAGAATGGATTCGAGTTTAGGTCATAGGTTTTGGTTTTGGTTTAGGTTATAGGTTTCGAGATTTGGGAATGGGTTCGGGTTTAAGTTATAGGTTTTGGTTTTGGTTTTGGTTTAGGTTTTGGTTAAGGTTATAGGTTATAGGTTTAGGTTTAGGTTATAGGTTTTGGGATTTGGGAATAGTTTTAGGTTATAACTATAGGTTTATGTTAGGTTATAGGTTAAGGTTTAAGGATAGGTCATAGGTTTTGGAATTTGAGAATGGGTTCGGGTTTAGCTTATAGGTTTAGGTTTAGGTTTTGGTTTAAGTTATAGGTTATAGGTTTTGGGATTTGAGAATGGGTTCGGGTTTAGGTTATAGGTTTTAGTTTTGGTTTAGGTTATAGGTTTTGGGATTTGAGAATGGGTTCGGGTTTAGGTTATAGGTTTTGGTTTTGGTTTAAGTTATAAATTATAGGTTTAGGATAAGGTTTAGGTTATAGGTTTTGGGATTTGAGAATGGGTTCGGGTTTATGTTATAGGTTTTGGTATTGGTTTAGTGTAACACCCTGAATTTTTGCCTACCTTGAGATTTAGACGTCCTTAGGCAATGGATCAATCCTAACACCTGATTAACTTCTCAAAACTTAATCCAAAAGTCTCAAATCACTATTTCCTTCGAAAATCTCACATATCACTATTTTATCCTTCAAAATTTTCTAGGAGCTTTCATATTAGACACAAATCTTAAAGTTTAGGTGATGTTAATCAATACTTAAACTAAAAAGTACTATGAATAGTAAATAAATACATAAAAAGGGTTTTTAACCATTAACCTTTTGTAATCTCACGAAATAAGTAAGCTATTTGGATAGATCAGCTTCTCCTATCTCAAAATCATATATTGCATGTCAAATAACTCATCCCCGGTTCTAAAATACACCTATTTCAAATATCAGATGGTGAAATCACCCCAAACAGGTCAGCGAGCGGCGAGGGGATCGCCGGTTTGGCGAGGCATCGCCAAACTCGTCCGTACAACAGTATGGCAGGTCTGTTTCTGCACTTTTTCCTACGCGTTTCTTCCAACTTTGAAAAATCATATCTCCTTCGTTATAACTCCAATTTAGGTGATTCAAAAATCAGATTGAAATTAAATGAGTCTAGTTTTATATAAAAATATGTGAAAAATATAATAAAATATTTAATATAGTTTAAAGTAGGTCATTATGAGCAACTGTCCGGTAATCACTTGTTGGATAGCTGCTGCTTCTAAAATTTTTAGAATTTTTCTATAACTTGAAATCTTATGAAATTTAGTGAAGTCAGGGTAAACTTGATGATGAACTCCCAGAAAAATAATAAAAATAATACGATAACTAGAAGTGCCCAAAATGGGGCATAGAATGGCCCTAAGACCGTATTCTGCCCTATTAGGGTAGAATTTGGTTAAGTACCAAACTGAATACTCAGTAAAATTAACTTGGATCACTTTAAATATAAACTATAAGACTCAAAATTAGTAGGACTGCTAACGTTATGTTACCTAGAAACCTAGGATCAAACTCTAAACCTGTTTGTTCTAGGAACCCTTTGAAACTTTGTATTGGATCTAGACCGTGCGTCGGAAGTCCGATAGCGATGATCTTACACCGTTAGGACCGCTTAGCTGGACTTGACAATCGTTTCGAAAATCAAGCCCAACTGATGCTCTGAAGCTATTTCATTGAGCCTGGAGCAGGGAATGTGAGAAAGAGTGAAATTCATTTAAAATTAAATGTGATTTAAATAAATCTGGCACGTTTCGCTTGTGGGATCAGTATAAGCAATCAGACCGTCGGAATCTGACCCAAATACACCCTCGGATCAGGAAACATTTCCCACTCAGGTCAGTGTACTCAAAATCCCTGATCGAGTCTCCGTGACCGCTGAACTGAAACTGGTTCGCCACGTGCGATCTGGGAACACTACTGAACTGAAACTTCAGGGGAGCAGGATCCAGTAACCATAAGCTTAAGTCCGACCACGTTCGGCCAAGAGACCTCCCGAAACACTCTTTTAGATCGGAACAGTCCCGATTTGGTTATAACACAAGTATATTTTGTTTCCAAGTCTGTTTAGGTTAGGTTTTAGCCTATATAAGGGCTTTAAACCCTCTCACAACCCTCCCATCCGAATTTGCTAGAAACCCTAGATAGAGAGAGAGAGAAAGTGAGAGATTTTGAGAGAGTAGTAGGAGAGAATTCCCGCCACTTGCTGCAGCTTTTGCACATACCAAAGCACCGCACTCCAATCACTTTTTTGGTGATTTCCAACTCATTCCTAGGTAAGAAAACCCTATCCACTAGCTGTTTTAAGGATTCTTTCGATTCAATAGCGAAGTAGTTTACGTATCTTGTGCATTAGGTCGCCGTTACGCCGTTGACGAAGCGTATACGTTCGATTCGAATCGATATACTTTTACGACAAAAGGTGAGAATTTTAGACGCTTAGATTGGCTGATTTCAAAACTTTCAATGTCGTTTAATAGTAGATTATCGACGAGAACGCTGTTTGACATGTAAAAAATACTGTCCGTTTTCCATTTCGTATACGTACGGTAAATATGAGATTTAGGATATTTTAGGTATTTATAGGAAATACGGTATATGTCCGTATTTTGCAAAAATGATTGACATGTTTATTTGTCGTGTTGTGATACTAGTTATGCGTGCATGATCTGTTTGGCGAAGAGATTCGCCCTTATGCGCACTTTGAGTCGACATACGCTATGTAGGCTAAAGTGTGTAGACTAAGTGTTTGTATAAATGTTTGTATTAGTATGTATTGTGTAAATGTTGTTGTGAATTAGTTTTGAGATTGAATTCTCAATCAATATGCTGATGTATATGATTTCCCATGTTGGTTATATGTATTGGTTTCATTATATATACGAAATGCATGAGTTGCTTGATTTGCTTAAGTTGTATGTTATAACATGTGACAACATGCTTGTATTGTTTATATTCATTCCTGTTACTCTCATATGTTTACTGACGTTGTTTATAAATGTTTGGGGCTATGCACTAGTCTAGGCAGTCGGTAATGGACTGAATTTCGTGGTTAGCTTCTATTCGCCACGAAGGACGCGCCGATGAACGCGAGTCGTGATTTGAGTTGGCGGCAGTGGTTACGCCACACGAAGTGTATTGTGCACTTCATGTCGTTCGACTTGAGATGCGCTTGTACTAGTCGAGCCCGTCAAGTAACCCGACTGACCATTGTATGTTCACCATGTATGAGTCATAACTGCTTGAACCTAGGGTACTGAACTTACCATTGGAAACTCTGTTAACCATGGTAGCTTGATCTATAAAGACTCATGAGTCGGGCATGGTGGTATGGGACACCGTGGTCGAGCTGTCGGTATACGCTGGGGCAACAAACCTCCCTGTAGTGACCAGTGAGCACCCAGACTCGTGAGCAGATTATGGTGATATGGGACACTATATTCTTGCTGTCGGCCTACATTGATAAGGTGATGGGGGAGCAGTGCAACGAGTGCGAGCAACAGCCCTGACAACCCTTTGTATTGACCTCGAGCGTATTCTGAGTCTACGGGAGGCGACGACCCTTCCGTAGCGACAAGAGTACAAGTAGGCTTGTATTGATAAGGTGATGGGGGAGTAGTGCAACGAGTGCGAGCAACAACCCTGACAGCCCTTGCAGCGACCTACAAATATAACATCGTATGAGATTACTAGGAGTGACTACCCTAGACAGGATCTGTGTTGGGATTGATATAAGCAAGGTACCCTAGTTTCCCAATCCTGCTGTATGAAAAGGACTAATAACAACCCGGTAATCATTATCCATATCGCATTGCATGTGCCTGGAAGATGTGGAGCACTGTGGGAAGAAAGCATGCCGCAGGCGTAAGATGGTGCCGTATGAGGGAGTATGTCGGTGAGGGCATTCATCATGTCATTTTATGCATGCATTAACAACAGTATTTAGGAATGTTTGATTGTTTGCTTTACTATTAACGCGTGATTGATTTGATAACATGCTAATCTTTGCTCTATTATTCCACTGAGTTAGCTACTCACTCCCATGTTACGGGATGGTGTTCTGGACACCTACCAGTCCCTATTTTAGTTGCAGATGATGGCGCTGCTTGTGAAGCGGAACTGGACTTGTATGATGATGAGGAGGACTTCTCCTCCGTGTTTTGATCGACAAGATTACAGGGAGGTTGATTAGATGCCTTGACACTTGTCATTTTATATTTTTGGAGCACTGATGTATATTCTTTCTTTCCATTTTTGGAGTATACATGTATTTAATTAACTTGGAAACATATTCACACTCTAGAGACTTACAATCAATTATATATTTTATGTATTTATCACAGTCTTCCGCTTGCTAATTTAACTGTCTTTGGAGTATGATATGCTGTTTTGGCTTAGTCTCAATCTTGTTTAATGTCATTCTACAGATAATATGCATTTATCATTATCTATGTTGCATAAGTGACGTTCTGAAACTCGGGAGTCGGTTTCTACCCGACTCCCGATTTTCGGGATGTTACATTTAGGTTATAGGTTTTGGTTAAGGTTATAGGTTATAGGTTTAGGTTTAGGTTAAGGTTAGGTTTACGTTATAGGTTTTGAGATTTAATAATGGGTTCGGGTTTAGGTTATAGGTTTTGGTTTTGGTTTAAGTTATAAGTTATAAGTTTAGGATAAGGTTTAAATTTTAGGATAAAGCTATAACCTATAACCTATTATCTATTACCTATTACCTATTACCTACACCTAAACCTAACCTAAACTTATAACCTTAACCTAAACCTAAACCTAAACCTAAACCTAAACCTAAAACCTAAATGTATTCTCAAATCCTTAAACCTAAACCTACACCTAATCCTAATCTCAATTCCGTAACCTAAACTCAAATCCCTAAACCTTAACCTATAACCTAACCTAAACCCATACTTATAACCTAAAACTTTTCTCAAATTCCAAAACCTATAACCTAAACTTGAAAACCCAAACCTAAACCCGATCCCGAACCCGAACCTGATTTCCTAAACCTAAACTTAACCTATTCTCAATTTTCTAAAGCTATTACCTATAACCTTAACCTAAATCTAAACCTAAAACCTGTATTTTCAAATCCTTAAACCTAAACCTACACCTAATCTTAATCTCAACTCCTTAACCTAAAACTAAACTTGAAAACCCAAATTAAATCCGATCTTAAACCTGAACCCAAATCCCTAAACCTAAACCTTAACCTATTCTCAATTCCCTAAAACTTTAACCTATAACCTAGAGCCTATAACCTAAACCTAAACCTAAACCAAAACATATAATCAAATTTTCAGTTTGCCCCGCTCAATTTTCAGTTTGCCCCGCTTAATTTTCAACTTGCCCCGCTCATATATGAACGGTTTGGATATAACACATACATCATGATGGGCTCCACAAAAGAAAAAAAAATAATTTCAGTTTGCCCCGCTCAATTTCTAGTTTAAGCGGGGTAAACTAGAAATTGAGCGGGGCAAACTAGAAATTGAGCGGGGCAAACTGATTTTTTTTTTTTGCTGTGTTACTTTTGTGGGTCCCATCATGATGTATGCGTTATATCCAAACTGTCCATATATTTTACGAGCTCATATTAAGGCTTGAGACGAAAAATAAGATAGATCTAACTATCAAGTGGACCACACTGTAAAAGGCAATGAGAAATTGAACGTCTACTATTGAAACCTTTTTAGGGGTTACAGAAGTTTTGGATCATTATGAAAAAATTTTTCCTCTTCATCCAGGTCTTTTTGACCCTATGAATGAACTTAGATGAGGAGGATTTCTCATAAACATCACAGTGGGCCCCCTAAAGGTTTCTAATGGTTGACGCTCATTCAACACTACTTCCTGTAATGTGGTACACTTGAGAACTGGATATATCTCATTTTTGGTCTCATACCATAAAATGATCTGAAAATATATATGAATTGACCGAGACAGCCTACGAATTGTGCGAGGGAAACTAGAAATCCAGTGAGACAATATATAAATCGAGCGAAGAAACCTAGGAATTGAGTGAGGCAACCTAGCAATTGAGCGATGCAACGTAGAAATTCAGCGAGGCAACTTAGGATTTGAGCGAGGGAACGTAGCCTAAACCTCGCTCAATTTCTAGGTTCCCTCGCTCAATTTCTAGCTTTCCTCGCTCAAATTATAAGTTGCCTTGCTCAATTTCTAGATTCCCTAGCTGAACTCCTATGTTATCTCGCTCAATTTCTAGCTTCCCTCACTCAATTCATACCTTGTCTTGCTCAATTTTTAATTTACTCACTCAATTTCATATTTGCCTCGCTCAATTTTTAGTTTGACCATGAAGTGATTGAAATTGATTGTGAAGTGAATGAAATGTATTTTTGACCATCAACCTGATGGAATCTTGGAAAATAACTAGGTTGGTTGGCTAAAATAGCTTCTCCTACCCCAAAATCTTATGTGGTACGTCAAGTAACTAATTTTAGTTTAGAAGATATTCTTGTTAAATGAATAAAGAAAGAAATGAAAAAAAAAAAGGAGAAATTTTTATACACATACACATATTTATATAAAAATATATTAAAGAAAAATGTAGGTACAATAAAGTCCTCCATGTAAAAAATAAAAATAAAAAATAAAAAATAAAAAAGTGCATACCATTATAGTTATGGCTATGGTTATAATCCGTAGTCATAGGCCGGTCGACCGGGTTGACCCGGTCAACCCCAACTCGCCGTCTTCTTTTTCATTTTTTTTTTTTTCCTTTTCACTGTTGTAATCCCCATTGATTTTTATGGGTTCCATTATGAGGTATATGTTATATTCAAACTGTCCATCCATTTGGTGAACTCGTATTAAGGCTTGAGATGAAAAATAAGACAGATCTAGCTATCAAGTGCACCACACAGTAAAAGGTAACAGGGATTTGAATGTCTACCATTAAAACTCTTTTAGGAGTTATAGAAGTTTTAGATCATCATGGAATTTATTTTTCCTCTTCATCCAGGCCTTTGTAACCTTAGGAATAGATTGGATGGAAAATAAATGTTATGATGGGCATTATAAAATTTTTAACGGCGAAAATCAATTTCCTCGCTGCTCTTTGTGGTGTGGTCCATTGATTTATGGATATGATATTTTTTTTTTTTTTGGATAATGCTCCAAAATAATTTTGAAATATGAATGAACGTTGTGGATATGATAAATACATAGCTGTGGGGCCATGTAACTTTGATCTCTCCTAAGCCGTTCGTACACCTCTCAGTTGGAGGAGCGTCAGCTCTCGTCTTCGCAGTGAAAAGGAGGGTTAGTTTCGTCCTCAAAGTCGCTGTCCACACGTGTTAGTCTAAGTTGGCAACTTAAGTTTGTATTCCTCGTTAAAAACCGCTGGATAAAAGGTTTTGCCTACAGTGGTCATTGTATCTTCCAAAATCTCACACACCGATGGACGGAAAAGAAAACCCATCTTATTCACGAATATGAGAATTTCGTACAACTATTCCTCTTGTGGGACCTACCTTTGTATTCTTATGGAATCCAAAACATCCAAAAATGTTAAAATTTCATGAGAAACTGTTTTTTTGATAGAAATTAGAATATTAGTACATAAAATGAGACACACTATTAAAACAATAATTTACAACCACAAAAAAAATCCAAATTCAATTAGTCTATTAATTGATAATTGGACGTACCTAATTTTTGGTCTTCAAATTTTCATGGTGGGGACACATTATGAAATAAGAAAATCACGGTGGCCCCCACACGCAGCTAGAAGCACGAGAATTCTCTATACAGCAGCGCATGCCTCAATAAGAGAAATTCTTTGATACTCCAGTAGAATATGTGGATGATACGCAGCCACTTGGACGTTGCTCGTTGCACATGTGTCATCAAGTAATTCAAGTTAAGCCGTCAAAATTATGGGATCCAGGTCAGTTGTATCATTGAACAGATATTAATGCATTCAATGGTCTGACTATCGGATCGGTAGACATTTATTAGACGGTTGAAAATTAAAAAAATAATAAATCCAATGGTCCTATTTCAACAAACAATTGCCCACGAATCAGAGGTCAGGAATGTTCAAACACTCTAATTTTGGGGCTGTAACTACGATACAGTACTTCATGTAATTTAGTCGGTTTAATTTGAGTTTATTTATGCCACGTATGCAATTTCTGAGTGCCTGCGTATCAAGCATCATACGCGGGCGACTTCCCCTCAACGCCAGATGGTCTAATTTCAACAGATTGGCACATGGCTTATGGTCCATTGAGCGATCTCGTTACAATCAGACAGAGCGACTTACTGCCAATCCATCATATTCCTTACAAAATCCAACCGTTCCAAAATCTTTCCCTACCATGAAAATCATGTTCACAAAAAATAAGCCTCATCCACTTATAAAGTGAGCCACATAATAGGTAAAATGTTTAAACATTGAAAAATAAAAATAAAATTTTGGCCCAGTTGGTGAGTGGATCTGTATTTTTTATTTTTGTATAAAAGTGACTCTACTCGTAATATAAACCTATTGAACGGTTGGATTTTTCAGAAACGTGACATATTGGATTTTACCCACTGCATGTACACTCAGTAATGGTCCAACCAGATGTATAAAAATCCCTCTCCTCCCAACGTTCCTATTAATTTTTTTTAGTCTTGGGCTTCCCACTCTTTACAAACCTCGAGAAGAAGAAAATGGCCTCTCCAACAACAAACATTTCTTCACTCTCCAACCCTTCCTTTTCAACATTTGTCACCCTTTACCCCCTGAAAATCCGTCCCCAAAAACCCCTCCCAATCTGGCGAATTTGCAAAAACCCTCCTCGCCCTTCCATATATATAACAAAGGCACAACTACAGTCCTCCAAACCTCTCATTCCCACAGCCCCCTCTCCGATCCCGCCAATTTCCCGTTTTGCCCCTGACCAACCCCGAAAAGGCGCAGATGTCCTCGTCGAGGCGCTAGAGCGGGCCGGCGTGTCGGTCGTCTTCGCCTACCCCGGCGGGGCGTCGCTGGAGATCCATCAAGCCCTCACTCGATCGTCGTCGATCAGCAATGTCCTCTGCCGGCACGAGCAGGGCGAGGTTTTCGCCGCTGAGGGTTATGCCCGGGCGTCCGGCCGGCCTGGCGTCTGCATCGCAACGTCGGGCCCCGGCGCCACCAACCTCGTCAGTGGCCTCGCCGACGCACTCCTTGATAGCGTTCCCCTTGTCGCGATCACCGGGCAGGTTCCCCGCCGCATGATCGGGACTGACGCCTTCCAGGAAACCCCAATTGTCGAGGTAACCCGCTCCATCACCAAGCACAACTATCTTGTTCTTGATGTAGAGGACATCCCACGCATAGTTGCTGAGGCGTTCTTCCTCGCCTCGTCGGGCCGCCCGGGCCCTGTCCTGATTGATGTCCCCAAGGACATACAGCAGCAGCTTGTCGTGCCCGACTGGGACCGCCCCATGCGGCTGCAGGGGTATGCCTCTCGCCTCCCACTGCCCCCCGAGGTGGCCCAGCTGGAGCAGATCCTGCGGTTGGTATCTGAATCGAAGAAGCCAGTCCTGTATGTTGGCGGTGGTTGCCTGAATTCTAGTGAGGAGCTACGTCGGTTCGTGGCGCTCACGGGCATCCCGGTCGCGAGCACCCTGATGGGCCTCGGCACGTACCCAATGGCTGATGATCTCTCGCTGCGGATGCTTGGGATGCATGGAACGGTGTACGCGAATTATGCCATCGATAAATCCGACCTTCTCCTCGCGTTCGGAGTCCGTTTTGATGATCGGGTCACTGGGAAATTGGAGGCATTTGCTAGCCGGGCCAAGATTGTGCACATTGACATTGATCCGTCAGAGATTGGGAAGAACAAGCAGCCGCATGTGTCAATCTGTGCTGACCTGAAAATGTCTCTGGAGGGGTTGAATGCATTGCTGGAGGAGAAGAGAGATGCTCGGAAGCTTGATCTTGATTTTTCTGCTTGGAGGGAGGAACTCACAGAACAGAAGAAGAAGTTCCCCTTGAGTTATAAGTCCTTTGGAGATGCCATTCCTCCTCAATATGCGATCCAAGTGCTCGACGAATTGACAAACTCGGATGCGATCATAACCACCGGTGTCGGGCAGCACCAAATGTGGGCTGCTCAGTGGTACAACTACAAGCGCCCACACCAGTGGGCCACATCAAGTGGTTTGGGCGCAATGGGCTTTGGGCTGCCTGCTGCAATCGGTGCAGCCCGTGCCTCACCTGGGACGACTGTGGTGGATATTGATGGTGATGGAAGCTTCCTCATGAACGTTCAGGAGTTGGCGACGATACGCGTGGAGGATCTCGATGTGAAGGTTATGATCTTGAATAACCAGCATTTGGGTATGGTTGTTCAGTGGGAGGATCGGTTCTACAAGGCGAACCGGGCCCATACGTATTTGGGGAACCCTGCAAAGGAGAACGAGATATTCCCAAATTTCCTGACGTTTGCAGAGGGGTGTGGCATACCTGCGGCTCGTGTGACAAAGAAGAGTGAGGTGAGGGGTGCGATCCAAAAGATGTTGGAGACGCCTGGGCCGTACTTGTTGGATATCATTGTGCCTCACCAGGAACATGTCTTGCCAATGATTCCCAGTGGTGGCGCTTTCAGGGATGTGATCACTGAGGGCGATGGGAGAACAACATATTGATCTTCTGATGCAGGTGATCCTTTCTTGATGGTGCCTTGTATAGCACTTTAAATTCTGATCTGCTTGAGTTATTTGGCGAGTGGCCTTGAAAGGTTTTGCCCAATAGCATTTTAGATGTTCTTGCTACAATATCTATAGTGTTAAAGTCATTAGCTTCTGCAGCGATGACTAGTGCTTGCTTTTGTTATTGGGTTCGAGTGTAACCATTTTGAGTGCTGGTATGGTTTGTAGCATGATGGTCCTTGTAGGTGTTTCTGATAGTATATCTGACTATGGAAAATATAAATTGTATTTTGATGGCAGAGTTGTTTATGTTGTTCCTTGTTTGTCTCTTTGAAAGCATCCAATAAAATTGGAAGGATACAGAAAATATTAGAATGGCCCATGTGCAAGGATGACACACACGAATCAAGAATTGTTTATGTTGACGAACTTCGTACCTCTTTAGGCATGCATCTGGATGTACTATCAAATTGAATTGCAATTGTCAATCTAACAAAATTGTGATTTATCTTCCTTACAATTGTCTTGAGGTCCGGGATTTCTGATCTCTGATTGTTAATGCAGTGTTATTCTTGTATGAAAGGGGAGGGGGCTATTCGGTGTTGAGCTGCATGAGGAAGTTCTCGGATTGGATTTACTTGAACAAACTCATCGATTTGCCTACAAATGGGATGAGGTTTGCATGGTCAAATAATCAGGCTACTCTGTCTATGTCTCGTCATGATAGGTTTCTCATATTTCCTGTTTAGGATTGCCCTTTTCCCACATGCATGATGCATTCCAGAAGTGCCGAAGCTGACTTTCTGATCATTGCCTGGTGCTTTTGGGGGCTTAAATTGATACATGGGGGTGTAGACCTTTTTGTTTTAAATTGGTGCTAGAGGAAGACTTTTTCAAGGAAAATATCAGAGGTTGGTGGAACTCATAGTCTGTTTTAGGTTGGATGGGTTTGAGGCTCATTATTAAATTGAAAAATTATAAGGGTTTCTGAAAAAATGACAGAAAGACTTCTTTGGGTTAGTTGACATCTATAAAGGCATGGTCCTGTAGGAAATCCAGAATCTCGACCATAAGGAAGAATCTTGTGGTCTCTCTTTATAGAGGAAGTCAAGCAGCACATGCATTGAATTAAGCTTGAATTTAGGAGGAAAGCTAAGGAGGAGGATATCAAATGGTTCCAAAGATCTAAGGTAGTGTGGTTAAAGGTAGGGGATAAGGACACTAAAATTTTTCATGGAATTGCAAATGTGAGAATGGCTAACTGTATTATTAGCTTGGGTGGGACGATAGGAAGGTGGAAGGTAAACAAGAGATCTATTAAGAAATATCTTTCCAAAAAATATCTGTTTGGAAATTATTGGCTGTTATTCTGATCTTCTAAAAATGAGGGGCGGCACGGACCAAATCTCAATAATCTTCAGTTTCCCTAGTTATCTAATGCTGACAATGATGGTCTCGAACTCCCTTTTGAGGAAGCTGAGGTCAAAAAGGTCATTTGGGAGTTGTGTATGGACAAAACCCCAACTCCGGACAGTTTTCCAGTTGCTTTCAGTTTTTGTAGTTGGTTAAATGGGACATAATGGAGTTTGTCACAGAATTTAACAAAGGGCTGGCTCTCTAAAGAGCAAGTTGCCTCTTTCGCTGCTCTAATGCCAAAAAAAGCGGGAGCAGAGTTTGTAAAAGGTGTTCACCTGGTAAGTTTGGTTGGCCGGCCCTATAAAATCCTGGTGAAGGTACTCACTTGAAGGCTTAGGACTGTATTTGGGGGGGGGGGGGGGGGGGGGGGGGGTGTTCAAGATATAGAGAGGGTGATGCAAGACCGGTTCAAGATATAGAGAGGGTGATGCAAGACCGATGCATGAACCAAATAACATGTGAGATCAAGTAGTAGAATTAAAACAATTAACAAAAAAAACCCAAGCATTGCCATAATGATCACGAATCACATGAAAACCAAAAGACTATTATGCATAATCCTAGCCTAAGTTACCCACATCATCACACAAGATCATTAAATAAAAAGTAACTAGGATCTAATGGATGTAGGGACATTCAATTAGCATAGGGTATAATCTATTTCAAAGTATAAAACATAATACAACTTAGGGTAAAAATTAGGGTTTGGGTAATTTGGGAAAGTAGGAAAGTGTTTTTTTAGGGTTAGAGTTTCGGGAATGGAAGAAAAGGGTTTTGATATAAGGATGATGGAAAACCAAATGGAGCAAGGTGTGGCCGTACAGCCAACCTGAATGATTCACACATGTGGCTATATGGTCACATGCGTGGCGTGGGATGGATGGGTTTAGGTCGGTTAGGGTTTAGGATTGTAGTCTTGTAGATAAGTAAAAGAAAGATAGGTTTAGGAGAAGATAATGTCTTATGATGGGAAAATCGAAGAACTTGCAGAAAATACTTGATAGGGGGAAAATAAATGATGGTGTGGGGATTGATGGAAACCTCGCACCTCCGCTAATGAAGATTAGTTTCGCACCAATCTCCCTTATAGATCATATGAAAGTATCTTCAAATCGCATGAAGATGGAAGAAAAAGGAAAAAGCAAGACTTTTTTTTTTTTTTTTAAATAAATCACAAAATCCAATGAGGGAGAGGTTCACACAGTCACCTTCTTTTATAGCTTCAAGAAAGTTTAAAAATTACAATAAACACCTTGTTTTGTGAATTTTGCCAAAAATAGCCCTAGTCTAAATAAAATCAACTAAAAACACACATTATGGTGCCCAAACATAACATAAATAAAACTAAATTCTATACGTTGATAAAATCTAAGAAAAACTAGTGTGAACGATACACGATCAATGGCCCGATTATCATGTCTCTCCAATCCAATGGTCTGTATCACTCCATAAAGTAGCCCATGTGCATCTTCCCAGTGCGAGGTCTTTTAGATGCTCGCATATGCACATGGGGTTTTCGGCAAGATCACGGGTACTCGCCTAGCTACAGGGAAATCGGTGCGGCTTGCCTCTTCCTTTGATATGTACGCAAAAGTGTACGTGTAGTGATGTCCTCACCAGAGGGCAAGCTAGGTATCATTTGGAAACTCAATATGTAAAAAGCATATGAGTAAGTGAACCAGATGTCTGACAGTTCCTGGAGTATACGCCTCGAAGGATGGGTGAGAATGGATGGATCAATGTATGAGTACTGCGTCTTATTCGATCCTCATCAATGTGACTCCTAAAGGCTTTTTCTAGATTATTGCATCTTACTGGGGGGTTTAAGACACTGGCAGCCTCTTTCCCCTTACCCATTTGTTATGCTTGCAGAAGTCTTAGAAAAATGTTGGAAAGATTAGTTAGGGAAGGTTTCATTAGCAATTTTGCAGTGGGAAGATTGGGTTTAGTTGATTCTCATCTTCAATATGCTAATGATACATTGATCCTTTGTGACGCCTTTGATGTTGAAATTTCTAGTTTGTGGAAGATCATCCGTTGTTTTGAACCAGTCCCTGGGAAGAAGGTTAATATTCAGAAAAGTGAAATTTTGAGTGTTCTGTTGGGTGAAGATGAGGTTCATTGCTTTGTTGCTGTCTTCAATTGCGGTAGAGATTGTTCTTTCTCAGTATCTTGGACTTGCACTATATATGAAAAAACTTGCCTAGAGGCTTTGGGACAAGGTAGTGGAAAGAATTGAGAGGAAAATTTCAAGCTGGAAGAGTAGATACCTCAGTTTAGGTTGCCGGGATTACCATACCTAAAGCTGCCATGGCCAAAATACTATGTCCATGTTCTGATGTCTTGGGCTTCCACTATGTACGGAGAAACCTGAGGCTTTTGGACAAGGTAGTGGAAAGAACTGAGAGGAAATTTTCAGCCTGGGAGAGTAGATACCTTACTTTAGGTGGCCGGATCACCCTAACTAAAGCTGCCTTGTCCAACATGCTAAGTCTCTGTCTATGTTCCGATGTCTTGGGCTTCCACCACGTATGAAGAAACCTGCCAGGAGGCTTTTAGACAAGGCAGGGGAAAGAATTGAGAGAAAATGTTCGGCTTGGAAGAGTAGTTCCTTTAGTTTTCTTGTTATAGTCTAATATTCTAATAGATTTGATAAATATAACTAAATGAAATTTGTAATAAAACTATAAAAAGCAATTCTCTACACTTGTAGTATTTATACATAAAAATTTTGTATCTTTTTATAATTTTCCCATTTATACACCCGTAATATTCTAATTTCCAATTTAAAATTTGTTTTTTTCTATTTTTCAAAAAAAAAACAGAGAAATGGAAAAAAAAAAAAAAAAAAACTTTTTTCCAAGGGCTGTGCAATGGCATTTGCAATTGTGTGATTGCATATGCACATGGCCACTCTGGGCCGCATACGATAGTATATGTCATTTGACAACATTGCAACGTGCAAGTGAATGCTAAAAACCACATTTTATTTTGGTGAAGTGGGTTAAGTATCTTTGCCTCAGGTAGGGGTTGCAATCGTTAAAAACCTTGACTTGATGAGAAGAGCTCTAGGGAGGTGGCTATGGAGGTTTGGCGACAACGAGGTCAGTCTATGGAAGAGTGTTTTAATTGTTAAATATGGGGGATGGAGGGCGGCTGGTTAACCAGGGCATCTTCTCACTATAGTGCCTCAGGCATGTGGAAAGATGTTTTAAAAGGGGAAGCTAGCTTCCTCGCAGGTATGATATTTGAGGTGTGGAATAATGCATTAGCTTCCTCACAGTGCTTTGCCATGGAGGGAGACACGGTGGTATGGCAGCCTTATGTTGGAATCTTATGGAGGCTGACATCTCTGAGGTGAGGAATGGTTCTCGTAGCTTCCTTACATGCGCGATCTTTGAGGTGGGAAATGGTTCTTCTATAAGGTTAGGTTTTTGAATTATGCTTGGTGTGGCAACCGATCCCTGAAGGCCTGAACATGGTTTTCTGCTGATCTATTCTAAAGCCTCACATAAGGGATCGGTTGCCACACCAAGCAATCTGCAGTGCTTTAGCATGGAGGGAGGCAGGGTGATAGGGCAGCCTGCTTTTTGTCTTAATATTACAGAGGCTGAAAGCTCCAAATTTATTTGCTAGTGAGGTCTTCTTGGGTCATCCCAATCCCCAAGTTATCCAGATTGATGAATATGAGGATGTTCCCCTTCAGGGAGATTCTTTGTTATATCAATTTATTCATTTTTATGCAGTGGTGAGGTTTCTTCTCTTGAAGCCCTTAAAACTAGAATATGGAGATATCAGGGTCACCCTAGAGTTATGGCCTTAGGTTGGTTGGTCGTCTGGACAAGTTTCTAGCCACTGATCATCTCAGATAGGGGAGGATGTTTTTAACTAACAGATGCCCTCTATTCTTGCATCATGAGGAATTCGTTAATGCATATGCCTTAGCAGTTTGGTGGGGGGTTCTTGGGACTATCTTCAGATTGCTTGGGTGATGCCTCGATCGGTCCCTGAGCTCAGGACCGGGATTGGAGGTAAATCTCAAGAGCCTCAATGGAATTGGTTTTGTTAGCTGTTTAATGGTGGATTTGGAAGGAAAGAAATCCCAAGTCTTCAACAACCAGCATGAGTTGGTAGAAGCAATCTTCCAGCTTGCTAGAAGGGATATATTGGGGGGCATGAGTGAGAGGAGCTATAGGAGGGGAGATGAGTTGTATTCCACCCTCACGCAGTGCGGTTAATCTTTAAATTTTTGGATGACTTCTCGTTGTCTGCTTTTCCTTGGGTTCTGCCTTGATTATTTTGTTTTCTTGTTTTGCTGCACTTGGCCCTTATAATGCTGTTATCATTCCCTCTCCAAAAGGGCCAAAAAAAAACGGAATGAAAAGAAAAGATAAGAAAGAAAAATCACAATTTTCACCTTATAAAATGATGGGAGGTCGCCTCTAAAAAAAGGAATAAATATATAAATGAATAAAACAAAATGAGGTGAGGTCAGTTAACTGAAACAGCTGGAGAGAGCTGGAATATTCTTTGAAAATAATGAATCCGTGTTATAAGGAAAATGGTTATGATTTGGGTTTGAAGATTGTAAGCCTATGGAAGTGATTGAGAGCAAATAAGGCATTCCCTCTGGCGATGGTACACCAGAGGTTCTTCTCACGTGGATTATTGGTCTCCTGGAAACTGGGAATCGGTTTTTAAGGTGGAAGAGGTTTTCTTAGACAATAGTACCGGGAGATGGTTCATACATGCAGTTCTGAGGATACCTGTGGTATTGGTGCAACATCAATGCCATGTATCGAGTTTTCGCTCATCTTCTTCTGTTGCAAGATCATGTTTTCTTAATGCTAAGATATGCTGGAGAAAAGGTGCTGTGATTGGCAATGTTTAAAAGGAACCTAAACAATGATGAAACCGATGAATTTGTTACCTCATCAAGCTCCTAAATAGGTAACTCCAGTTCCATGGGAAAGAGATGTTTCAAACTGGGCTTTGGAGCAAGTGTGAGCCTTTTCACAGAAATCATTTCACTCAGTGATTTTTAAGGCGATGGTAGAGAGGAGTGGCCTCCAATGACATCGAATTGGTATTCCCCCAACTCCTCATTTAGGGATTTTATTTTATTTTATTTGGCATTTATTGAAATTCACATTACCATTTAAAATGTTAGATTTATGCCTGAATTCGTGTCATCACGTAGGTCTGGAATCAAATTCATCTTTCCTTGCTCCGACAGTTTATATGCCATTTGGCCAAGGATATAGACAGATTGCTTGGGTCTCATCTCTTACACAATGGCCCTAGGTCAAATGATCCAGACTTTTGACTTTGCCATCTATTCCTTGGGGTTTTTTTTTTTGGGCTGAATGTGAAACAATCTATTTACAGCATAGTTCTAAAACTCGGTGACACGACTTGAAGAGATTTTGACCCGAGTCACCATGGTGCTTTCTCTTTCCTCTCTCTCTCTCTCTTTTTTTTTTTGGCTTTTTTACTTTTTCTTTTTATATAAAAAGCAGGAGGGAGGGTTTGAACCCATTCTTTCATACAACCAGGGACAGGCCATGGTGCAAAACTCACTCCAGTTGGATGATCCTAAGCATCCAATCAATAGTATGGAAAATGGACAGCCAAGATTGAGTGGATAAACAAAATAGGTCCAATCATCATCTTGGACCACCTGTTGGATAGATCCCACTTTGTATTGCTTATGATTCCAAAGTAGCACTTCAGTTTAATGATCCTAACCATGCCATCTATGGCTCATATAAAACAAACCAATCTAACAAATTGGCCTCCCTCATAGGGTTAGGGTCATCTGATTGGCATGATTCTTAGATCATAACTAGCTCCCAGCTTTACTATTGAATGAACCATCTCGATTGATAATCCAGCGTCTCACATGTCATTCAAAAGGATCAGGACATTCTTTACCATTTGGAAAAGGCTTTAGGGCCCATTTGGATACACTTCTCTAAAGGGGGTTTTCGCAAAAGGGTTTTTCACACTTCCTTTTTTGGGGATTAGTTTTCCAAGAGGGGGATGACATAGAATTTGTGAAAGTGCATCCAAGCGCATATTGTGAACTGAGTTTTCCTCAAATTGCCTTTTAGGCATCAATGCCCCTTTTGAGAGTGCATCCAAATAGGCTATTAAGTTTGTGATTTGTGGCTTTTGTAATCTTGGTGGCTACTTTAAGCTGTAATAATCTATATTGGGTTGCCCAAGAATAATTTTTTTTTAAAAAAAAAAGAAGAAGAAGAAGAAAGAAAGACAACATCTATATTGTGTTCTCCTTTGTATTGCTGCAGAATGTTGACCTTCAGGGAAGTGTGATTCTAGGAAGGTGGACATTGTCAGAAATGACTGGCGACAGGAATGCAGGGAAGGAAACTTCTGTGAAACTGAACGGGATCTGCATCAACATATGCTTGCATCGTTGAAAATGGTACTGAGTCACGCTACAGAAGTTTAAGAGGGGAAGGCTTTTTCAGCAGTTTTGTCAATACTTTTGCTGCCTTAGATATCTTATCGAGTCACACGGTTCACAACTTTCGTGGGTTAGGATCATTTTTCATTCAGGTATGAATTCTTGCCTCCATGTGAGCTAACATGACACTGGAATGACATTCGGAGGACTTTAGATATCTGTGATTTGTTCCATGGATTTTGTGACATTCCCAACAGGCTGCTTTTGTCCGACATAGGGAGAGAGATTCCATGCAACAGTTGTGATGAATTTTGGTCATCCTCCCTCTTAGTCATGGGGTTATGGTGCCATTGTTTTCAATAAAATCTTATTTTGCCATTAAAGAAAAGGCTAAGCAGGTCTGTTCTTATGTGTATTGCCAAATTGTCTGAGTTGACTCCAGGACCATTACAGGTTGGTACCATGTGCCACTTCCCTCCCCTCTCCTAACTCACTCCCAACTCAGGTGTAGCAGGCTGATAAATCTTCGGCCTAATGCATCTAATACAAATCTTTCTTATCCTTTCCCAGGGGCTGTTCGAAAGCATTAGCTGCTAAGCAGATGGAGTCATCCCTAAATTGTGTAAGTTTTCAGATCAAAAGGCTTTAGGGGTTGGATTTAGACTAGACTCAGGTGAGTCCTGATTTAACTCAGCCCAAATCTATCAGGTGAGCTGCAGAATCAAAAGTCCAAACTTGTTTTTGTGTTCTTTTATATATGCTTTGACCTGTTGGTTACTGTGGGATTATGGAATCAATACAAGCCAAGAGGATACGAGTTTAAAATGGGTGGTTATTGTGGTTTATTTGTTGAATTTGTGGCCCTTTTGGGAGCTTGTATTTGAAATGCATTGGATTCAAAATTACAAATCAAGGTGATTTCAAATCCTCAACTGTGTTTTTCAGCTTCTAATCGAAAGGACTGGAATTCAAGGCATTGAAATTCTTTAGTAAATTAAAAAATTAGAATGCATTGAAAATTTGAAGTAAATTAAAAAAATGAGAATCCGCTGAAATTCTGTAGTATACTTATAGGAATTGAAATTTGATTAAACTTTATATCTCTAACACCATGCCCTCTTCTAATGAGGGCTATTAGCAGATTATGGGCCACTGATATAGAAAGAGATTTGAGTAGGTAAATTTCCGGTTGTTGCTAAGTGGCCATGCTCTTGGAATTACCAAAATATTCTTATATTTAATTCAAATATATATACATGAACTTTGAATATTCTAAGTTTAGCATTCTCGAAAAAAACTAATGACGTGATGGTGTGGTCCATATCATGATCGGATTACAACGCGGGACTTTGAAAATTTTGATACACTGTCTGGTAAAATCAGAATTCTCAAGGAATTTTTTGATAAAAATCCAAAGTGTTTTTTAAACAGTTCTAAATAGATGGGAAACACCCATCCAATAGTCTTAATGTGATGAAATCCACGCTGTCCATCAGGTGCATCACCCCTTGCTGAGCCTTCCCTTTAAAAATCAGGCTGATTCAACACTTGGATGGGCCACTATAAAATTATGCATAAAAACTTATAAATTCACCCACTATGGCCCACCTGAGTTTTGGATTACCGTGATATTTGGTAATTCGTTCACCCTATGATGCACGTCAGATCAATGGATTGGACGGCATATAAGCACCGCAGTGGGCCTAAACAAACTAATGGTGGATGTCTAATCCCAACTTTTTCCTATGGTGTGGCCTACCTGAGCTCTGTACGGTTGTGATTTTTTGGTTTTCAAGGTGAAAATTAGGCAGCGGACCTGATGGACGGATATATCTCATGAGAAATCCATCCACGTGGCTCTTAGTCTGCGAGGAGCCTAGCGCGAGTGATGCTAGCGCGGGTCACCTTTTCTCTTTTGAAAGTGAATAAGATGACCCAGTCGTTTCTTTTGGGTTTCAACGCAGTCGGGTCTAAGGCAATGCGGTCCATCCATCTTATCTACAGCCTTCGTTTTAATGTCTAGATCCTGTGTCCAATCAACTACCCATAAAGATGCTGCCACAATGGGCGTTATTAGATATTCTGGCAGCACATGTGCTTGATACGCAGGCACACAGAAATTGTATGCTTGGCTTATCGTGGAACCTTATATTTTTAACTGGCCGTGTATCATCCGTTACACTTTGCCAGAGTATCAAAGTTTTGCAGCTTAAACAATCATCCTTCGGGCACTCTATTAGAAAGAGGTGGAGGCCAAGACTTTCCCATCCGTCACAATATCCTATTTGTAAGGTGCGGCCCACCTAATAAGTGGAACATCATGATTCTATCCACAGATCAGGGGTCCCCAGATGGAAGGATCAGATCTCGTACCTATGAGCCATTTTGACACTTGTGGTGGCGGGAACATGATCTGCCTTGTACACGCGCATGCGATTAGCCGATCACTCGTTGTGCATAAAATTACCAATGTGCACCCCACCTTTTATCCAGCGTCTTGTAGGAAGAATCCAAAGCTGACCTTCCCAACATAGACATTACACGTACGGACAGATTATTTGAGGACAAAAATACCCCTGCTTTTCAAAGTGATTTTTCGTTTCCTTAAACCTTAAACCATAGCCATAGGTAGCTTAAGTAGGAATATTTTCGTCCTCAAATGCTCTCTCCATACGTGCAAGGTCTAAGTTGGGAAGATAAGTTTTTGATTCTTCATAAAAGACACTGGATAAAAGGTGGGGTCTACAGTGGTAATTTTCTTCTCGTTGGGCCGTCGTTGTCTCACTAATGGGAACAAGTGGCATTAAGTATGACCACTCTTATCATCCCATTCCAATGTATCCCACCACTTACCTATTCCCCTAATCTCTCCTTGAAAAGCCATAGATGAGGTGCTAACAGAGAAAAGGATCTTCTTCAGCTTATGACAACCTTCTATTTTAATAAACACCATCGAACAACATACAAGTCTTGTGCTGCAAATATTATTCAATTCATATACATCTAAAAGATAGAGATTCTTTAACATAGGCAATGTGATGTCATATGCTGCACTTATCTCTTCCTCTTCCTCCTCTGACACCAACTCTTTCATCCCACTGCATTTTAAAGTTTTGGAGGTTCTTCAACCACCCTACTGAAAATAGATTCTTCAACATGGAGTAATCAGAGATGATTATAGAATTCAAGCTTTAAAAGGTGTCGGGTATGGCAACTCCTCGACAAACAGTTTGTAGATTTGGTAGATTCTCAAAAAATACATGCTCTAAAGGTGTGAGGAAAGAGGCATCATTTTCATTTGATAAAATAGACTTCATGCTGCGGCACTCGATAATGAATCAAAACTTCATTCCCTCCAAATTCTGTAAGGAGAGCAGCTAGAGTCGTGAGAAATTTGTGCATTCGAAAATCATCAAGTCCACTGTGTTAGCAGGCAGCAAGAGGGGACTTTCTCTAGTGCCAACTTGTAGCTCTCTAAGATATACTAACCGCTTCAACTCATATAAGCAGTAAGATTCCAACCTTGAATACTCAGTTGGTTCATCTCCTATAATGAAAAAGAATTTCTTTAACTTATGCCACTGACCAGATTAGACATAGTGTGAGAAGATCACAAGATTAGGAAATAAGAGTCTACAATGAACCAACCGAGTTAGAATTTCCATCTCATCTAATACAAATGCCAGAATCAATTCGTTTAGATTCAATGCCATAAAGTGTTCAAGACGGAGAAGCTTAGATATTACTCCTGCATCAATCCTTTCCAAAATTTTCATTTTCGATAAATAAAGGAATCTTCGGTTTGTTAATCTTTCCATCCCCTGCGGAAGTTGCTTGATGGCTATAAAAGAAAGGTCGAACAGCCTCAGCTTATTCAGCTTTGCTAGTGAAGGAACAGTAGATAAGTTGTGACAATATTGTAACACCAATGCACGGAGGTTCACCAAATCAGAAAGCGAATCAGGCAGACACTCAATGCTAGCATCAGATAGATCAAGAACTATAAGACCACACATATGTTGAAACAATGATAGAGTGATATAACCTTTAAGAGGATTAGCTTGTAAAAACAAGGTAGTGAGTATACGACAGTTGGGCGTTGCTACGAGTTTATCGATTTTGTTACTCATCAATGAAACCCTCTCGACATCTCCCACCCATTCCTCATCTTTCAGAAGCTCTTACATTCCAGTCACAGCCTTGACCATGAACCGAGGGTTATGCTTGGTTATGCCGATAGACATGTCCCTAAGTCATGCATATTTATATAATTAACGTCATATACATCATCAATGAAACTTTCTATCATGCAAGCACGTGTGAGCCCATTCACTATCGAATGTCCGTTGTCAATTTGGGCTTGGATATCCCCCACTTCATCTATTAACCCCTCACAAATTCAATATTTAATCACCTCTTCTACAGAAATCTTGTAATCTTCTAGATACAATGAGCAGTACAAGAAACAAGCACAACTCTTCTCGTTACTCAAGCAATCGTAACTGAACTGTAGCCGCCTAAAGACTTCGTCATGGATGCCTTCGATTTCACTCGTTGAGCTTCTCAATTGATTCAATGCATTCCTCCATTCATGAACATCATCAATATCTCTAAGAGCCCCACCAACCGTGATGAGCGCCAGTGTTAGACCTCCACATTCTTCAGCCACAAGCTTTGCGAGAGTTTGTACATTTGAAGCCAGCACCATGTTTCTACCAAGATGGTCTCTAAATAAATCTCATGCTTCCTCTTTGGAAAGTTCTGTTATTATATGTCTTAAATTTGAACGTGCACGATCGGTCGTGGGTCAGGTTCGACCAGTCGTGGGAGCGGCTCGACTAGTCGTAGCCTGCTCAACTCAAAGTCCAGCGAGCATCAAATTTTCAGGTCCGAGATGCTCGACCGGTCGTGGTTAGGCAGATTCGTTCCGTGATTTTATGCGGACTGCGAATTTTGAGTCCTTAACAACTGGGATGCGGAAGGGAAGTTGCTTAAAACTATAAATATGGGTTCCCAAGATTTTTCTAGGGTATGAAAAATAATTTTAAGGCTTTCTAAAAGGGGTTCTAGGGAAATCAAATGGTGTAGTAAGGGAAAAATCCCCAACAAGTGGTATTAGAGCTATCGTTGGGGCACAGATCTGAATATGAGGGATTAGTAATAATGGCGAGAACCAGGTATGAGATTGAGAAGTACTCAAGGAAAAATAATTTTGAGTTATAAAAAATTAAGATGATGAGTTTTTAATTAAGCATGGCAAAGATGGTGCTCTTGAGGAGAGGAAGTCTACTATGACTGATGACGAGTGGAATGCCCTTAATAAGAAGGCTTTATCATCGATATATCTATGTCTCACGGATGAGATTCTCTACAACGTCATGAGGGAGAAAACTGCGGCTAAGTTATAGGCGAAGTCAGAGGATGTCTATGCAAAAAAATCTTTAAAAATCGCCTGCACTTGAAGCGTCAGTAGTATAACTTCAAGATGGCAGAGGGTGGAGATCTGGAAGCTCACATCAACAACTTTAATAAATTAGTTTACAAATTGCTGAATATGGAGGAAGTAATGAAAGATAAAGAATAAGCATGTATGTTGCTGAATTCTCTTCCGGTGTCGTATGAGTCATTCAAGGACACTATGTGCAGCATGAATAAAACCTTGAGTGTCGACACCGTTATCTCAGCCCTTCAAGGGAAGGCTATGAGACAGCTAAACAGCGACATGGGGACATCTTCTGATGCACTATTTACAGTGGGTAGAAATTCTAGACAAGATATAGGTTCTTCAGGTTCTATATCCAAATCTAAGGGCAAAGGCAAAAGAAAGGTAAAGTGCTGAAACTGTGGGAAAGAAGGACATGTGAAGAAGGATTGTGAAAATCCTAAATCGAAGAGGGAAGATTCTGAGGCATCATGCAGCGAGGCCAACGCTGCCACGTCAGATGGATGTGATGGTGATGTTTTATCTGTATCTTCGCTTAGACGACCATACGATGATCGTAAGGATGAGTGGATGCTAGACACAAGGGCATCTTTTCACATGACTCCTCATCGGAGTTGGTTCACCAGCTACAGGGATTGCAATGGTAGACATGTAAGTTATGTTGTGGTTATTGGTTCGGTGTGCATCAGGGTGTTTGATGGGGTGGAGCGTACCTTGACAGATGTGAGGCACATTCCTGATTTGAAGCAGAATCTGATTTCTCTTGGTGTACTTGAGGCAAAACGATGCAAGTACACAGGTATTGATGGTGCTCTTAAAGTATCTAAGGGGGCACGGGTAATCATGAAAGCACAACGACTCGGTAACATGTACAGGTTGATCAAGAGCACTTCAAAAGGTGGAGCTGCAATGGATGTAGGGATTCCACTTCTGCACATGTGTGATATGTTGGGCATGGCTACAGGAGCGAGCAGGGTAGGAAGGGTGAGACATGCGGACAGGGATACAGAGCAGGTGGAGTAGTCACATGTGAGAAGAATCACACAGCATGATCGCAGGATATCGGTGAGGTACATGGACGACTCCAATATCGTAGGGAATTCATCTTCTATTCAGATGGCTATAGGTAAGCCTGGTGCTTAGAAGTGAAAGGTGACTATGAGCGATATGATGGATTCGTTGTACCAGACCGACATATGGGAGCGGGTGGAGCTTCTAGTGGGCCGAAAAATGGTTGGATGTAGGTGGATCTTCAAGAGCATACAACATAGATATAGGGCGAGGTTGGTAGTGAAGGGTTATGATCAGAAAGAAGAGATCAACTTCTCAGAGATATTCGCATCGATAGTGTAGCAGGTGTCTATTAGATTCGTGATTAGCGCTGGTTGGCCAATGTGATCTTGAGCTGAAAAGATGGATATGGAGTCTGCACTTCTGTAAAGGAAAGTGAAGAGCAGATCTATATGAAGCAACCAGAGCGGTTCGATGTTAAAGGGGCTGAGAAAATACTTTACAGGAGGTCATGGTTCGACCTGTCTCCTAGGCAGTGGTTTGATTTCATCATAGATGAAGGATCGGGGGGCTACAAAGATGGTTTTTGGTATTGAGAATGAAAGAGGAGTAGGCTTTGGTAATTACAGGAGGAATACCTTGTGTGTAGGTATTGATCAAGGATATGATGGGCCAGGTAAAGCCAGAGAGCGTTCCCTATGTGTCTCTCCTCAAGTTTTCCTCAGGACATGTCCCAAAACAGATGAGGAAAAGTAGGATATCGCATGAGCCTTATTCAAATGCGGTTGGCAGTGTATGTCATGGTCTAGATTAGACCGGTTATTTCACAGGCTATCAGTGTTGTGAGCAAGTACCTCGACAAGCAATATTAGGTAGCGGCGAGATGGTAAGAAGACTATGTCTTTTCTTTTAAGAAGACAGGAGTAAAGGTGGTTGAGCTTGTGGATTTTGATTCGACGGACATGCTCACCTAGATCGTTCCTATAGGGAAGTTCAATTTTTGTGTAACTTCTCTGAGCTTGGTAATGGCGTAAAAGAAAGACGGAGTGCGCACAAGAAGCTATGATGTGATATAGAAATATGAAAAGAGGTCAAGAAGCTACATAGTTTAAAATTGAAGACATGGCGGAGATTGTTGTTATATGTCTTAAATTTGAACGTGCACGACCGGTCGTGGGTCAGGTTGAATCGGTGGTGAGAGCGGCTCGACTAGTCCTAGACTGCTCGAATCAAAGTCCAACGAGCATCAAATTTTGGGGTCCGAGGTGCTCGACTGGTCGTGGGCGGCGCTCGATCGGTCGTGTAGTCCCCTCGACCGGTCGTGGTTACGCAGATTCATTCCGTGATTTTGTGCGGATTGCAGATTTTGAGTCCTTTCGCAACTGGGATGTGGAAGGAAAGTTACATAAAACTATAAATAGGGGTTCTTAGAATTTTTTTAGGGTATGAAAAATAATTCTAAGGATTTCTGAAAGGGGTTCTAGGAAAATTAAAGGGTGTAGCAAGGGTAAGATTTGAGGTTGTTCGATTCGGGTAAGTCCTCTCTCTTCGTAATTTCTATTTTCATAGTGTAGATCTATCGCTTTGTGTCGTGATTTTTTCCTGAAAGGATTTTTCATGTTAAATCTGTGTGTTCTCTTGTATGTGCTTAGTGCCATTAAATTGCTATCTTAGATCTAGATCTGTGTGATTCTGCAAGGCAAAATTTCTAAAAAGTTCTTCTACTTTAATGTTTTTATCTGTCTTCATTCCACGGCAAACATCCAATGACCGAGATGTTAATGCTATCTTGCAACCATTTTCTTTACTAGTTTTAGGAATTCCAACTTTTTTTAGTGAAAATGACTTCCACATATCATCTAGGATGAGCAAAAACTTCTGCCTGCTCATTAATGCTTCATGTAACGCTACTACTCTACTTACTTCATTGTCGTCGTCTTTGAAGTCCAGTTCAACTTTCTTTGCAATATCAATTTGTAGCCTCTTCAAGTAAAGATCTTTAGACACAGTCACCCAGATAATACTTTGAAAAAACTTGGCATCCTTGAGACGATTGTTAATGTTCATCATAATGGTCATCTTTCCTACCCCGCCCATCCCATACATGCCTACCATTCCTATCTTTGCGTACATTAACCAATCCAAATTCTTCTCTGAAATTATTTGGGCCGATGTTTTAGCTCGTAAAGATGGTGCGAGTAAAGTATGTGCAGTCGGCGGTAGCTGATTAGGGTGGTACCTACTTCTTTTATTGTTGCAATAGTTGTTTCTTCTTTTCAGATGCTTCTTTTTCATGACGATAATTATCGTCATCATTATCCTCTTCTTCTTCATCACTGTCATCGCAGTCATTTTCATCGTTGTCATTATAATCATATCCTTCCATTTCTTTGAAAAGGGGGTGGAGGAGAGGTTTAGTGGCATGATCATCCCATTCCAATGTATCCCACCACTTTCCTGTTCCCCTAATCTCTCCTTGAAAAGCCATAGATGAGGTGTCAACAGAGAAACGGATCTTCTTCAACTTAGGACAACCTTCTATTTTAATGAACACCATAGAACTGCACACAAGTCTCTTGTTGCAAATATTCTTCAATTCATATACATCTAAAAGGTAGAGATTCTTTAACATAGATAATGTGATGTCATATGCTGCACTTATCTCTTCCTCTTCCTCCTCTGACATCAACACTTTCATCCCACTACATTCTTTGATGTAAATTTTTTCAAGGTTTTGGAGGTTCTTCAACCACCCTACTGAAAATAGTTTCTTCAACTTGAGGCAGTCAGAGATGATTGTGGAATTCAAGCTTTGAAAGGTGTCGGATATGGCAACTCCCTGACAAATAGTTTAAAGATCTGGTAGATTCTAAAGAAATAAATGCTCTTAGGGTGGGAGGAAAGATGCATCATCTTCGTCTGATAAAACAGACTTCATACTGCGGCACTTGGTAATGAAGCAAAACTTCAATTCCTCCACATTCTGTAAAGAGAGAACCTAGAGTCAGGAGAAATTTATGCATTTGGAAATCATCAATTCCACTGTGTTGGCAGGCAACAAAAGGGGACTTTCTCTAGTGCCAACTTGCAGCTCTCTGAGATATACTAACCGCTCAAACTCTTATAAGAAGTAAGATTTCAGCCTTGAATACTCGATTGGTTCATCTCCGATAATGGAAAAGAATTTCTTCAACTTATGCCACTGGCCAGATTAGACATAGTGTGAGAAGGTCACAAGATTAGAAAAGAAGAGTCTAAGATGAATCGAGTTAGAATTTTCATCTCATCTAATACGAATGCCAGAATCAATTCGTTTAGATTCAATGCCATAAAGTTTTCAAGACGAAAAGCTTAGATATTACTCCTGCATCAATCCATTCCAAAATTTTCATTTTTGATAAATAAATGAATCTTAGGTTTGCTAATCTTTCCCTCCCCTGCAGAAGTTGCTTGATGACTATAAAAGAAAGGTCCAACAGCCTCAGCTCATTCAGCTTTGCTAGTGAAGGAACAGTAGATAATTTCTGACAATATTGTAATACCAATGCACGGAGGTTCGCCAAATCAAAAAGCGAATCAGACAGGCACTCAACGCTGGTATCAGATAGATCAAGAACTCTGAGACCACACATATGCTGAAATAATGATAGAGTGATATGACCTTTAAGAGGATTATCTTGTAAAAACAAGTAGTGAGTTTATAGTAGTTGGTCGTTGCTACGAGGTTATCAATTCTGTTACTCATCAATGAAACCCTCTCGACATCTCCCATCCATTCCTCATCTTTCAGAGGCTCTTCCATTCCAATCCCAGCCTTGACTATGAACCGAGGGTTCTGCTTAGTTATGCTGATAGCTATGTCCCTAAGTCATGTATCTTTACATAATTAGCGCCATATACATCATCAATAAAACTTTCTATCATGCAAGCACGTATGAGCCCGTTCACTACCGAATGTCCGTTGTCAATTTGGGCTTGGATATCCCCTACTTCATCTATTAAACCCTCACATATTTAATATTTAATCACCTCTTCTACAGCGATATTGTAATCATCTGGATACAATGAGTAGTATAAGAAATAAGCACGAATCTTCTCGTTACTCAAGCGATCGTAACTGAACTGTATCCGCCTAAAGACTTCATCATGGATGCCTTCGATTTTACTTGCTGAACTTCTTAATTGATTCAATGCATTACTCTATTCATGAACATCATTAATATCTCTAAGAGGCCACCAACCGTGATGAGCGGCAGTGTTAGACCTTCAAATTCTTCAGCCACAAGCTTTGAGAGAGTTTGTACATTTGAAGCCAGCACCACGTTGCTACCAAGATAGTCTTTAAATAAATCCCATGCTTCCTCTTTGAAAAGTTCTTCTACTTTAATATTTTTATCTGTCTTCATTCCACGGCAAACATCCAATAATCGAGATGTCAATGCTATCTTGTAACAATTTTCTTAACTAGGTTCACGAATTCCAACTTGTTTTAGCGAAAATGACTTCCACATATCATCTAGGATGAGCAAAAACTTCTGCCTGTTCATTAATGCTTTATGTAACGCTACTGCTCTGCTTACTTCATTGTCGTCCTCTTTAAAGTCCAGTTTAACTTTCATTGCAATATTAGTTTGTAGCCGCTTCAAGTTAAGATCTTCAGACACAGTCACCCAGATAATACTTTGAAAAAGCTTGGCATCCTTGAACAATTGTTAATGTTCATCATGATGGTCATGTTTCCTACCCCACCCATCCCATATACGCCTACCATTCCAATCTTTGCATCCATTATCCAATCCAAATTCTTCTCTAAAATTATTTGGGCTGATGTTTTATCTTGTAAAGATGGTGCGAGTAAAGTTCGTGCGGTTGCCAATAGCTGATTAGGGTGGTACCTGCTTCTTTTACTGTTGCAATAGTTGTGTCTTCTTTTCAGATGCTTCTTTTTCATGAAGATCATCATCGTCATCATTATCTTCTTCTTCTTCTTCATCACTGTCTTCGCTGTCATTATCGTCGTTGTCATTATAATCACATCCTTCCACTTCTTTGAAAAGGGGGTGGAGGAGAGGTTTAGTAGCAGGATCATCCCATTCCAATGTATCCCACCACTTTCCTGTTCCCCTAATCTCTCTTTGAAAAGTCATAGATGAGGTGCCTACAGAGAAAGGGATCTTCTTCAGCTTAGGACAACCTTCTATTTTAATGAACACCATATAACTGCATATAAGTCTCTTGCTGCAAATATTCTTCAATTCATATACATCTAAAAGATAAAGATTCTTTAACAAAGGTAATGTGATGTCATATGCTGCAATTATCTCTTCCTCTTCCTCGTTTGACACCAACTCTTTCATTCCACTGCATTCTTCAATGTAAATTTTTTCAACGTTTCCGAGGTTGTTCAACCACCCTACTGAAAATAGTTTCTTCAACTTAGGGCAGTCAGAGATGATTATGGAATTCAAGCTTTGAAAGGTGCCGGGTGTGTCAACTCCCCGACAAATAGTTTGCAGATCTGGTAGATTCTTAAGAAATAAATGCTCTAATGGTGTGAGGAAAGAGGCATCATTTTTGTCTGATAAAATAAACTTCATGCTGCGGTACTCGATAATGAAGTAAAACTTCAATCCCTCCACATTTTGTAAGGAGAGAAGTGAGACTCGGGAGAAATTTGTGCATTCGGAAATCATCAAGTCCACTGTGTTAGCAGGTAGCAAGAGAGGACTTTCTCAAGTGCTAACTTGCAGCCTCTGAGATATACTAACTGCTCCAACTCATATAAGCAGTAAGATTCCAGCCCTGAATACTCGGTTGGTTCATCTCCTATAATGAAAAAGAATTTCTTCAACTTATGCCACTGGCCAAATTAGACATAGTATGAGAAAGTCACAAGATTAGAAAAGGAGAGTCTAAGATGAACCAACCGATTTAGAATTTCCATCTCATCTAATACGAATGTCAGAATCAATTTTTTTAGATTCAATGCCATAAAGTGTTCAAGACGGAGAAGCTTAGATATTACTCATGCATAAATCGTTTCCAAATTTTTCATTTTCGACAAATAAAGAAATCTTAGATTTGCTAAGCTTTCCATACCATGCGGAAGTTGCTTGATGGCCGTAAGAGAAAGGTCCAACTGCCTCAGCTCATTCAGCTTTGCTAGTGAAGGAACAGTAGATAATTTGTGACAATATTATAACACCAATGCACGAAGGTTCACCAAATCAGAAAGTGAATCAGGCAGACACTCAATGCTAGCATTAGATAGACCAAGAACTATAAGACCACACATATGCTGAAACAATGATAGAGTGATATGACCTTTAAGAGGATTACCTTGTAAAAATAAGGTAGTGAGTTTATGGCAGTTGAGCGTTGCTACGAGGTTATCGATTCTATTACTCATCAATGAAACCCTCTCAACATCTACCACCCATTCCTCATCTTTTAGAGGCTCTTCCATTCTAGTCTCAGCCTTGACTATGAACCGAGGGTTATGCTTGGTTATGCCGATAGCCATGTCCCTAAGTCATGCATCTTTATATAATTAACGCCATATACATCATCAATGAAACTTTCTATCACGCAAGCACGTGTGAACCCTTTCACTATCGAATCTCCATTGTCAATTTGGGCTCGGATATCACCCACTTCATCCATTAACCCCTCACAAATCCAATCTTTAATCACATCTTCTATTGTGATCTTGTAATCTTCTGGATACAATGAGCAGTATAAGAAACAAGCACGACTCTTCTCATTACTCAAGCGATTGTAACTGAACTGTATCCGCCTAAAGACTTCGTCATGGATGCCTTTGATTTCACTCGTTGAACTTCTCAATTGATTCAATGCATTACTCCATTCATGAAAATCATCAATATCTCTAAGAGCCCCACTAACCATGATGAGCTCCAGTGTTAGACCTCCACATTCTTCAGCCACAAGCTTTGCGATAATTTGTACATTTGAAGCCAGCACCACGTTGCTACCAAGATGGTCTTTAAATAAATCACATGTTCCTTCTTTAGAAAGTTCTTCTACTTTAATGTTTTTATCTATCTTCATTCCACGGCAAACATCCAATGATCGAGATGTCAATGCTATCTTGCAACCATTATCTTCACTAGGTTCAGGAATTCCAACTTGTTTTAGTGAAAATGATTTCCACATATCATCTAGGATGAACAAAAACTTCTGCATGTTCATTAATGCTTCATGTAACGTTGCTACTCTACTTACTTCATTGTCGTCCTCTTTAAAGTCCAGTTCAACTTTCTTTACAATATTAGTTTGTAGCCTCTTTAAGTTAAGATCGTCAGACACAGTCACTCAGATAATACTTTAAAATAGGTTGGCATCCTTGAGACGATTGTTAATGTTCATCATGATGGTCATCTTTCCTACCCCGCCCATCCCATATACGCCTACCATTCCTATCTTTGCATCCATTATCCAATCTTAATTCTTCTCTGAAATTATTTAGGCCGATGTTTTAGCTCGTAAAGATGGTGCGAGTAAAGTATGTGCGGTCGACGGTAGCTGATTATGGTGGTACCTGCTTCTTTTACTGTTGTAATAGTTGTTTCTTCTTTTCAGATGCTTCTTTTTCATGACGATCATCATGGTCGTCATTATCTTCTTCTTCTTCTTCATCACTGTCATCGCTGTCATTGTCATCATTGTCCTTATAATCATATCCTTCTACTTCTTTGAAAAGGGGGTGGAGGAGAGGTTTAGTGGTAGGATCATCCCATTCCAATGTATCCCACCACTATCATGTTTCCCTAATCTCTCCTTGAAAAGCCATAGATGAGGTGCCAACAGAGAATGGGATCTTCTTTAGCTTAGGACAACCTTTTATTTTAATGAACACCATAGAACTGCACACAAGTCTCTTGCTGCAAATATTCTTCAATTCATATACATCTAAAAGATAGAGATTCTTTAACATAGGTAATGTGATGTCATATATATGTTGCATTTACCTCTTCCTCTTCCTCCTCTGACACCAACTCTTTCATCCTCCTGCATTCTTCGATGTAAATTTTTTCAAGGTTTTAGAGGTTCTTCAATGACCCTACTGAAAATAGATTCTTCAATTTGGGCAGTTAGAGATGATTATGGAATTCAAGCTTTAAAAGGTGTCGAGTGTTGAAACTCCCTGACAAACAGTTTGCAGATCTGGTAGAAATAAATGCTCTAAGGGTGTGAGGAAAGAGGCATCATCTTCGTCTGATAAAACAGAGTTCATGCTGCGGCACTCGGTAATGAAGCAAAACTTTAATCCCTCCACATTCTGTAAGGACAGAAGCGAGAGTCTGTAGAAATTTGTGCATTCAGAAATCATCAAGTCCATTGTGTTGGCAAGCAGCAAGAGGAGACTTTCTCTCGTGCCAACTTGCAGCTCTTTGAGATATATTAAACGCTCCAACTTATATGCGTAGTAAGATTCCAGTCCCGAATACTCGATTGGTTTATCTCCTGTAATGAAAAAGAATTTCTTCAACTTATGCCACTGGTCAGATTGGACATAGTGTGAGAAGGTCTCAAGATTAGGAAACGAGAGTCTAAGATGAACCAACTGAGTTAGAATTTCCATCTCATCTAATACGAATGCCAAAATCAATTCGTTTAGATTCAATGCTATAAAGTGTTCAAGATGGAGAAGCTTAGATATTACTCATGCATCAATCCTTTCCAAATTTTCCATTTCTGATAAATAAAGGAATCTCAGGTATGCTAATCTTTCCATCCCCTGCGGAAGTTGCTTGATGGCTATAAAAGAAAAGTCTAATAGCCTCAGCTCATTTAGCTTTGCTAGTGAAGAAATAGTAGTTAATTTGTAACAATATTGTAACACCAATGCACGGAGGTTCACCAAGTCAGAAAGTGAATTAGGCAGGCACTCAATGCTAGCATCAGATAGATCAAGAACTCTGAGACCGTACAAATGCTGAAATAATGATAGAGTGATATGACCTTTAAGAGGATTACCTTGTAAAAATAAGGTAGTGAGTTTACGGCAGTTGGGCATTACTATGAGGTTATCGATTTTGTTACTCATCAATGAAACCTTCTCGACATCTCCCACCCATTCCTCATCTTTCAGAGGTTCTTCCATTCTAGTCCCAGCCTTGATTATGAACCGAGGGTTATGCTTGGTTATGTCGATAGCCATGTCCCTAAGTCATGCATCTTTATATAATTAACGTCATATACATCATCAATGAAACTTTCTATCATGCAAGCACATGTGAGCCCGTTCACTATCGAATGTCCGTTGTCAATTTGGGCTTGGATATCCCCCACTTCATCTATCAACCCCTCAAAAATCTAATATTTAATCACATCTTCTACAATGATCTTGTAATCTTCCGGATACAATGAGCAATACAAGAAACAAGCACGACTCTTCTCGTTACTCAAGCGATTGTAACTGAATTATAGCCGCCTAAAGACTTCGTCCTGGATGCCTTTGATTTCACTCACTGAGCTTCTCAATGGATTCAATGCATTACTCCATTCATGAACGTCATCAATATCTCTAAGAGCCTCACCAACCGTGATGAGCACCAGTGTTAGACCTCCACATTCTTCAGCCACAAGCTTTGCGATAGTTTGTACATTTGAAGCCAGCATCACGTTTGTCACGCCCCAAACTCGGAAACCAGGCTCACAAAATTTTTGATCGTCGAATCTGGTGCCGACAGCCTCCGTAGTACCTCATTCTCGGCTCCCAACATCCATACGCGAAGTTCCGATCCTGGGATCCTATAAGGAGGATTTTTCAACGTACATTTATCTTGTAAGAAACATAACTGCAAGTTTATCCAAATCACAAAGGCAACATCATCATCACATATCCACTAATATAATCATTTGAATACATTGCTGAAAGGGAAATACATATGTTTCAAAATTAAAGTTCTAGAAGTCCACTGCATGCTCCAAGCTCAACGTTGTTGCAATCTAACGCCACCTGCACATATCTATCGTGCATAAGCTTATAGAAAGCTTAGAGGGTGGTGAAAGTGTGTGTAAGGTAAGTGTCAAGTATATAATAAAGCCCATAAATCATACATCATCGGGATAAGTGGAAATACTGACAAAATCAAGAATCATACGATATTAGAGTAAGTGAAAATATACTGGTAAGTCCATGAATCATTCAACAAAATACACAATGCGGATCGGCTATGCAAGTGTGGAAGCCAAATATTAGATGCTAATGATACAATGCAATATGCAAATCCTGCTAAGTCCGTCTAGGCCATATAAGTTCAAAAACATAGTAACTCAAAATGCTAAGTACTGTAGATGCAATGTAATATGCGGTGCAAATCAAATCACCATGCTGGAACATGAAGTCAGAATGATAGTATGTAGTATTGCAGGCTATGGGGTCCACCATAAGGGACTTTTATCCAAACTAGTCTCATACCTAAATTTAGATAGTCAGACTCAATATGGTAAACTCCTAATCTCAGGTTAGCCGCACGCCCAACTGAAATCCTGGCCATGCGAAGGTATATGTAACAAATAGTTACGGACCACCAGCCTGAGTGCATAATGAATGAATGAATGGATATGCAATTTCTGCTCAATAAGTCCACATATCAGTACGGTTGCTCTCTGAAAAATCACCGGGGTCTATTACACTCCACACCGACTACCGCCTCCTTAGCCACACAACTCAGTGAGTGGAAGGGACCTCACTATCTGCCTAGCCAGCAGTTTGTCAATACCTACTCAGCTCGTCGATAGCGGACCCATTTATGAGCTGGTCATACTCAACCTAGCTTATAGACCTCATCACTTGGGAGGATAAGGCCACACCCCCTCCCAACCGACCACAACACATTGGGAGATGCGACCTACCGGTCTTCGGTACTCGGGCGCTCATGTTTCACTCGGTCTAGACATTGGGGCACCTCCTGGCCTCAGAGATTCTGAGATTTTCACCCAAGGACATCCTAAGTGCCCACAATGCTAAAACTAAGTATTTTTGGTGTCCTATTTAGCCATCCACGATGTGCCTGTGGAGGCCACGGTCCTGATGTTGCTAGGGCGTATAATGATCAAGTCACACATGTGCGAGATGCATGAGTCACATTATCCAGTCATGCAGCAATCCTGCGCGTACTGCGCGATAATGTAGGCACTCCGTCTCATAAGGAGTCCCGTAAATGGTCTGCCCAATGGCGTATGCTATGATCAAACATTCCTCATATCAGGCATACATATGATGCGTATGGGCATGAATCATGGAGTTATACTAAGCATTTTATATGGTGATGAACTATCCTCACAACGAAGATGGGCCTTGATAGCCTACACACAACAAGTATGGGCTTATCAATGGGCCCTAAGGAGAGTTATAATGCGGACATTTAACCAACATTATTCTTACAATGTGGAAGTTAAACCAACATTGCTCCCAAGGCATGGCCCGTCATAAATATCATTACCTGCATTATAGTGAAATCACAATCGGGTGCACATTCCTCGCATTGAGCCACATACACACCACATCAGGCCTAACCATGTGAGCTATAAATACATCAAGATGGGCCTCATCACATGGGTTGAAAATATATCACAATGGGCTACAACATATGAGCTGGAAACACATCACAATGGGCCTTGCCAAATGGGTCAGGAATACATCACAATGGGCTTCAACCCACAGGCCCTAATATATCACAATGGGCCTCAACCCATGGCCCCAAATGCATCACAATGGGCCTTAACCCATAAGCCCCAAATACATCACAATGGGCCTCAACCCATGGGCCCTAATACATCACAATGGACCTTAATCCATGGGCCCTAATACATCACAATGGGTCTCAACCTATGGGCCCTAATACATCACAATGGGCCTCAACCCATGGACTCCAAATACATCACAATGGGCCTCAACCCATGAGCCATAATACATCACAATGGGCCTCAACCTATGGGCCCTAAATACATCACAATGGGCCTCAACCCATGGGCCCTAATACATCACAATGGGCCTCAACCCATGGGCCCTAATACATCACATTGGGTCGCATCAATGGGCCTTATGTACATTGCAATGGGACATAACCCATGGGCCTTAGAATACATCAAAATGGGCCATAACCTATGGGCCTTAGAATACATCAAAATGAGCCTAATCACATGGGCCTCATGTATATATCAAATGGGTCTCAATGGATGGCCACAAGTACATCCATATATGTGTGTGTGTGTGTGTGTAAATGAATCATACCAAAAGATCAACTGGACTGCACTCTAAATAATAGTGGTAATAATTAATTGCACCATTAAATTCTCAAGGCCCACCATAACATTCATTTTCTATCCAAATCTGATCATAAGGTCACACAATGCTGAATAAAAAGGAAAACAATTTTCCTAATGATTCAAAACTTCTGTGACAACAAAGGTTTCAATGGCAGACACTCAATCCCCACTGCTTTTGCTGTGTGGTCCACTTGATACTGGATCTGTCTCATTTTGAACTTAAACCTTAAAATTATTTGACAAAATGGTTAGACGATTTGAATGCAGCACATGCATCATGGTGGGTCCCGCCATCCAGTGATATGGACGGTGTGGTATACATACATCATATGTGGATCCCACAAACCTTGCTGAAGTCAATAGCAGTGGGACCCACCGTCCCTACAGAGAATGGGTGGACAACATGTATACAACACATACACCATGGTGGGTTCCACCGTCCGTGGACGGTGTGAATAAAACACATACATCCTTGGTCCCCCGTGGGGCCCACCATAATAGTTTGTTCTTCATCCAAACCGTTAATAAGGTTACACAGACCCTGATGAAGAAGGAAAAACAAATTTCATGATGATCCGAAACTTCTGGGACACCTAAAAGGGTTGCAATGGCAGACGTTCAATCCCACTATTTCCTATGATGTGGGCCACCTGAGTCCCATATGCGGTTGATTTTTTGAGGGGGCCCACTTCAGGAAGGGGCCTACAAAATGAACGGTATAGATGTTCTACACCCATCATGGTGGGGCCCATGGCTAGTAACATGGGTCCCGGCTGTCCACCCGCCAAAACGCATGACGCAACAGCAAGCACTACTTGTTTATTTTATTATTTTTTAAAAAAATTACATTTTTTCACAGTTTTTTGTACGTGGGGCCCGCACCAGGTGGATCTGCTCGAGCCATTTCATTCTATGGCTCAAGATCAACCAAACAACCCCAATATTCAATATGTTTTGGGGTGTAAAAAGATCAGAGTACATTTTAATGGTGAAAACCACTCTTTTCTAAGCTATGACCTGCCAGATAGTCGAATTGACTTCATTTTTCAGCTCAACGCCTAAAATGAGCTTGAGAATGGAATGGATGGCGTGGATTAAACTTATATATCAAGGTGGGGCCTACATGAGTGACCCAGCTTGAAATCAAGCTTATATTTTTGTTTTCACGTCCAGCGTCCCTAGACCCTGGATGGTTTGGAAGCACACATATGTTTAAGGTGGGCCCTGCTCAGGTGGGCCACCAAATGGTGGATGGTGTGGATATAACACATATAAAGTGGGCCCCACTTACAGATGGCTTGGATAAAATACATCCTCCATGGTGGGGTCCATCCGGGTGGGCCACACGGCCACATCATCAGACCAAAAAAAAAGAAAGAGAGAGGGTGTCACGCCCCAAACTCAGAAACCGAGCTTACAAAATTTTCGATCGCCGAATCCGGCGCCGACAGATTCTGTAGAACCCCATTTTCGGCTTCTAGCGCCCATTCGCCAAATTTCGATCCTGGGATGCTACGAGGAGGATTTTCAACGTCAGTTTGATTCGTAATAAATATAACCAATGGCATAACCCACAAACAACAACCAAGAAATCCATTACATTTCCACTATGATTAAAAACTTTACAAGTACAATGAGCATAAAGGAAAATACAATGGTAAAGAACAAAAATCCCAAAACGATCTGCAATGTGCTCCTGCCTCAGCGCTGCTGCGAACCAACGTCACTTGCACGCAACGGTCATGCATAAGCTTATAGAAAGCTTAGAGGGTGGTGAAAGTGTGTGCGCAAGGTAGTAATATGAACATGCAATGTCAGAGTAATGCGGAATATGCAGATGGATCCATAATATCATGAGCCGTACCAAGGCTATGCGATGCAAGACATGAATGGTATCGGCCATCCCAAGGTCATGCGATGTGCAATGCAACTCAAGCATACAGATCCTCATTTATATCCACGCATCAATACAGCTCAAATGTGGGATATCACCGGGGTCTAGTACACTCTAAACCAGATTGCCGTCACATCGCGCGCAATAAGGTAAGTGGAAGAGACCTCACTATCTGTCTGCCAATATCGGGCGCGACTCGTTGATAGCGGACCCATTCCTCGAGCTGGTCAAACTCAGCCTAAGATTGTCCCCTACACTCGGGCGGGTAAGGCCGCACCCCCTTCCAACCGACCACGACAGTGGAGAGCGCAACCGTCTGGTAATCGGCAAACAACGCTCATCTACCCACTCGGTCTAGTCGTTGGAGCAACCTCTTAGTACCATAAGGGTTTAGGGACTTTCACCCAAGGATATCAATAGCACCCCATGTAGAATAAGATTTTCGGTATCCAATCCTGCCAACCACGATGCGTTTGTGGAGGCTACGGCCCTGATGTCGCTAGGGCGTACAATACCCATGTCACACAAATGCGAAATACATGATTCACGCTATCCAGTCATGCAACAAATCCTGCGCATATCATGCGCTCATGTAGGGCAACACTGCCTAACCAGGAGCCCATAAACAACCTACCCAAAGGCATATGCTATGATCAATCAATCCTCATATCAAGCATGCATATGATGCGTATGATCATGAGTCATGAAACTATACTAAACATGTAAATGAGTGATGATCCATTCTTACAACGCAGATGGGCCTGGACGGCCTATACACAGCAAGTACGGCCTAGTAATGGGCCCTAAGGAGAGTCGTAATGTGGACATCTAACCAACATTACACTCGCAATGTGGACGTCAAACCAACATTGCTCCCAAGGCACAATTTTTATAAACATCGCTAGTTAGTCTGTATGAGAATTACACATTGCAATGGACCGTAGGTTCATCCCATTTGGCCTTACATATATATCAAATGGGTCATATCTTATGGGCCTTTTATTCATCAGATGGGCCACATAAATGGGTCACACCAATGGATCTTATGTGCATTGCAATGGGTCAAAACCCATGTGCCTTGGACTGTATCAAATGAGCTTAACTCATGGGTCTTAAAGGTAACGAATGGGCCACACCAATTGAACCCCATATGTACGCCAAATGGGCCCTAACTCTTAGGCCTTGCATGCACATCAAAGTGGGCCTAAACCCCTAGGCCTTTCATATATCAAATGGGCCTACTTCCATGGGCTTTAAAATTTCATCAAATGGGTCCAATTTCATGGGCCTTGAAGTACATCAAATGGGCCTAGTCCCATGGACTTGAAACATATCAAGTGGGCCTAAACCCATAGGCCTTATGTGTTTCAAGTGGGCCTAACCCATAGGCCTTTTACAATCCAAATGGGCCTAACCCATAGGCCTTAAATAAAGCAAATGGGCCTAACCCATAGGCCTTTTACAATCCAAATGGGCCTAACCCATAGGCCTTAAATGATCTTTTCAAGTGGATGGACGGTCCGAATGCATCACATGCATCATGGCGGGTCCCACTGTCCAGTGGACAGTGCGGAATAGAGCACATACATCACACAGGGCCCCACCGTCCGCTGGACAGTGGAGGCAGCTCAAACGCAAGGTGGGTGCCACCGTCCGCCTGGACGGTGGTCTTGAAACACATACAGCATTGTGGGTCCCATGTGGGGCCCACCTAAATGTGGGTCCCTTCATCCCGGTTTAGGTGGGCCCTGATGAAGTGGGCCACCACTGATGTTTGACGTGGGTACAACATATAAGGTAGGCCCCACTTGAATAAAACTTGTACACAATAAATATCTCAAGGTGGGGTCCATTCAAGTGGGTCACACAATCCTATTGCATAAAATAAAATAAAATAAAGTAAAATAAAAGAAATAAAGAGGGAGAGAGACATGGAGAGTGGGACACGCTTGTGATGGAGGGCTCCGCCACTATGAGCCCTCCCTTGCAATGAATCATACATCAAGTGGGTCATTTAGCACAAGGGACCATCAAAACTTAAAATCAACGGTGGGGATCCTTTCCCCAGCAATATGGATGGTCTAGATGACCTTTCTAAAGAAATAAACATCATGATGGGGGGGTCCATGGAGAATGGTCCCATCATGGAATGATCATGATGATCCAAGTGGGCCATCGGCCACATTTTAGGGTCCCAAGTGAGATCCACACCATTGATCGGTGGGCCTCACTTGGCCCAACATAAAAATAAGAAGGAAACTACCCTATAGAGGCACCCACCATCCGATCTTCTTGCTCCTATGGGTTCCTTGGCACCTTAGCTTGGATTTCAATGGATGAGATGGGGAATTGTCACGCTCCAAACTCAGAAACCGGGCTCACAAAATTCCCGATCGTCGAATCCGGTGCCGATAGCCTCCGTAGAACCCCATTCTCGGCTCCTAGCTCCCATTCGCTAGATTTCGATCCTGGGATGCTACGAGGAGGATTCTAAATATCAGTTTGATTCGTAATAAGCATAACCAAAGGCATAACCCACAAACAACAACCAAGAACTCCATTACATTTCCACTATGATCAAAAACTTTACAAGTACAATGAGCATAAAGGGAAATACAATGGTAAAGAATAAAAACTCCAAAACGCTCTGCAACGTACTCCTGCCTCAGCGCTGCTGCGATCCAACGTCCCCTGCACGCAACGGTTGTGCATAAGCTTATAGAAAGCTTAGAGGGTGGTGAAAGTGTGTGCGCAAGGTAGTAACATGATCATGCAATGTCAAAGTAATACGGAATATGCAGATGGATCCATAATATCATGAGCCATACCAAGGCTATGCGATGCAAGACATGAATGGTATCGGCCATCCAAAGGCCATGCTATGTGCAATGCAACTGAAGCATACAGATCCTCATCTATGTCCACACATCAATACAGCTCAAATATGGAATATCACCGGGGTCTAGTACACTCTAAACCAGATTGCCGCCACATCACGCGCAATAAGGTAAGTGGAAGAGACCTCACTATCCGTCTGTCAATATCGGACGCGACTCGTCGATAGCGGACCCATTCCTCGAGCTGGTCAGACTCAGCCTAGCATTGCCCCCTACTCTCGGGCGGGTAAGGCCGCACCTTCCAACCGACCACGACACAGTGGAGAGCGTAACCGTCTGGTAATCGACACTCAACGCTCATCTACCCACTCGGTCTAGACGTTGGAGCAACCTCTTAGTACCATAAGGGTTTAGGGACTTTCACCTAGGGATATTTATAATACCCCATGTAGAATAAGATTTTCGGTATCCAATCCTGCCAACCACGATGCATCTGTGGAAGTTACGACTCCGATGTCGCTAGGGTGTACAATATCCATGTCATACAAATGCGATATGCATGATTCACACTATCCAGTCATGCATCAAATCCTGCGCATATCGTGGGCTCATGTAGGGCAACACCGCCTAATCGGAAGCCCATAAACAACCTGCCTGAAGGCAAATGTTATGATCAGACAACTCTCACGTCAAGCATACATATGATGCGTATGATCATGAGTCATGGAACTGTACTAAACATGTTATAATAAAATGAACTATCTTACAATGCAGATGGGCCTAGACGGCCTATACACGATAAGTACGGCCCAGTAATGGGCCTTAAGGAGAGTCGTAATGTGGACATCCAACCAACATTACACTCGCAATATGGACGTCAAACCAATATTGCTCCCAAGGCATGATCTTTGTAAACATCAGTACTTAGTCTGTAATGGATTTACACATTGCAATGGACCGTAGATTGTCCCCATTGGACCTTACATATATATCAAATGGGCCATATCCTATGGGCCTTCTATTCATCAGATGGGCCACATAAATGGGTCATACCAATGGGTCTTATGTGCATTGCAATGGGTCAAAATCCGCGGGCCTTGGATTGCATCAAATGAGCTTAGTCTCATGCATCTAATATGTGACCAATGGGCCACACCAATTGGGCCCCCACATGTATATAAAAAGGGACTCAACCCATAGGCCTTATATGAGTCAAATGGGCCTAAATCCCTAGGCCTTAAACAAATCAAATGGGCCTAACCCATGAGCTTGCATGCATATCAGAGTGGGCCTAAACCCCTAGGCCTTATATATATATATCAAATGGGCATACCTCTATGGGCTTTAAAAAGAATGCATCAATGGGTCCAATCCCATGGGCCTCATAATACACCAGATGGCCCCATTGCATGGGCCTAAGATCCACGTCAAAGTGGGCCCCAATGGATGCCCATAAATTGGTCAACATGGGCCCGATACACATACCAAAGTGGGCCCACTTGAAGCATAGATCTAGCTCATTTTTAGCCCAATCGAAAGAATAAAATAAACAAAAAAATAAATGTATGGACGGTTAGGATACAAGTCATACATCATGGATGGGCCACTGACCGTCCAGCGGCCCTCAAAGATGGCTGGACGGTGTGGACTTTACAGGGCTCCACTGTCCGTACGGACGGTGGATTTATTCACAACATCACTGTGGGTCCCTTGTGGGGCCCACCCTGTAATATTTACTTGGCATCCAACCCATTCATAAGGTCACTCGGACCTGGATGAAGGGACAACATAAATTTCAGCTTGATCCAACAATTCTGTGGGCCCCAAAAAGATTTCAATGGTAGTCATTTAATTCCACTGTTTCAAGTGGTGTGGGCCACCTGAGTTTTGGATCTTGCCAAAATTTGGAGGGGGCCCACCTGAGGAGGGGACCCTCCTCGTGAACAGCTTGGATGACGAATAAACATTACGGTGGGGCCCACGGCTGGAGCCGTGGGTCCCATGCTGGACGCCCGCCCGTCGTCTGCACGCTGCTGCGTGCAGCGGCTGCTGTGTCAGGAGGCAGAGGGCTTGCCTCTTTCAAAAAAAAAGAAAAATCTATTTTTTTTAAGGTTTTTCGTACGTGGGGCCCGCTGCGCCAAAATTCGTCCCAGCCATTGCAATCAGCGGCTCGAGGCCGTCCAAATGAGTCCAGAGTTCAAATTTTTATAAGCTTAAGAAGTGAAATAAAATAAGGAAATAGTATTTGAATGGTGAGGACGCAATATTTGGCGCTATGGCCCACCAGGTGCTCCGTTCAATCTCATTTTCTGGCTTAATGCCTAAAATGAGATGGTGAAAGGGATGGACGGCTTGGATTAGAACGATACATCAGGGTGGGGCCTATGCAGGTGGCTCACCCCAAAATTTCTTTTTCCTTCTTTCTTTTTTCCCTTTTTCATACAGGGACGTCCAGCGTCTCAGACGCTGGACGGTTGGCATTTATGAAAAGATTATGGTGGGGCCCTGATTAGGTGGGCCACCACTGATGGATGGTGTTTTTTCAACATTTAAGGTGGGCCCCACTTGAAGGAAACTTGTACTAAAGAATACTTCAAGGTGGGGTCCATTTAAGTGGGCCACACAATCCAATCACATAGAAATAAAATAAAATAAAATGAAAGAAATAAAAGAGAGAGAGAGAGAGAGAGAGAGAGACATGGAGAGTGGGACACGGCTTGTGATGGAGGGACCCCGACATTATGGGCCCTCCCTTACAATGAATCATACAATAAACGGATCCCTTTGAATATGGGACCATCAAAAATATAAATCAATAGTGGAGATCCATTCCCCACCGATATGGACGGTCTAGATGACCTTTCTAAATGAAATAAACATCATGATGGGGTCCATGGAGAATGGCCCCATCATGGAACGATCATGATGATCCAAGTGGGCCATCGGTCACATTTTAGGGTCCCAAGTGAGATCCACACCATTGATCGGTGGGCCTCACTTGGCACATCATAAAAATAAGAAAAACTAGAATGATCTAGCACCCACCGTCCGATCTTCTTGCTCCTACGAGTTCCTTGGCACCTTAGCTTCGTTTTCAACGGTTAAGATGAGGAATGGAGGGTTGAGATGGGAGATTTTGGGATGAAGAGGTGGGCCACATTTGGAGTTTAAGAAGAGAGGGAGAATTCCATACGTATGGAGTCTTGGAACTCTTTTGTTGCTTGAAAATTTGAAGTGAGAAAGAGAGAAAGAGGGAGAGTGATGTAAGGGAGAGAGAGAGAGTGTGATGGATGGATGTGGTGAGTGATGGTTGTGTAAGAAAAGCTTGACTTTTGAGGCTTTTGTGTAAGAGAGGTATGGGTGGTGAAGACTTTTGTGGCTTTTTGTGTAAGAGAGGTATGGGTTTGGGAGACTTTTGTGGTTGCTTGGGAAAAGGGAATAAAGTGATGTGTACTTGACATGTGATGGCTTGATGGATTGATTGATTGATGTGATTGATGTGACAAATCATAGACATTCCCTTGGATTTTGCAACGCGTGGCGTTTTCTCGCACCAAACGTTGGCCCACATCTCTTGACCAGGGTATCGCCTCGGCGCGCGAGTCACGGTATCGAAAACGCAACGACAGCGCGGTCGCTATGGTATTGGTCTCGGGTTGAGTCGACTCGGGTTGTCGGCACATGAATCAGGGTCGCGCGTCGATATCGGCTAAGAGTTGAAGGTTGCCGAAATTCGACCGGTAAGACCGTGGAAGTCTACGAAAAGGTACGGTCTAAGATACGGGTCTTACAGGAATAAAGGGTTGAGATGGGAGATGATGGGGTAGGAAAGTGGACCACACTTGGAGCTTGAGAATTTTTGGAGAAATCCTCATACGTATGGAGCTTGCTTGGGGTTTAAAATGAGAAAGAGAGAAAGAGAGAGAGTTGTAAAGGGAGAGAGAGAGTGATGGATGGATGTGGTGAGTGATGGTTGTGTAAGAAATCTTTGACTTTTATGACCTTTTGTGTAAGAGAGGTATGGGTGGTGAAGACTTTTGTGCCCTTTTGTGTAAGAGAGGTATGGGTTTGGGAGACTTTTGTGGTTGCTTGGGAAAAGGGATGAAAGTGATGTGTACTTGACATGTGATGGATTGATTGATTGATGGGATTGATGTGATTGATGTGACACATCGTAGAGATTCTCTTGGGTTTCACAACGTGCGGCGTTTCTTCGCACCAACGTTAGCCCACATCTCTTGACCAGGGTATCGCCTCGGCGCGCGAGTCGCGGCATCGGAACAGCAGCGACGGCGCGGTCGCTATGGTAGTGGTCTTGGGTTGAGTCGACTCGGGTTGCCGGCATATGAATCAGGGTCGAGCGTCGATATCGGTTAAGGGTCGAAGGTTGTCGGGATTCGATCGGTAAGACCACGGAAGTTTACGGTAAGGTACGGACCAAGATACGGGTCTTACAGAGGGAGAGAGAGAGAGAGAAATAGACACGTGTGATGGAGCCGACACTATGGGCCCTCCTTGCATGATTCACAACATACATCAAGTGGGTCCCATTTCATATGGGTCTACTGATCAAAATTAACGGTGGAGATCCCTTCTCCACCAAAATAGAATGTCTAAATGACCCCCTTTTAAAATAGAAAGTAAACATCATGATGGGGTCCATGAAAAATGGCCCCATCATGGAATGATCATGATAATCAAGGTGGGCCATCAGCCACATTTAGAGTCCAAAGTGAGATCTATACCATCAATTGGTAGGCCTCACTTGGCTCATCATAAAAAAAATAGGAAATCTAGGCTATAGAAGCACCCATTGTTTGATCTTTTTGGTCCGATGGAATGTCAGTCTCTTTGTGCTTCACTTTGATGGTGGAAGATGGGGAATGAATGACTAGGATGAAGGATTTTGGGAGAGGAAGTGGGCCACACACATCTTACTTTCTCTCTTGAAAAACCATGGACGTCCACCACTTGCTTGGAATTATTGCATGGAAAATGTGAAGAGAAAGAGAGAGAGAATGATGGTTGTAAGGGAGGTGATGGGTGATGGAGTGATGGATGTAAGGTGATGGTCTACTTGACATGTATGGGTGTATAAGAGAGTGGGTGAGAGAGATTTGACTTGGTGGTTGGTTGACTTGAGGAGAAAGAAAGTATGGGTGCTCTTATACTTGACATGAGGTGATTAATGATTGATTGATTGATTAACTGATATAACATGTTGTAGAGATTCTCTTGAGATTACAAATAAGCGGTGTTTTCTTTGAAATAAACGTCGACCCACATCTCCTTACGAGGATATCGGATCGGTATGCAAGACAAGGCGTTGGAACCGTGGTAACGGTGCGGTCGTAATGGTACAAGTCTTAGATTAAGCCAACTTAAATCTACGAAATAAAATTTAGGGTCACGTGCAAACATTGATTATAGGTCGCGAATTGCTAGACTTCGACAGAAAGGATCGCGGGAGTCGACAGAACAATATGGATTAGGATACGGGTCTTACAATGTTTCTACCAAGATGGTCTTTAAATAAATCTCATGCTTCCTCTTTGGAAAGTTCTTCTACTTTAATGTTTTTATCTATCTTCATTCCACGGCAAACATCCACTGACCGAGATGTCAATGCTATATTGCAACCATTTTGTTCACTAAGTTCAAGAATTCCAACTTGTTTTAGTGAAAACGACTTCAACATATCATCTAGGATGAGCAAAAACTTCTGCATGTTCATTAATGCTTCATGTAACGCTATTGCTCTGCTTACTTCATTGTCGTCTTCTTTGAAGTCCAGTTCAACTTTCTTTACAATATCAGTTTGTAACCTCTTCAAGTTAAGATCTTCAGACACAGTCACCCAGATAATACTTTGAAAAAACTTGGCATCCTTAAGACGATTGTTAATGTTCATCATGATGGTCGTCTTTCCTACCCCGCCCATCCCATATACGCCTACTATTCCTATCTTTGCATCCATTATCCAATCCAAATTCTTCCCTGAAATTATTTGGGCCGATGTTTTAGCTCGTAAAGATGGTGCGAGTAAAGTATGTGCGGTCGGCGGTAGCTGATTAGTGTGATACCAACTTCTTTTACTGTTGCAATAATTGTTTCTTCTTTTTAGATGCTTCTGTTTCACGATGATTATCATCATCATCATTATATTCTTCTTCTTCTTCATCACTATCATCGTTGTCATTGTCGTCGTTGTCATTATAATCATATCCTTCCACTTCCTTGAAAAGGGGGTGGAGGAGAGGTTTTGTGGTAGGATCATGTCATTCCAATGTATCCCACCACTTTCTTGTTCCCCTAATCTCTCCTTGAAAAGCCATAGATGAGGTGCTAACAGAGAAAGAGATCTTCTTCAGCTTAGGATAACCTTCTATGTTAATGAACACCATATAATTGCAAACAAGTCTCTTACTGTAAATATTCTTCAATTCATATACATCTAAAAGATAGAGATTTTTTAACATATGTAATGTGATGTCATATGCTGCACTTATCTCTTCCTCTTCCTCCTCTGACACCAACTCTTTCATCTAACTGTATTTTTTGATGTAAATTTTTTAAGGTTTTAGAGGTTCTTCAACCACCCTACTAAAAATAGATTCTTCAACTTGGGGCGGTCAGAGATGATTATGGAATTCAAGCATTGAAAGGTGTCGGGGCGTGGCAATTACTCGAAAAATAGTTTGCAGATTTGGTAGATTCTCAAGAAATAAATGCTCCAAGGGTGTGAGGAAAGAGGCATCATCTTCGTCTGATAAAACAGAGTTCATGCTGCGGCACTCAATAATGAAGCAAAACTTCAATCCCTCCACATTCTGTAAGAAGAGAAGCGATAGTCAGGAGAAATTTGTGCATTCAGAAATCATCAAGTCAACTGTGTTGGCAGGCAGCAAAAGGGGACTTCCTCGAGTGCCAACTTGTAGCTCTCTGAGATATACTAACCGCTACAACTCATATAAGTAGTAAGATTCCAGCCCCGAATACTCGCTTGATTCATCTCCTATAATGAAAAAGAATTTCTTTAACTTATGTCCCTGGCCAAATTAGACATAGTGTGTGAAGGTCACAAGATTAGGAAAGGAAAGTCTAAGATGAACCAACCGAGTAAGAATTTCCATCTCATCTAATACGAATGCCAGAATCAATTCGTTTATATTCAATGCCATAAAGTGTTTAAGACGAAGAAGCTTAGATATTACTCATGCATCAATCCTTTCCAAAATTTTCATTTTCGATAAATAAATGAATCTTAGGTTTCCTAATCTTTCCATTCCCTACGAAAGTTGCTTAATGGCTGTAAAAGAAAGGTCCAACAGCCTCAGCTCATTCAACTTTGCTGTGAAGGAACAATAGATAATTTGTGACAATATTGTAACACTAATGCACGGAGGTTCACAAAATCAGAAAGTGAATCAAACAAGCACTCAATGATAGCATCAGATAGATCAAGAACTTTGAGACCACATATGTTGAAACAATGATAGAGTGATATGACCTTTAAGAGGATTACCTTGAAAAAATAAGGTAGTGAGTTTACGGCAGCTGGGCGTTGCTACGAGGTTATTGATTCTGTTACTCATCAATGAAACCCTCTCGACATCTCCCACCCATTCCTCATCTTTTAGAGGCTCTTCCATTCCAGTCACAGCCTTGACTATGAACCGAGAGTTATGCTTGGTTATGCCGATAGCCATGTCCCTGAGTCATGCATCTTTATATAATTAATGTCATATACATCATCAATGAAACTTTCTATCATGCAAGCACGTGTGAGCCGGTTCACTATCGAATGTCCATTGTCAATTTGGGCTTGGATATCCCCCACTTCATCTATTAACGCCTCACAAATCCAATATTAAATCAAATCTTCTACAATGATCTTGTAATCTTTTGGATATAATAAGCAGTACAAGAAACAAGCACGACTCTTCTCGTTATTCAAATGATCGTAACTGAACTATAGCCGCCTAAAGACTTTGTCCTGGATGCCTTCGATTTCACTTGTTGAGCTTCTCAATTGATTCAATGCATTACTCCATTCATGAACATCATCAAATCTCTAAGAGCCCCACCAACTGTGATGAGCGCCAATGTTAGACCTCCACATTCTTCAGCACAAGCTTTGCGAAAGTTTGTACATTTGAAGCTAGCACGACGTTGCTACCAAGATGATCTTTAAATAAATCACATGCTACCTCTTTGGAAAGGTCTTCTACTTTAATGTTTTTATTTGTCTTCATTCCACTACAAACATCTAATGACCAAGATGTCAATGCTATCTTCCAACCATTTTCTTCACTAAGTTCAGGAATTCCAACTTGTTTTAGTGAAAATGACTTTCACATATCATATAGGATGAGCAAAAACTTCTGCCTGTTCATTAATGCTTCTTGTAACGCTACTGCTCAGCTTACTTCATTATCGTCCTATTTAAAGTCCAGTTCAACTTTCTTTGCAATATTAGTTTGTAGCCTCTTCAAGTTAAGATCTTCAGACAGTCACCCAGATAATACTCTGAAAATGCTTGGTATCCTTGAGACGATTATTAATGTTCATCATGATGGTCGTCTTTCCTACCCCGCCCATCCCATATACACCTACCATTCCTATCTTTGCATCCATTATCCAATCCAAATTCTTCTTTGAAATTATTTGGGCCGATGTTTTAGCTCGTAAAGATGGTGCGAGTAAAGTATGTGCAGTCGGCAGTAGCTGATTAGTGTGGTACCTACTTCTTTTACTGTTGCAATAGTTGTTTCTTCTTTTCAGATGCTTCTTTTTCATGACAATCTTCATCGTCATCATTATCTTCTTCTTCTTCTTCATCATTATCATCGCTGCCATTATCGTCGTTATCATTATAATCATATCCTTTCACTTCTTTGAAAAGGGGATAGAGGAGAGGTTTATTGGTAGGATCATCCCATTCCAATGTATCCCACCACTTTTCTGTTCCCTTAATCTCTCCTTGAAAAGCCATAGATGAGGTGCCAACAGAGAAAGGGATCTTCTTCAGCTTAGGACAACCTTCTATTTTAATGAACACCATAGAACTACACATAAGTCTCTTGCTGCAAATATTCTTCAATTTATATACATCTAAAAGATAGAGATTCTTTAACGTAGGCAATGCGATGTCATAAGCTGCACTATTCTCTTCCTCTTCTTCCTCTGACACCAACTCTTTCATCCTACTGCATTCTTTGATGTAAATTTTTTTAAGGTTTTGGAGGTTCTTCAACCACCGTACTGAAAATAAATTCTTCAACTTAGGGCAGTCAGAGATGATTATGGAATTCCCACTTTAAAAGGTACCGGGTGTGGCAACTCCTTGATAAATAGTTTGCAGATCTGGTAGATTCTCAAGAAATAAATGCTCTAAGGGTGTGAAGAAAGAGGCATCATCTTTGTCTGATAAAACAAACTTCATGCTGCGGCACTCGCTAATGAAGGAAAACTTCAATCCCTCCACATTCTGTAAGGAGAGAAGCGAGAGTCGCGAGAAATTTGTGCATTCAGAAATCATCAAGTCCACTGTATTGGAAAGCAGTAAGAGGGGACTTTCTCTCGTGCTAACTTGCAACTCTCTGAGTTATACTAACCGCTCCAACTCATATAAGCAGTAAGATTCCATCCCTGAATACTCGGTTGGTTCATCTCCTATAATTAAAAAGAATTTCTTCAACTTATGCCACTGGCCAAATTGGACATAGTGTGAGAAGGTCACAAGTTAAGAAAGGAGAGTCTACGATGAACCAACAGAGTTAGAATTTCCATCTCATCTAATACGAATTTCTGAATCAATTCGTTTAGATTTAATGTCATAAAGTGTTCAAGACGGAGAAGCTTAGATATTACTCCTGCATCAATCCATTCAAAATTTTCCATTTTCAAAAAATAAAGGAATCTTAGGTTTGCTAATCTTTCCATCCCCTACAGAAGTTGCTTTATGGCTATAAAAGAAAGGTCCAACAGCCTCAGCTCATTCAGCTTTGCTAGTGAAGGAACAGTAGATACTTTGTAATAATATTATAACACCAATGCATGGAGGTTCACCAAATCAGAAAGTAAATCAGGCAGGCACTCAATGCTAGCATCAGATAGACCAAGAACTCTAAGACCACACATATGCTGAAACAATGATAGAGTGATTTGACCTTTAAGAAGATTACCTTGTAAAAATAAGGTAGTGAGTTTAGGGCAATTGGGCGTTGCTATGAGGTTATCGATTCTGTTACTTATAAATGAAACCCTCTCGACATCTCCCACCCATTCCTCATCTTTCAGAGGCTCTTCCATTCTAGTCATAGCCTTGACTATGAACCAAGGGATATGCTTGGTTATGCCGATAGTTATGTCTCTAAGTCATGCATCTTTATATAATTAATGCCATATACATCATCAATGAAACTTTCTATCATGCAAGCACGTGTGAGCCCATTCACTATCGAATGTCTGTTGTCAATTTGGGCTTGGATATCCCCCACTTCATCTATTAACCCCTCACAAATCCAATATTTAGTCACCTCTTCTACAGGGATCTTGTAATCTTCAGGATACAATGAGCAGTACAAGAAACAAGCACAACTCTTCTCGTTACTCAAGCGATTATAACTGAACTGTAGCCGCCTAAAGACTTCGTCCTGGATGCCTTCGATTTCACTCGCTGAGCTTCTCAATTGATTCAATGCATTACTCCATTCATGAACATCATTAATATCTTTAAGAGCCCCGCCAACCATGATAAGCGCCAATGTTAGACCTCCACATTCTTCAGTCACAAGCTTCTGTCTGTTCATATATGTTTCATGTAACACTGCTGCTCTGCTTACTTCATTGTCGTCCTCTTTGAAGTCCAGTTCAACTTTCTTTGCAATATCAGTTTGTAGCCTCTTCAAGTTAAGATCTTCAGACACAGTCACCTAGATAATACTTTGAAAAAACTTGGCATCCTTGAGACTATTGTTAATGTTCATCATAATGGTCGTCTTTCCTATCCCGCTCATCCCATATACCCATACCATTCCTATCTTTGCATCCATTATCCAATCCAAATTCTTCCCTAAAATTATTTAGGCCGATGTTTTAGCTCGTAAAGATGGTGCGAGTAAAGTATGTGCGATCGAAGGTAGCTGATTAGTGTGGTACCTGCTTCTTTTACTGTTGTAATAGTTGTTTCTTCTTTTCAAATGCTTCTTTTCCATGACAATCATCATCGTCATCATTATCTTCTTTTTCTTCTTCATCACTGTCATCGCTGTCATTATCATCGTTATCATTATAATCATATCCTTCCACTTCTTTTAAAGGGAGGTGGAGGAGAGGTTTAGTGGCAGGATCATCCTATTCCAATGTATCCCACCACTTTCCTGTTCTCCTAATCTCTCCTTGAAAAGCCATAGATGAGGTGCCAACAGAGAAAGGGATCTTTTTCAGCTTAGGATAACCTTCTATTTTAATGAACATCATAAAACTACACACAAGTCTCTTGCTACAAATATTCTTCAATTCATATACATCTAAAAGATAGAGATTCTTTAACATAGGTAATGTGATGTCATATGCTGTACTTATATCTTCCTCTTCCTCCTCTAACACTAACCCTTTCATCCCACTGCATTCTTCGATGCAAATTTTTTTAAGGTTTTGGAGGTTCTTCAACCACCCTACTAAAATAGTTTCTTCAACTTGGGGCAGTCAGAGATGATTATGGAATTAAAGCTTTGAAAGGTGCCTGGTGTGGCAACTCCCCGACAAACAGTTTACAGATTTGGTAGATTCTCAAGAAATAAATGCTCTAAGGGTGTGAGGAAAGAGGCATCATCTTCATCTGATAAAACAAACTTCATGTTGCGGAACTCGGTAATGACACAAAACTTCCATCCCTTCACATTCTGTAAGGAGAGAAGTGACAGTCGGGAGAAATTTGTGCATTTAGAAATATCAAGTCCACTGTGTTGGCAGGCAGCAAGAGAGGACTTTCTCTAGTGCCAACTTGCAACTCTCTGAGATATATACTAACCACTCCAACTCATATAAGCAGCAAGATTCCAGCCCCGAATACTTGGTTGATTCATCTCCTATAATGAAAAAGAATTTCTTCAACTTATGCCACTGGCCAGATTGGACATAGTGTGAGAAGGTCATAAGATTAGGAAAGGAGAGTCTAAGATGAACCAACCGAGTTAGAATTTCCATATCATCTAATACAAATGTCAGAATCAATTCGTTTAGATTCAATGCCATAAAGTGTTCAAGACGGAGAAGCTTAGATATTACTCTTGCATCAATCCTTTCCAAATTTTTCATTTTTGATAAATAAAGGAATCTTAGGTTTGTTAATCTTTCCATCCCCTGCAGAATTTGCTTGATGTCTGTAAAAGAAAGGTCTAACAGCCTCAGCTCATTCAGCTTTGCTAGTGAAGGAACAGTAGATAATTTGAGACAATATTGTAATACCAATGCATGGAGGTTCACCAAATCAGAAAGTGAATCAAGCAAGCACTCAATGCTAGCATCAAATAGATCAAGAACTCTGAGACCACACTTATGCTAAAACAATGATATAGTGATATGACCTTTAAGAGGATTACCTTATAAAAATAAGTTAGTGAGTTTATGATAGTTGGTCGTTGCTACGAGGTTATCGATTTTGTTACTCATCAATGAAACCCTCTCGACATCTCCCACCCATTCCTCATCTTTTAGAGGCTCTCCCATTCCAGTCTCAGCCTTGACTATGAACCGAGGGTTATGCTTGGTTATGCCGATAGCCATGTCCCTAAGTCATGCATCTTTATATAATTAACGCCATATACATCATCAATAAAACTTTCTATCATGTAAGCTCGAGTGAGCCCGTTCACTATTGAATGTCTATTATTAGTTTGGGTTTGGGTATCCCCCACTTCATCGATTAACCCCTCACAAATTCAATATTTAATCACATCTTCTACAAGATCTTGTAATCTTCTGGATAAAATGAGCAATACAAGAAACAAGTACAACTCTTCTCGTTACTCAAGTGATCGTAACTGAACTGTAGCCGCCTGAAGACTTTGTCCTGGATGTCTTCGATTTCACTCGCTGAGCTTCTCAATTGATTCAAGGAATTAATCCATTCATGAACATCATCAAAATCTCTAAGATCCTCACTAACCGTAATGAGCGCCAATGTTAGACCTTCACATTCTTCAGCCATAAGCTTTGCGATGGTTTGTACATTTGAAGCCAACACCACATTTCTACCAAGATGGTCTTTAAATAAATCTCATGCTTCCTCTCTGGAAAGTTCTTCTACTTTAATGTTTTTATTTGTTTTCATTCCACGGCAAATATCCAATGACCGAGATGTCAATGCTATCTTGCAACCATTTTCTTCACTAGGTTCAGGAATTCCAACTCGTTTTAGTGAAAATGACTTCTACATATCATCTAGTATGAGTAAAAACTTATGCCTATTCATTAATGTTTCATGTAACGCTACTGCTCTGCTTACTTCATTGTTGTCCTCTTTGAAGTCCAATTCAACTTTCTTTGCAATATTAGTTTGTAGCCTCTTCAAGTTAAGATCTTCAGACACAGTCACCCAGATAATACTTTGAAAAAGCTTGGCATCCTTGAGACGATTGTTAATGTTCATCATGATGGTCTTCTTTCCTACCCCGTCCATCCCATGTACGCCTACCATTCCTACCTTTGCATCCATTATCTAATCAAAATTCTTCTCTGAAATTATTTGGGCCAATATTTTAGCTCGTAAAGATGGTGCGAGTAAAGTATGTGCAGTCAGTGGTAACTGATTAGTGTGGTGCCTGTTTCTTTTACCATTGCAATAGTTATTTCTTCTTTTCAGATGCTTCTTTTTCATGACGATCATCATGGTCATCATTATCTTCTTCTTCTTCTTCATCACTGTCATCACTGTCATTGTTTTCATTGTCATTATAATCATATCCTTCTACTTCTTTGAAAAGGGGGTGGAGGAGAGGTTTAGTGGCAGGATCATCCCATTCCAATGTATCCCACCACTTTCCTGTTCCCCTAATCTCTCTTTGAAAAGCCATAGATGAGGTGTCAACAGAGAAAGGGATCTTCTTCAACTTAGGACAACCTTCTATTTTAATGAACACCATAAAACTGCACAAAAGTCTCTTGCTACAAATATTCTTCAATTCATATAAATCTAAAAGATAGAAATTCTTTAACATAGGTAATGTGATGTCATATGCTGCACTTATCTCTTCCTCTTCCTCCTCTGACACCAATTCTTTCATCCCATTGCATTCTTCGATGCAAATTTTTTCAAGGTTTTCGAGGTTCTTCAACCACCCTATTGAAAATAAATTCTTCAACTTGGGGCAGTCAGAGATGATTATGGAATTTGAGCTTCGAAAGATGCAGGGTGTGGCAACTGCCCGATAAACAGTGTACAGATCTGGTAGATTCTCAAGAAATAAATGTTCTAAGGGTGTGAGGAAAGAGGCATCATCTTCGTATGATAAAATAGACTTCATGCTACAGCACTGATTAATGAAGCAAAACTTCAATGCCTCCACATTCCGTAAGGAGAGAAGTTAGAGTCGGGAGAAATTTGTGCATTCGGAAATGATCAAGTCCACTATGTTGGCAGGGAACAAGAGGGGGCTTTCTCTAGTGCCAACTTGCAGCTTTACGAGAAGTACTAAACATTCAAACTCATAAAAATAGTTGATTTCATCTCCTTTGATGTAAGATACCTTCCACTCAAAATCTCCTACAACAAAAGAGAATTTCTTCAACTTATGCCACTGCACAGATTGGACATAGTGTGAGAAGGTTACAAGATTAGGAAAGGAGAGTGTAAGATGAACCAACTGAGTTAGAATTTCCATCTCATCTAATACGAATGACAAAATCAATTCGTTTTCCTCTGTCTAATGTGTTCAAGACGGAGAAGATTGGATATTACTCCTGCATCAATCCTTTCCAATTTGTCCATGTACGATAAGTCAATGACTCTTAGGTTTGCTAATCTTTCCATCCCTTGCAGAAGTTGCTTGATGGATGTGAAAGAAATGTCCAATAGCCTCTGCTCATTTAGCTTTGCTAGTGAAGGAACAGTGGACAGAAAGCAGCATTTTGTTAACACCAGTGAATGTAGGTTCACCAAATCGGAAAGTGAGTCAGGCAGGCAATCGATTCTTGAATCAGATAGATCCAGAACTCTGAGGCCACACATTTGCTGAAACAATGATGGAGTGATATGACCTTGAAGAGGATTACATTGTAAAAACAAGGTAGTAAGTTTATGGCAGTTGGGCGTTACTACAAGGTTATTCATTCTGTTACTCATCAATGAAACCCCTTCAACATCTCCCACCCATTCCTCATCTTTCGGAGCCTCTTCCATTCCAGTCTCAACCTTGATTATGAACTGAGGGTTATGCTTGGTTATGTCAATCGCCGTATCCTTAAGTAAGTCATGCATCTTTATACACTTAACGTCATCTGTACGAATTAAACTTTCTAGCATGCAAGCACGTGTGAGTCTGTTCACTATCGAATGTCTGTTGTCAATTTCGGCTTGGATATCCCCCACTTCGTCTGTTAACCCTACTTCGAGATGACCCATTACTGTAAAGATTGAAAGGTTGTGCTCTCCATAACGATACCCAGATCAAAAGTTATTACTAATTTATTGTTCACATTCCTTTTGTCCAACCATACTAGGAATGTATCGGTGCCACGTTTTTGTGACTATGTTGGTATTAATGTTTGCTCTTGCATCAGGTAGCGTGGATTGCTAACAGTACTTTGCATACCCCGCCATGATGAATGTGTCCTATCTATGCCATCTATCCATTTTTCCAGGCTATCATATGGCATGAGCCAAAAAATGAGGCAGATCTAAATGTCATATGGACCACACCAAGGGAAAGAGCAGTGATTGAACACTCACCATTAAAAACTTTTCAAGGGCCACAAAATTTTTGGATTAAGTTCTCTTCATTCAGGTGTGCGTGACCTAATCAACATGTTGGATGACAAATAAACATTACAGTGAGCCCTAAGGAGGCTTTTAATGGTGGGCATTCAATCACCACTGTTTTCTTAAGGTGTGGTCCATTCGAGATTTGGATCACCCTCATTTCTGGGCTCATGCTTAATAATAATCTTGGAAAAATAGATGGATGGTTTGGATAAAACACAAATATATCATGTGTGGCCCATAAAGCACTGTCAAGAACCACCTAGCTACTGACGTTGTGAGTATGCAATCAGTGTCCTTGATTTAGAGGTCATAGGGACATGAATAAGGGGAAAACACAAATATCAGTTTGATACATAACTTTTGGGGCCTTTAAAAAGTTTTTGGTAGGCCTTCAATTCCCACTATTTCCAGTAATGTGGTCCACTTGAGCCTTAGATCTGCCTCATTTTTGGGCTCATCCCCTAAAATCAGCTTTGCAGAATGGATGTATGGTATGGGTAAGCCATGCACATACATCACAGTGGGCCCTATATAAAATTCACATTCCACTCCAAGTACTTCACAATGCACTTGGTTCGAATTTCAGGGCATGACACTACCACACCCATCCTCCAAAGGCACACACATGAAGAGAGTACTGGCTATTGAAAGATATGTTTCATTCATTCACAATCCAACCAGTCCTTTCACTCTTTAAAGACGAGCCACGGCTTCCACTGATATGGCCAACCTGAAAATATTATATTTATCCCATTAACGATGTGAAGAATAGATAGAGAGGTGGGGTGTCCTAAGAGAAATTTGTAAAGATTCTTAAGAGATACACATATCTGAATTAAAAAGAAAACAGAAATTTTTTTTAAAGATTATCCCAATCTACTATAAAAATCAAGACCATAACGTGAAGTCCACACCATGGATGGTTATGCTTGAGGATCCATCTATGCATACCTGCTGCAAAGCAAAGGGAAATTAGAATAGTTAAATTGTAGAATGTTATAAAAACTTGTCCTGAAACTCTACCAAATGGAAGTTGCTAGCCGTCGAATTTATTTCTTTTTATAGCCACTTGTTGAATTATTTTGCAACCCTCTATTTCTTGGACACTAATCCAAGGGTTAGGATCTTCCATCTGGAGAGATTAGTGATGGTATCTCTATCCACAATTTGTCCATTCCCATAATCTAATTAGGACACTATTCATATCCCCATGCATCAGTGCGATGGTTAAAATACTCTTATGACTCATATCGATTCATTTGTCCCTGATCGAGTCTCAACTCGCTGGAATGGGGTCACTTAGGGGGTGATTCATATTTACTGAGAGTCACCGTGTCCGAATTGCAAGTCCTAAAATCATACCCAGGGCCTGTAACATCATATTCTTTCACATATCCTTTTGTTGTATGTACCTTTTTCCTACATTTAGCATTAGAATGGTACTATTTATATTCTTCAAAAAATAAAAATAAATAAATAATGAGTGCCGACTTCTCTCTCACCAAAGCAGACTTTTCCCACTGATACTTGGGTAGGTGAAATGTGTACGCTATCCCACTCAAACCATCGAACCCAAAAATCATGAATTCATGATAATCCAAAACTAATCATGATAATCAAAAACTAAGGTGGCCCACACAATAAGAAACATTTAAGAAGCAACTCCCACTGTTACTTTTGTACACGGCCTACCTTGGTGTTGGAAGCGCAGGAACGGGAAGATTTATGCGGACACCCAGATCTATAGCTCAACTGGCAGAATGAGCGGAGATACCTCGTTTCAACCCTTGAGATCTTGGTACCGATCTCTAGCTAGGGTGACTAACATGGAGTGTGTGTACTGACATGGGTGTATACTAACAATCTAACCCTAAAAAAAAAAAAAAAAAAATTTATGCAGGGCCCACCTTGATTTATCTATTTATTCATGTCCATCTATTTTCTTATATAATTTTAAAGTATGAGCTCAAAAATGAAGTAGATATAACACTTAAATGGACCACGTCACATATGACTTTTGCATTTAATGTAACCTAAGCTTATTATCTGGTGTAATCATCTTAAGCATTAGATTTACTTCATTTTTTAGCTCATACCTTAAAATGATCCAAAAAAAGAAATGGACAATGTCGATAGATATATATATATATATATATATATATATATATCTATCATGGTGGGCCCCTGCACAACTCTACCTATTCTTGAGTTGAGATGGGCAGGGGTAGGATGCAATCAAGCTTCATTCGGTGTTCATGTGTCATCCGTTCCATTCATTTGATGTGCCTTGCCATGATGGAAGAATTATGCAAAAATCACATTCTTCAAAGATTTGGGAAATGCTACATAAATTTAGAGGCTTTAGGTATGAGTTATATAAACCAAGGGGAATTATTTGATACTCTGGCAGATTAGGAACCTTGATACAGCGGCACGAAAAAATTTTACACGTGGAATGTAATAACTAAAACTAAAAGCCAACGAAATATTGGAACCCACCGTCCATAACTCAAAAATCTTAAAGTCGAATAGGTTAAAAAATGTTAAGCCTCGATTCCTGGAAAATTGTTTTTTGAAAAGGACCGTTGGGTTTTTCATGATAACCGTCCAATAATTGTCCACTAATCCGGTAGTGAGATTATCAAATAAGTTCCATTTTTGGATCATGATCAATCTAAAATAGGTCCCACAATTTGGATGATTATATTTGAATCATTTGCATTCAAGTATCCAGTTTCTAGGTAATTTCGGAGTGCATGCGTATCATACATCCCACTATGCCAGAGTATCAAATCTTTAATTGTCCATATAAATCAAGAACACATGGGGACCGTCCATTCATTCATTTCATTGCACTGTATTGAAGGAGTGAGATGGATCCATCACCAGCCAAACAAGAGAAAGCGGAGGACAAGGAGATCTCTCTCCGACCGTTCGATCTCTCGGACATCGACGACTTCATGGTGTGGACCACGGACGCACGTGTGGCCCGTTTCTGCCGTTGGGACGCCTACACATCCAAAGAAGCGGTTCTGGAACGCTTGAAGGAAAGGATCATCCCCCATCCATGGTACCGGGCCATATGCCTCGACAGCCGTCCGATCGGGGCCATCTCGATCACACCCGGATCCGACAATGTTATCGGGTTCCGGCACTGGGGTAAAGGGATAGCCACACGAGCGGTGAAGATGGCCGTCGGGTCCATATTCCGGGAGTGGCCACATCTCGAACGGCTGGAAGCGGTTGTGGACGTTGAGAACCCGGGATCCGAACGGGTCCTCGAGAAGGCCGGGTTCGTTAGAGAGGGTCTGCTGAGAAAATACTTCATATTGAAAGGGATGACTAGGGATGGTGTGATGTATAGCTTCCTTTCTACGGATCCCATGCCCTAATGGATATAGGTATGGGGCCCACCGTTATGTATGTACGGCATCCAACCGGTCTAACATGTTTGCCCTCGGAATCGGAGTGCCCCCCAAAATCATGAACGTCCAATCATCAAGTGGGCCACCACGTGAATTTCAAGGTCTTTGGGCGGTTGCGATTGTTTTCTATCAAGTGGGCCCCACAAGATGATTGGATCTACATGTTTTATGGGCTATTTTATTTTTATGATGGGACGAACCTGTTGGATGGATTGGATGACATACATACACGCAGCTATTGGCTTGTTTTTTCATCTGTAATCCGTTGCGTGTAAGAAATTTTCGTATCTTTGGGGTTTGCGAATTCCATACGCGTGTGGATCTGTACAAATCTCACTTGGGAATACGTGTGTGAGATCCGATCTTTCCATATGGTTGGAAAATAATTCTTAGATACTCTGATGAAAAATCATAAAACTTCACTCTCAAAGTGGGCCACGGTGTGCACAGGAATTGATTTTTATTTTTCTAGCCGTTCATCTGTTTTGATATGCTAGGGGACCTCAAGGTATGAAGTGGCCTGATTTTTAGGCCAGAAGATCGAAAATTTATTGCTCAGATCTCGCACGTGCATCACATTACGACCCCTTGCACCCACGTGTGGATGCGCACAGCTCCCATTACCACACGCGCGTGGAATTGACAAACATCTTTTCCTTAAAATGTAAACGTCCCATGGGCAAGAAATCGGATTGCGTACTGAGTTACTCAGTTCAGTTTGCTCTTATCGTACTTCAGTAAACTCGGTTGGGCCCACCTTGAATGTATGTGGTTTATCCACGCCGTCCTTCCGTTTTCTCAGCTCATTTAAGGGGTTGAAACAAAATTAGGAGCATATCCAAGCTGAAATAGACCATACCAAAGGAAACATTGGGAATAATGATTTCCACCGTTGAAACTTTTCTAGGCCCACCAAGGATGTTTATTTGTCATCCAACCTGTACATAAGATCTTAAAAACATAGATGAAAGGGAAAACATAAATATAACATAGATTCAACCCTTATGTGGCCTCGAGATTTTTTCAACGGTAGATGTTCAATTCAAACTGTTTCCCATGGTGTGGTCTATTTGAGCTTTAAATATGCTATATTTTTGGTCTCAGGCCCTAAAATTATCGGGTGAAATAGATGGAAGGAGTGGATAAAATACATAAATCATAATGGACCCCACAGATTTTATGCAGTACGCTAATACATTAGCTCTAATGGCTATGAGTAAACTCAGTCGAACCGCCTTGAATGTATGTTGTCTATCAAGCCGTTCATTATTTTTTCTATATAATTTAAGGGGTTGAGAAATTGTAGCACATTCAAATATCAAGTGCATCATTCCACTGGAAAAATTGGAGAAAATGATTTCCACCATTAAAACCTTTCTAACCTCATAGTGATATTTATTTGTCATCCAACCAGTTCATAAGATCATGCAGAAATAGATGAAGGTAAAAAACTAATATAAGCTTGGTCCAAAACTTCCGTGGCCCTTTAGAAATTTTCAATGGTAGATGTTTAATTCAACTGTTTCTAGTGGTGTGGTTCATTTGAACATTGGACATAACTTATTTTTGTCTCTATCCATAAAATAATATGATAAAATGAATGGACGGAGAAGATAAAATACATAAATCATGGTGGACCCCACAGAGTTTACTCAGTACGCTAAGCGTAGTGAGATCCTCACTGCGCAATCCGCTTCCTTGTGGTTGTGGATGAGAAAACCGTGCGAGTTGCTTGTGGGGTCCACTGCGGCGGCATGTATTAACCGTCCATTATTGTCAACCCGCAATAATTCAACGAATATGAAAATGGGATGCTCCCAAAAAATGACGCTGACCCAACGGTCAGGTGGGCCATCTAAATTTGGAGGTTTTTGTGTGGTTGTTTTCCATATTGCCCACTGGGACATTAGACTCGTCTGTTTTCTTAGGGCGTCCAATTTTCTAGGTGGGCCCATGTGCGGCTACTTGCACGGTCTTCCGTTAGAATTCTAACGGAAGCAGATTGGGACCTGCTGGGGAGGGGTTCTGTGGGGCCAACCATGATTTATATGTTTTATCCATGCCGTTCATCTAATTTTATAGATTATTTTAGGGCATGAGCACAAAAAATGAGGTGTATACATGGCTCAAATCGACCACACATTGGGGATTTAACATTCACCGTTAAAAAACTTAGTACAGGCCACATAAGTTTTGAATCAAGCTTAAATTTGTCAGGCATTCGTGGCTTTATGAAGAGGTTGTATGGCAAATAAACATAATTGTAATTTGTAAGCCCTAGGAAGGTTTCAACGGTGAGTGTTGCTGTTATCGCTTCTTCCTCTAGTGTGGTCCACTTGATACTTTGATCTGTCTAATTTTCCTATTGATACCCTAAAATAATCTGACAAAATGGATGAATGGCATAGATAGAACCCATATTTCATGTTGGGACACAAGAAATACCTACCTAAACCAATTTTGTCCAAGCCAAGCAGGACACAATCCGCTTCTAATAGGCTTGTGTCGATTGTAAATTAGTAATAGAAAAGTCTCATTATTATTGTTATCATTACTATTGTTATGGGAAAATAGAACTGGCCTATAAAATGTGCCACTAGTTATAGAGGAGAACTTTTGAGAAGAGATTGATTACGAATTATCTGAACGAACTCCTTGAACCATCAAGACATCAATTGTGAGAAGAGTTGACCTCAAAGGGCCAACAAAGAGTTGAGCTCAAGGTTAGAGCTTAGATACATGACTTACCTACTGAGCTGACCTGATCGAGGTCGACATATGAAGTGGGATCTCCAGAGAGAATCCCGACCCATGCCAAGATTGAAAAGATCTTGCAGGACCATGCCCGAAGATCATGCTAGCCGAGGTTATCTCAACGATATCTTCAAGGCAGATCCCCAATCAAAAATGGGCTCCTTGGCATATATATCGCATCCTATCATGATATGGGGACCGACGTTTTTCATTAAGATACACTATTTCAAAAGTCAACCAGGCGGCTTATAAATATGTCTATTGTAAATGGGAGGAGTTACTAAAAAAAAACCCCAACTAAAGCTTCATTTATGTGATAAGCTCATTTGTCTAACTTAGGCTTCGGAGGATCCCCAGCCATAATTGGCATCCCCGTTGTCTTTAATTCACTCTTGGTACAGGTACTTGCATGCCCATAAGCGTGGCTCAACTTATTCAAATTGGAGCAACAACATTTATAATTTTATCATTTTGAAATAAAATACAACAATTACATATATAAATATCATTAGTGAATCACTAAAAAAATTTATAATACTTTCCAATTATAATACTGTAGAAATCTCAAATCCAAATAAGTACACTAGTGTATAGATTTAATAATTTAATATTAAATAAATAGAAAAGTCACATAATTATGATTTTATTGCCAATAAATTAAATATAATAATCATTGATCAAATACAAATGCTTTAAGGAGACCAAATATAATAATCCTTGATCAAATACAGATGTCTTAAGGAGATTGGTATTAAAAAAAATAATTGTAATTACACTTTTTAATTACCTTACCGTAGTAATCCTCAATCCACTTAAGCTCTTAATGTGGGCTAATATTTTGGTTCTTAAGACTCAGCTTTTTAGTCAATTTTGACTTATTGGACCCAATTCAGTTCAACACCCTCCGTCGCTCCTAACTTAGGCGACACATGACTTAACTCAAGACTAAATGAGTTAATTTGAGTCACCATGCCATTTATCCATGGTCGCGGCGTGCTCATGCCTAGGGAAATGAGTACGCCTAGATAGGTGTCCACTCATGTAATTATAAAAGAGGTCTAAAGTCCAAATAGTTGGATCATAATTTACTGTCCACCCATCATGTGCATGCGACATCTGATAAATTGGCCTAGCTTGAGGATCACTTTGTGCAAAAATCAACCTAATCTAATCATCAAGTAGGCCACATTGTAAAAAACAATGGATAGCCCTTGATAAATAACAAATATTACAAAACAATAGATAGCCATTGATAAATAACAATTATAGATGTGATTTACTTGATGAGTAGATATGGTTATTTTTTAGTCCTCATATGATGGTTCTAACCTAGGCTTCATGCATATGAAATGTTAGAAGTTATCTGCTTGGTGGATGGTAACTTATGGTTCAACTAGTTGGACTTAAAACCTACTTGAGAATCTTTAATTCTATCATTAACTAACCAGACTTTTAATACTCGGCTTGACTCGAAAGCTCAATGGGTCAACTCAACTTGGCAAAACATCATGCTGGATCTCTATGAGACTCATCACTGAGCTTGACTAGATTTAGATTCGACATGACTCGCAAAATCAATCAAGTCACTATGATTTGAAATGAGTCACTTGGTAAGTTAAATTCATTTCTTAAATAAAAATACTAAGACATTAAAGGAATTTAAATGTGTGACTTCAACGAGATGAGGCAACAACATCTATTATCTCCTCTTCAGTCATGGACAACCATACATATACATGGTTTGTTAGCTCTTTTATGTATGAAACTTATGCACTTTTGGATAAGTAAGTTGTATTAGATGTATGACCACAATGACATTTATTAGGTGTCTCATATGAAGAGGTGAAACTATTTATCAATAACACTATAATTTGGGTGCACATGAAGATTATATTTATCCGTATACATGCATAACATGTTTAAATGTGCAAATAGTGTGACTTTGTAGGTTGATGCATCCCACGTGTGCAAATGCATTTCCTTCAATCTTTAAGCACTAAAACAAGTGGGACATTCATCAATATGCACATGCGTGAGTGTACTACCAACCAATTTTTAATTTCCCACATGTGCTACAATCTATAATGTCCATGATTCAAGGTGTTTTGAGTAACAATGTATGAAACAAGTAGCAAGAAACAACCCATGTACGACTCACTAGCTCTGGCAGCATGCCATGAATTACAGGCCATGATACAACTTTTCTTGAATCCCATTAAACCCAAAGTATCAACTACTAGTGAAATGTGATTCTTAATCGAATAATTTTATGTTGAATTGGGTGGAGTTGAGTCTAGCTTTTTAGTTTTTGAAGTATGTTTGAGCATAAGAACTCAATGTTAAAGCATAGAACTCAAACCCAATCTTGGGTGTATGTTTCCGTTTGTTTTAATAAAATCCTAGCTTATATTTAAGTCATTAAATTAAGATATATGGTGGACTTTTAAATCTATACTACATTAATGGGTCATTTGGATGCAACTTCTGCAAAGAAGACTTTTTATTGCAAAAGTGATGTTCTTGTTTACTCGGTTTTCGTTGAGTGGCCTTTTTAGTACTAATTTTAATAATTAATCTTGAAAATGAATGTTTTGGTGGGTTTCAAAAATGTTGCATAACTTTCATTTTTGAACAAAACAAGGGTTTCCTTTGCTGACACAAGTTTTTATGGTATGTCCAATGGGGCAAACACTGGAGTGAAATGCCAACCTTGTCCTGGTGCATTTTCATGTAAAAGGATCCTGATCATCTGCTTCCCACAAATAGGTTTTTTTTACTTTTTTACTTTGTAATTGGTCCACATCATTATTGAGGTTGTTAGCATTACTACATTAATTGCATTACATGATGATATGGACCAATTACATTACAATAAATAAGTTTTTCTGTTTGTGGCAGGCAGAGAATTCAAATTCCATATAAAGGAGTTTTACATGCCTTTGTGACAAATATACCTTAAGCAGACATTCATCCTTGATTTGAACTACCATCAATCGAACCACATCTTAAGGATACTATTGGCAAAGTACAAAGAAAGTTTGGGGTGATTGGAGTGGGAATCTAATAAAGTTGCTCCCATCGGTACCTTCTTTTCATAATCAGTGGACCATCCTGTTGGCGAAGTACGAAGAAAAATTGGAGTGATTGGCATAGGAATCTAATCTAGTTGCTTTATTTGTACATTCTTTTCACAATCTTGGTGATCCAAGGGTTCATTAGACAACATGGAATCAAAGGGTTTTGTGGATATACGCTAACTTTGAGGAGTTTGGTTGATAGGAATTGGAAGGAATTGGAATTGGATTTGAGAGGAATCTAAATCCGCTAAAATAGTTCTTTTTGAACTCCCACCTCAAAGCTTTGATTTCAATCAACTCCATTTCATATGGACTAAAATCGACTCCATTTCATGAGAGTTCAAATCCACACTAAGGTGGTTGATTTCCTTACATTTCCACTTAGAAAATAGGAAGTTTGTGATTAATGCTTCTATCCTGCAAATTTTGATAGATTGAGCCATGGCCTGCAATGTAACTAGTTCATTTGTGCCTGCAAGTCTGTCATGTCTAACACTACTTGTCAACCTTGGAAGGTTGCATGAATGCGTGATCTGAACCATTCATCAATTAAGTCCTTCAAGGATGTCTATCCCTAGGGCTTGTTTGGAAACCACCCAGTAAGAATTTTTTTCAACTTATGAAGTTAATAAATTACTTTAAGAAAAAATAATTAAAGTTAGTTTAGTAAGCACTATTGTAAAAGTAACTTTATATAATAAAAGTTGTTTATCACTGTTTTTTTTTTTTTTTAATGCTTTTAAACCTCTCTCTCTTCATGTGATAGATGGTCCATATCAAAAGAGGCCCCACATGATGGGTTGTACACATCAAAGGCGGGGCACACAATAGATGGTTCACATCAAAGAGGGGTCGCGCATTATGTATGACCCACATTAAGGTGAGCCCACTCAATGGATTGTCCACATCAAAGTTGCTCACATACAAAGAGGGCCTGCATGATGGATGGCCCACATTGAAGGTGGGGCCCACATGATGAACTGTCCATATCAAAGGTGGGCTCCATATGAGGGGTGGTGGATATTGAATGTGGCCCCACATGATGGATAATAACATTGAAGGTGGACCCCACATGATGAAGGTCCACGTCAAAGCTACCGATAATGAATGGCGCACATCCAAGGTGTGTCCTGCATGATAAACAACCCATACCAAAGGTGGGGCCCACATGATGAACAATCCACATCAAGGATGGGCTCCACATGATGTGCGGTGGATATTAAAGGTGGGCCCCACATGATATATGACCCATATCAAGGTGGGCCCCATGTGATAGATGACCCATATCAAGGCGGACCCCACATGAGGACATTCAAATCGAAGGTTGGCCCCTAATGATGAATGACCTACATCCAATGCAGGCCTCACTTGATGGACAACTCACTTTGAAGTTGGGTCCTGCATGATGGACAACCCACATTCAAGGTGGTCCCAACATGATAGATAGCCCACATTAAAAGTGGGCCTCACAAGGTGGATGGTCCACATTGAAGGTAGGCCTACACAATAAACATTTCACATTGAAAATAGGGAGAAGGTAAGCCCAACATCATGAACCATCCACATCAAAAGTTGGGCCCACATGATACCATGAATATTAAGAGTGGACTAAACAAGCTTGGATGATCAGTACATGTGATGTTAAAAACCAAACATACTTTTTTACTTTTTTGATTGATAAGTATGCTGGTTTGATAGGTATGTCGTTTGCCTAGCATAATTCTTTGGTGAATAAATAAAAAGCAAGATAAGTCATTAGAGGCATAAGTAGCTTATGTAAAGTAATTCATGATCCAAATGCCTCTTAGAGCCTATTTGGATACCTCCAAATAAATTACATTTTAACTTATGTTAAGTCGTTATCCCAACAAAAGCAACTTATCATCTCGACAAGGTTATTTTTTAGCTTTTAAACTTTTTACTCCTCTCCCTCTCTCACGGTCCATATCAAAGGAGGCTCCATGTGATAGACAGTCCACATCAAAGGTGCGCCTCCCATGATGGATTACCCATATTAACATGAACCCGCATGATGGATGGTTTGCATTGAAAGGTCGAACCCTAATGATAAATAGCCATATCTTAAATAGGAGGGTACAATACACAACCCACTTTAAAGGTAGGGCCACATGATGGATTGTCCACATCAAAGGTGACCTCAATATGATAGGCAACGGACATTGAAGCTGGCCCCCACAAGATGGACAGTCCACATTAAAGGTAAGCCCCTAATAATGAATGACCCAAATCTAAGGTGAGCCCCGCATGATGGGCAACCCAAATTGAAGGTGGGGCCCACATGATGGATGGTCCACAGCAAATGCGGGCTCCAAATGATGGGCAATTAATAATGATGGGCCCCACAGTCCAACAATACCCTAGTAACACCTGATCTACTCCAACTTTTGAAATATGCCAACTAGGTGGGTCCCACTATGATGTTTGTGAAAAATCTACCTCATCCATCCTTTTTTTTCCATATCATGTTAAGATATGGGCCCAAATTAAAAACAATTTGGTAAAATTGCCAAAATTTGGACATTTTTACTAAACAAAGTTTTTTAGATTCTGCACTAAATTACGGTGTTCAAGATTTTTTTCAGATAGTTAATTGAAAATGCATTCCAACACTTATCAGTACTTAAATTTCAGTACAAAATGGATCCCATGCTTAAATTAAATTCAGACTTTTGTCATTCAGCTTACCAAAAGCACACTCAAGGAATTAAGCACCATGGGGACAAAAACTTTAGCTAGTTGATGCCGTCCATCCATTGGCAGCACAAAATTCAGAAAATCTAATAAGTAGGACCATATTATATTTTAGGATATGGCTAAGGTGGACGCTTTAAATGTTGCAATTTGTGCGATGGTGATCGTTTATGGGCGCGCATGTACATGGGTTCAATTGTATGTGTGTGTTGGTCCACCATGACCCACCTCAAGTAAAAAAAATTTTTTTAAAAAAAAAGTAAAAAAAGAAAGAAGGAATTTAGGCCAAAGTTGTGTCTAATCCATTACATTGGTGGACAAATTCACATGTTTTTTCTGTTAGGCGGGTTTAGTCATTTCCCCCAACCCATTAATAAGGTTTTTGGACGAGTCGGGTCTAGCATGTTTGGACTTGAGCTCAACCCATTTACTTAATTGGGTTATATTTTTAAGGTTGAGCTTAACTTAGCCATAACACACCTCAAAAGCGGGTCAGGTCCATTGACCGATGAGCCTATGCAACCCATCACCATCATTAATTTTAGTAGGTTTAGGTGGCTTAGTGGGCTATTCAAATTTCAAATAATGGCCTCCGTTTTAAAGGCCAACCATGAAATACTATCATATAGTCTGCCTTAATTGGCTTAAGAAGATCTACTTAATCCATCTATTAGCCAAACAGTGGGCTCCTCTTAAGAACTCTTCTTGCATGATAAAAGAATCATCCCAACAATGGTTGAACCTGTCCTTAGGATCATGTAAATGAGGAAGTAGGATGTGTTTCATAACCACATTACATTCATTAAAAACCCTGGACCCGCCTTCTTGTTGTAAGCTTGCACAATACGCTTTCAATAACATTGAATGTGAGAGAGCTTTCAATATCTTCTCATTAATAAGAATTAACTATTCATAGCGACCTTTCCGCCACTCGCCTCCTTTTAGCCTGCACCCTATTAATTCCACCAACTACGATATCTCCGCCTCTTTCGACAAATGATTTTCCATCCCATACGCTAAACCATACATGTGATTCATGTAGACGTGCGATTGTGAGTCTAGTAAGCCCATAAAGTATATGGAAGCATCTCATAATAATGTTGGAAGCAATCTAACAAGGGCTAGATGCACTCATCCATTGATAACATAATATCAATAAAGCTCTCTACGTGCGCATTTCAAATGTGAGACCTACATTTATGAATGACAAAATAATATTTCATGCACGAGAACCATTACTTTTTTAATCTGAGCTCCGAATTTGGCATACTCACATGTCACCTTTTCATTAGTGTCATGTAATCAGTGCAGATGCATCCAACCATTATTACACACATGATGATGTTGCCCTTCACGCATCATGTGTGGTTTGAATACCATAAAACTCCTTTCCTCTTGAGAAACACTGTGGTAGTTTGATAAAATATAATGGGCAATACATGACACTTGAAAATTACTTAAAAACTATTTATTTGATAATTTAAACCTACAACTTGTAAATTAACCCATGAAATGAAACGTCCAATCATCAAATAATATCAAACATATGCAAGTAACTTAAAAATACTAGCAAAATAATATCCATAATCTTAATTTAAAAATCAATCTTAACCTTTGATTTTTGGTTTAAATAAGAGCCATTGAAAATTTTCTATTCATTGTCCTGACTCCTAAAGTCATGTATTGCTAGTGATAGTTGTAATTGTCCATTTAAAGTTAGCTATATAGCATAAGGTTAATGGTATGGATGGTTTTGATCCACCGAGTTGTAAAAGAAGCAAAAGAAACTCTTTTAATAGAATCATTAGACCCAACTTATTAATATTCATGTCTACTCGTTTTTGATGTGTTATTATTATTATTATTATTTCATTATTTCACTAACGGATATTTCTTGGACGGTTGAAATTGAAAGTATTGGGTTGTCCAATTTCAATAAACAAGTATCCACGAATCAGCGGCTACGCTTTTTCAACCAACATGATTTTGTGACTGGGACTTAGTGTACTCCAGGAGTTGGTCGGTTTACTTTGAGTTAATATATGCGAGTGCATGCGTATCAAGTTTCATGCACCGCCAGAGTATCATGTAACTACCCTTTTCGTCTTGTTTTGAGATTTCAAGGACAGTGTCAGCATGTCTTTTTCTATAACCGAAGGTCCCTCTCTCTCTCTCTCTCTCTCTGCATATCTGTTCGAGTATTTTCGGCCGTTGGATTACGGATCTTGAACTGTACGGAGACCCTAGAAGAAGTCTTGCCAATGTAGGGTTTTCTTTGAGGCGAGAATCGATAGCAGCGTTCGATCTGGTAGGGATTGTTTTGAATTTCATGTGTGTGTGTGTGTGTGAGAGAGAGAGAGAGAGAGAGAGAGAGATTGATTTTTTTTTTTTCTGTCGACATCGGTGTTTTCTTTGGCATTTGAAGTACTTGAAGTCTTCCGAGGTTAGGGTTTCCATTCTACGACGATCGAACCGCGTGGTGTTTGGAAGCCCTTGGAAAATTCAGTTATTCGAGAATTCACCGAAGAAAATCCGCATTTGATGCCGGTTAGCTGAGTTTCTCAGTGTTAATAGTGAAATCGAGTGGATTTTCCCACCAAGATCGACGTTTTCCAGGTATGTGAAGTGGTTGGAATTTTCCAGGTTAGGGTTTTTGTTTTCTTATATTCGATCATTGATGCAATCTTATTGAAATAAAACCTAGGAATCTGATTATGTGAGAATTAGCTGTAGAAAATCCGAATCGCACATTGTTTTTTTGGAGATTTCAGATTCGTTTTTTGAAGAGAATAAGTATATTTTCTATTGAAATCGAAGTTTTCGTGTTTGAGGTGGTTGAAGTCTTCTAAGAATAGGGTTTTTTTTTTTTTTCCTTGTTGAAGTTACTTGAATTTTCCACTGTCGATGAGATGTTCAAAAACCATGCAATTCAATTATCTGAGGATTATCTGTTCATAAATAGATTTTTCGTCAAAATTGAAGTTTTCATTTTTGAGGCCACTGTAGTCTTCTATGGTTAGGTTTTTTCTCATTGAATTGAATTGATTTTTTGACAGCTGTTGAGATGCTGAAGAAGCTTGATTTCTGTCAAGTAATGTGCTGAGTTCGTTGGCTAGATAATTGTTATGCTGGCCTTGTTTTAAATTCCAACAACAGAATCTCGATCTTTTGATTGCAATTTGAGTCATCGATTGAGGGCATTCTAAATCTTCTTTGATGGATCCATCCTATCAGAGGGGACCTTATACAGGCCTGGATTGGGTGCAAGCCACCCATCTGTATGAAAGAGTAATTGCTTCCGAGAACGAGGCCTTGCAAATACGAGCAACAGTTGAGCTTGGATGGCTATCAGAAGACGTGCCTGAGTCCATTTTAGCGCAGATGGTGCCAATTCTCGTTGAGCTTCTGGGTAGACCTTTGGGTGATCACCAGCCATCAATCCAAGAAGCCGCTGCATACTGCCTGAACTGCTTTACTCGTCGAGGCGACGGGGCATTGTGCATGCATGTCGGACAGTCAGGTGCCATACCATCCATTCTGGGGCTTTTGCCACACTCGGCTGGTCGGTTTCAGAGAATTTTGGCAAAATGTCTTAGGAATATAGTCAGTTGTGATAGTCTTAGTCGGGTAATTCTGGCTAGAAATGGTGGTTTGGAAGTTATTCTTGATGTGATTGCTTCATGTAGTGATGATACGAGGCGGTATTTGTTAGAGATTTTAAGCGCGTTGGTGATGGTGAGAGAGGTTAGGCGGGTTCTTGTCAATTTAGACGGCCTCTCTCTGCTCATCGAATCTGCAGGAAATGGTAAAATGGTGTCTAGAACCAGAGCCGCTCATGCAATTGGGTTGCTTGGGGTGACAAGAAGACTGCGGCAGAAGCTTGTTGACTTGGGTGTGATCCTGGTGCTCGTGGGGCTGCTGCAAGATGGAGATATGCTAGCAAAGCTAACGGCTGGCAATGCTCTTGGTATAATCTCGTCACACGTTGATTACCTTAGGCCAGTTGCTCGGGCCGGGGCAATTCCTTTGTTTGCGGAGCTACTTGAAGGCCCTGACCCCCTCGGGAAAGAGATTGCAGAAGACGTGTTTTGTATCTTGGCCGTTGCAGAGGAAAATGCAGTATTGATCGCAGGACACTTGGTGAGAGTTCTTCAAGGAGGCAACGACGAAGCAAAGGCTGCAGCAGCAGATGTTCTCTGGGATCTGTCAGGTTACAAGCACTCTGTATCTGTAGTACGGGAGTCTGGTGCCATCCCACTTCTGATTGGACTTTTGAGTTGCGGGAACAATGATGTTAGAGAGAAGGCAGCCGGGGCTGTTACCCAGTTGAGCTACAATGAAGCTGATAGAGAAGATCTGGTCAATGCAGGTGCTGTCCCTATCCTACTTAGGTTGTTGCATGATGAATCTGAGGAGGTGAAGGATAACGCAGCAGAAGCTCTGATCAATTTCTCGGAGGATCCATCGTTGAGTGACAGAATATCCGAGGTGTTTGATATTTCCGCTTTCCAGAATATATTGGATAGACTCGCTCGGATTCGTGCATCTGATGAGCATATGGTTAGATCTTTGGACCGGATGAATGTTGAACAGTTCACGGAAGACCCAGAACTTGCATGATTATTACCTGGGTATGCTTTCTGATTATTGTAAATAGTATATGTATTTACCTCATAGCTTGTTTGTTTGAGTTGGTTATTATGAGAATACCAAACAATAAGATGCTGCCTTAGCATTTTACAATTTTGCTATCTTGTTTCCGTAATGCTAGTTTGGCTATCTGTAATGGGTAACATACATAGAAACCCTGTGTTTCTTTTCTGTGTATATTTCTCATTTTTCATTTCATGTGTTTGCTGGTGATGGTTTGACGTTGGTAGCAGGCAATATGGCAAGTCAGGTGGGTTGGGTCTGGTTGGACAGGTTGAGGGTGGTCATCGAGATGACTGACCTGCAACCTGACCCGACCTGAATTCCAACCCGAAGTTCCCAACCTGGATTCCTCTGTGCACGACCTAAACCGACCTAAACTGAACAGACCAGACCCGACTTGAATTCCAAACCAAGGTTCCCAACCTGAATGCCTCTATATCCAACCAAAGCTGACCCAACCGATCCCAAATACATGTGATCATTCCCAACCCGACCTAACCCTACCTGAATTTGCTCAACCTGATTCCACATCAGGTTGGAGTTTTCCAACCCTAACCCAACCTAAGTACCCTTGTTCCGGACCAATCCAACCCAACCAGAACTTGGGTGAGGTCAGTCAGGGGCCAAACCCAAGTTGAAGCCCTAGCAGGCAATGGCATTTGCTTGGTGCTCATTAGTTGTTATGAGTTCAATTCATTACACACAAATTACAGTCTGGAACCTAATGTTGTCAGAAACTGGTATTTATCTGCTGACACAAACTGGTTTCATTCACAAACAATACAGTTCTATCTGACTGATATTGCCCCAAAAAAGCTCAACACGGGGCAATACAATCCAGTTTTTGTGGTGACCGATACGGTATACTGAAACTGATTTTCAATCCTTGGTCAAAATCAGGGTTGGTTCCACAGTTTTCGTGGAACCCATCCGCCATCCACTTTAGAGGGCACTCGAGATGGAAAGTGAATTTGGTGGGATTCCATTTTCCTGGCGGCTGCAGTCAGGATAATGACAGGACCTTCCTTATCTCAAGACATTTCAATTGGTACAAAATCATAAACAAAAAAACACTGAAATTGATTGCTCATCTCATTGATCCATACTTGAAGAGTGTGTTTGGATGCACTATTGAGTTGAATTACAATTTCTAATCCAATAGAGTTGAAGCGCATGGCTTGCAATGTGCACAACATGCAGAGAGCTTGTCGTGCACGTATCTCCCTCCATTTAACATTCCAAACTGTGAATTTTCAAAAACCCATTTTGAAATGATAAGATTTTTGAAAGCCCATTTTGAAATGAGTAGATCCCCACCTAAGACAAAAACTCTATCCAACTGGATTCCTTTTTCCTGCCTTTCCCCTCCCCTGGAAAAAATTGTGGTAATGTCAGGACCTTCCTGTTCTTATCCCAAAACATTTCAGTTAGTACCAAATCATTAAAAAAAAAATACAATTGAAAATTGGTTGTTCTTCTGATTGAAGTGTGTTTGGATGCATTGTTGAATTGGATTGCAATTTCTAGTCTGATTGAGTGATATTGCATGGCTTGCAACGCATAACACACGTTGAGAATTATCATGCACACATCTCCCACCATTTAGAGGCGGCGGTTGGTGAGAATCTAGCAAGCATTTTTTATTTTATTTTTTTGGAAAGATGAATAAAAAATTTATTGGGCAGAGCCTGTAAAAAGCCAAAAAGAAGCAGAGAAAAGAGAGAAACAAAGAAACACTGAAATAGGAAAAAAGCCCCCAACTACCGAAAATAAATCAGCAACCATAACATCTATAACAGGGCAGACTGCCACCAAAGCAGGGAAGGATGTGACCAAGGGAGGGCTACCACACCACGCATCCAACCAAAATCTAATTGAGGACCCATTTCCTAAATTGAAGCAAATCCCTTGGAACACTAAAGACGCCACTCTAGCAATACCCTTCCACAAAAAGGAAGATCGGTATGGAGAAGATGGCTTAGTCCACCATTGATGAGTAAGCACATATTTTGCAGCTACCACAGACCTCCAGAGGCTCTCTTTCTCCATACCAAACCTCCAAACCCACTTTCCCAACAAAGCTTGATTGACCACTTCCAAAATCTTAATTCCTGCTCCACCTTTAGAGTAAGGAGTGCAAACTTCTTTCCAATTGAGGAACGGGAATTTCCTAGAGAAGGTTCCTCCTTGCCATAGGAAATCCTGCGAAGTTTATCAATCTGTTGAATAACAGAGGAGGGACACACTGAAATAAAGACAAAGTAAGTTGGGAGATGAGATAAACAGTCTTTGATAAGAGACAATCTGCCCCCAACGAGAGTAACTGACATTTCCAGTGAGACAACTTCTTTTCCATTCTTTCTATAATCCCGTCCCACAAAAATAGCACAGGTTTACCAAGACAAAAGGTCGGAACAAAGCTTACCTTACAACCAAAGGAATCAGCCAAAGATACCGAGGGTAAGTTGATCGCGAATAATTCACTTTTAAATAAATTTACCTTTAAACTAGACGCAACTTTGAACTAACAGATAGACATACTCAGAAAATTCACCATTGAATCGTCAACTTCGCAAAAAAGAAGAGTATCGTATGTAAACTGGTGGTGGCAGATTTGTTGAGGAAAGTTCTCCACTTGAAAACCCTGAAAAAGACCTTCTTCCAGACCCTTCAGTAACATTCTACTGAGAGCTTCTGTGACAATCACAAGGGGGAAAGGAGACGAGGAGTCACCTTGTCTAAGACCCCAGGAGGCCCTGAAGAAGCCAAAAGGCGAAGCATTAATAAGGACAGAAAAGTGGGGAGAGGAAACACAGACCTTGATCTACTTCCTCCATTTTTTTTTCCAAATCCCATTTTGGACAACATATAGTCTAGAAAGGACCATTCAACATGGTCATAGGCTTTCTCGAAATCAAGTTTATAGAGAATCCTGGACTTCCCAACCCTCTGATAGGAGTCAATGCATTCATTGGAACGCTATCCAAAATCTGTCTCCTATGGACAAAAGCACTTTGGAAAAAGGGAAACAATTTTTGGGATCACGACCCTAAGCCCCATACTCAATATTTTAGAAATGATTTTGTATGTGCTACCCAACAAGGTAATGAGGCGGAAATCTTTCAGGTGGACAACACCTCCCACATTCGGGATCAAAACCAAAAAAGTGCACCCTATTTTCGAAGGTAATCTATTCAAATTACAAAAGTCGGACACAAAGTTAAACAAGTCAAATTTGATCAGTTCCCAAAAAAACTTGGAAGAAGGCCAAGGGGAAACCATTAGGTCCTAGAGCTTTACCCCATTCCAAATCCGTAACCGCAGTCTTAACCTCATCAATATCAAAAGGTTTCTCCAAGGATTCCACATCATCCTAGGATTATGGAATGGAGCTGGAGATTGTCTAACTGGGGGCGGGAAAAGGCTTCGAAAGTTAGTAAATTCGAATAAAAAGCAACTACTGAATCACATATACCTTGTTTTGTCTGAAATCTTCTCATCGTTGACAATTGAAGAGGAAATAGAGTTAGATCGCACCCTGGCACTGGCTATGCCATCAAAAACAACTTTGTGTTCCGGTCACCTTCTTTGAGCCACAGTGCCCGGGATCGTTGATGCCACTTTATTTCCTCTTCTTTTAGCCTTGCACAATAATCGATAGCTAACTTATCTCTTATTGAAAGATCATCCTATAACAACTCACCTTCTTCCTCCTTAACATCAATCTCTTGAATCAAACTGAGGAAATACGACATTCAAGATTCCTTGCCGCCAAAGACCTCCTGATGCTAAGCTATTAGTTTAATCTTTAACATCTGCAATTTCTTAAACAGAATGAACCCTAAAAAACCCTCAACTTGAGAAGATCCCCACCAATCCTTAATTAAGGAGGCAAAGCCTTCAACTTCGAGCCATGCTAGCTCAAACTTGAAGGATCTTGGGCCCCAGTTAATTTCCTCAACCTCCAAAAGTATAGGGCAATGATCAGACATTGGTTTAGGCAAGCTTCTCTACTGGGCAAACAAGAAATGGTGGACTCACTCCGGGGACACCATAAATATGTCTAGAAGTGACATAGCAAGGGGGGATCAACCATTCGACCGGGTATATTTCACATCCCCCATGGGAAGGTCCACTGGATCATGTTTGTTAACCTAGTCCGAGAATCCTCTCATAGAGGATGACAAGCGAGAACCGTTAAGTTTTTCATGGATAAATCTTACTACATTAAAATCACCAACAATGCACCAGGGAAGAGGCCATTTGTCCCTAATGGAGGATAGCTCTTCCCAAAACGAGGGACAGAGGGAAGGTCTGGAAGGGCCATAGACCCCAAAAAAGACTCATATAAACCCAGAGGATATTTCTATAAGAATAAGGGAAATTGAGAACTAGACTAAAAAGTAGTCTTCCTTGGTCCAACTAGAGGAATCCCACATAACTAGGATCCCGTCTGCCAATCCAATAGCATCTAAGGCCACCCAACCCTTTCCTTTTCTCCCTCGAATTGAGTTAACAATGCCTCTGTCAATGGACTGTAATTTAGTTTCTTGCAAAACAAACAACTTAGCTTTGGAATAGGAGCACACCTCCTTCACCTGAGAGTCTAAGACCACTAATGAAGGCAGCTTAAGCCTCTAACATTCCAGGATAAGATCTTCATGGATGAACAAGGCTAGGCCCTCCCCCTTTCCTCAAAGCTCTTGGCAAGGCTTCCAGATTGCCTTCTAGGTGTCCCCCAATATTGATAAGTTCTTTGTTACCAACGAGAGGCCTTGATGGAGCTAGCATATGAATCTCAGAGACAGATACTTGAAGACCTCTTTCAACTACCAACTTGTAAAGGGCGATATAATATTCATCCCAATTCCCAAAAACAATGCCTAAAAGCTTTCCAACGTGACAAACCGCTTCCCTTAACCATCTTTTTTTCTTGATCGACACAATGAGACGATCCATAACTTCCTAGGGGATCATTAGAAGCTTTCTAACGTGACAGACTGCTTCCCTTACCCATCTTTTTTCTTGATCGACTCAACTAGACCATCCATAACCTCCTAGGGGATTGTCAGTAGGGAAAAAGGAATAGGATCCTGGAAAAGCATTTCATTGTTCAAAGCAAAGGAAGCCCTCAGTGGGGAAACTTCCAAGGAAACTCCTAAGGAATCCTCATTAAAAGCAAGGGAAGGAGAAATCTCCAGGTCTTCCACTAAAGTGACGAAAGGGACCATAGATGGAACAACAATAATAGTCATGTTGCAAAAATATAGATTTTATATAAAATATATATTTTAAAATAAATATAATATAATTTATTAAAGTATTTGAAAAACACCTTTTGTAGGTTTTGGGAATAGTCCCACATTGGAAAAAGAAGAGAAGAAAAAGTGATTTAAATGAAAGTGTTGGGTTACTGTAATATTTGCTTACCTAGTTTGTTGACCATGAGACTTGCGTGTTCCAGTGCGTAACACTGGAACACCTGCGCGCGCACTCGCGCTCGGGCTCGGTATCGTTCACGGTCATGGGCTCGGTCTCCTTCACGGTCACGGGCTCGGTGCGAGAGCGTGGGCATGTGAGGCAGTGTGGCTATAGAGGCGCTAGTGGCGCACTTTGCATTTCTCACGTGTCGCAGAGGATCGCTCCCTTTGCGAACCGAAGCGATACGTGTGCGAGTCGCGGTGCGACTAAGTGGCTAAAGCAAATGGATGGCTGGACGAAATCTAGAGGACTGAATGAGAGTCCTTCTGATTAATTATATAGAGGCTAGAAATATAGCTGTTACACAAATGTGTAACAGCTATGGACTTGATTGCAGAAACTGTTGCCACAGCTAGAAAACGGCTAGCCAGCTTTCACAACAGTCAGCATACAACTGCTGTAATGGGCCATACACAACAGTCAGAAACGGGTATAAAACGGCTAGTTTCTCAACAGCTAGAAATTGGATTAATGGGATTTGTCCCTGGACCATAACCCCCAGCCACCATAGCCTATAAAAGGAGGGCCTAGATGGGTTTCAAAACCATCTCTCAAACTACTCCAGCAGACCCATACGAATTGAGACAGCCCACCACTCCTCTTCTATACTCCAGTAACTCAAGCAAGACAGCAAGGTTTGAACCTTTACTTGAAGAACAGACCAACGGTGTGGTCTAGAACGGTTCAACTGAACCAGTGGCTGAAGAACTGACCAGTGAAGTGGTCTTAATCAAATATTCTTCTTCTCTCTTTTCTTTTGGGATTTTTTCTTTTGTATTTTTGCCAGATTGTGTAACAAAGTTCCAATAGGTGGGCCTTCATGTTTGCTGAACGCAGACCCACACCAGGCTCGTCGTATCCTAGAAGCGGTTTTCCTGTAACCTATCAGCATACTCAATTCACTTGAGTAGGGGCAAATAACGCTTTAAGGACAGCGTTTCAGACGTGCTTCAGCCTGTCCATATTTCAGAGTAATTTGTATTTTCGGTTTCCACATTATACAGAAATTATATTAATCTGTATAATTTCCAACAAGTCATAGACCCAATTTGAAAAGAAGAGGACGGAGAAGAATCAAGGGGAATGGGTGAGGAGGGAGGGGTATGGAAAACTTCAAACCTGAAAAAGGGCATAACGATGCTGTGGCCAGGTGCAAACTTAACTTTACCCAACAAAAACCCCGAAGAAGGATTAACAGAGGGGAGATCATCGCCAGAGGGAAACATGTCAAAGTGAGCAACCTCATTTCCAACACTTGAAACTGAGAGGTCCTTGTCAGAGATGAAAGAGCTCACCTCGGAGGGGGGTTCTTCAAACAATGAAACTCAGAGACCTCTTTCAACTACCAACTTGATATAATCTTCACCCTGATTCCCAAAAACAACGCCGAAAAGCTTTCCAGCGTGACTTACTGCTTCCCTTACCCATCTTTTTTTTCTTGATCGACTCAACAAGAACATCCAGTACCTCCCAGGGGATCGTTAGAAGCTTTCCAACGTGATAGACTGCTTCCTTTACCTTTTTTTTCTTGATCGACGCATTGAAACCATCCATAACCTCCTGGGGATCATAAGCAGGGGAAGAGGAATAGGATCCTGGAAAAGCATTTCATTATTCAAAGCAAAGCTAGCCCTCAATGGGGAGACTTCCAAGGCAACCCCTAAGGAATCCTGATTAAAAGCAAGGGAAGGAGAAATCTCCGGGTCTTCCAGTAAAGCGAGGGAAGGGACCACAGAAGGAACAACAATAATAGCCATAGATCCGATTTGGAAAGAAGATGACGAAGAAGAATCAAGGGAAATGGGTGAGGAGGGAGGGGTATGGAAAACTTCATACTTGAAAAAGGATGTAAGTGTAACCATGTTGTGGGAAGGGGCAGACTCAATTTCACCTAGCATAAACCCCGAAGAAGGATTAACAAAGGGGAGATCATCCAACACTTGAAACTGAGAGGTCCTCATCAAAGATGAAAGATCTCACCTCATAGGGGGATTCTTTGAGTCGAGTCGAGCTATTTTCAACAGGGCCGGAAGCAAACCTTCTCGATTGCTGACACGGGTCTGAGAGGGGGGTAGCTGCTCGAGGAGGATAATCTATTGTACTGTGTCTTCCGAAGAAATATCTTTTAGAAAATCGTACCCCCCCCCCATCTCCAGCTTCCTTATCGATATGACACTTAGCCCCCACCAGTAAAGGCGCCCTGTTACAGTAGGCCTCGGGAGATGAGAATTGAGCACCACCTGGCATAGCCTCTTATGAATGGGGGGCGGTTGTCCCACCCTCGAGCTCGAAAACCACCAGAGGTGGACATGTAACCTCGCCATGTAATGGCACCTGCCTCCCTTCAATCTCAATTGGCCTCTCAGGAGTACACATGGCTACGTCAGTCGATGAGGGCCATCTCGAGCTCAACACCACAGCGAAAAAAGGCAGAGCAAGAGCCAAGGTTGGTAATCTCGTCAAGATCTTGTTGCGAGAAGAGGCAAACTCCTCCAAAAATATCTGATCACCTAAAGGGTTGGTGAAAATATCACCAGAGGACGAGACGATATGAACCCGAGAGTCAGGATGGGGCGGGATTCCATCAATTGAAACTGTGACTCCCAAGGCACATTGACGTCATTGCCTCGACATGTCACTCGCACAGGAGCAAGCAAGAATCAACGCTAGAGAAGGATTACACGTATGGCATGTGAGATTAGCCCCCACCTGTGGTCTGCGGGACATCGGAAATTGAATTCTCGTCTCCTCCATAGTCGGGACATCCAACTCCAGACCAAAGAGAAGGCACCATTAACAGGATTCCCGGCTACCTCCATGATCGAATTTTGGTCTACGCCCTTTCGGATAACCCTAATGACAATGGAAACCTCTCTGATGATGATCTTCACAGCAAAGGGGACCTCCTCTGATTGCTTCGGTCGGATTAACAGCCGAGCAGAGTGGAGTTCCTCCCACCGCTCGGTTGCTTGATTGATCAAGATAACTTCACCGAGGCAAGAACCTAAGGCTATGAAAAATTCTTCAAACCACAATTTGAGGGGAATTCTTAGGAAATTAAACCTGACATCAACACACCCGCCATTCTTCAACACTAACCCTAATAATGTCTGTGAGAGAGGGGAGAGAAACCCAAACCACCGACGGATAAAGATGCCTAAATAAGATGTCATCTTTGCCCAAATTACAGTAAAAAAGAAACCAAGCCTCCAAGTTAGGGAAGGAAAAACCCCTCCACAGGGAAACAACCAGACTACATTTCAGGGCTTCAGAGGCTCTAGACAGAACAAAGATGGGGACTAGGACTAGAGGTGTAGACGAGTCGAACCGAGTCGAGCTTGGCACAGCTCGACTCAGCTCGGCCACTAGCTGACCCCAGCTCGAACTTGGCTTGGCTTGGTCCTCGAGCCTAATTGGCCAATTCAAGCCAAGATAGAGCTGAGTTCGCCTGTGCAGTATTTTCACAAACACATGGACTGCACCTTCAAATTCTCACTATATGTAAAACAACATCAACGGTTTTACAGGTATTTCATCAAACACCTTGTAGGCAACATCAAAATCAAGAAAAAAGGGTATTTGTTTCATATACATACCTTCCTTGCCACCAGGCGACACTTCATTGAGTCATTTCATCAAACACTTGGTGAGCAACATCAATATCAAAGTAACCGAGTCACTGAACTGGTTCGATCCAAGTTCGATTCGAGTTGGGTTTCGATCCGAGTCGAGTCGAGCTCGGGCAAGCTTGAACTTAACTTGAACTTAGTTTCGAACCAAGTCGAATCGAGCTTTTTTGAGCCAAGTTGAATGAGCTAACCGAGCTAACTCGGTTCGTGTACAACCCTAACTAGGACCGATGGCCCTCCTGAATTTTTAACTGCTGAAATAGACTGAGAGGGTTGGGGAAGTGGAGAAGAAGGGGTGGTGGTCGAGGAACGCCACCTCTGCTCAAGGTTAACCCTCTCAGACCCGTAATGAGCAATGTTAACTCTCATCTGCCTTCCATAGAACTTCTGACCTTGTAACCCTTTAACAGCTCACTGCAGCTTTGAATCTTCATTCATTTTAACAAATGCGAACCCTTGGATGGTAGCTGACCCTCTTACCCTGGGATGACAACTTCTCTCAAAGGATCAACTCCCAGTAGATGGCCTCAGTGTTTCTTAAGCTTCTTCTTCGAGATCACTTTCTTCCATATTCCTTGAGATTGGGAAGAGGTTCGCCTTCCGCCATTGTAATCTGCAGGGCCATGGGAAAAACCTCATCTGCAATCTTCTTACCCTTAAGTATTACCTTATCTGGCCCTCTTTGGGATCTCGAACCTCTTCTACTAATGCCTGAATATTCCCACACAAAATCCCCATTTAGATCTCGAGAATCCCCTCTGAAGCTTGCATAGTTGGGGATCTCTGAGGCCTCCCGAAAATTCCTGGATGGATGTGAAGAGCGGTCTCAGTACTAGGAAGAGGTGGACTGTAACCTAGAGGACAATCTTCTTCTCTACCTGCCAGTTCTCTCAATGCTGTTGCCAATAGCGGATCAAACTACCACCCCTTGACTGGTGATACCTTTCCTTCATCCTCTTGAATTGATGCCGTTGCCAATATCTTTTTTTTATTGGCTCTGGTATCCTTCATCCTCTCGATGCAGTTGGGAAAAAACAAATTGTAGAGAGAGAGAGAGAGATGTCCACTGTTGAATTGAATTGCAATCTCTGGTCCAATAGAGTGCTGCTGCATGACTTGCAATACATTGCAATTTGTAGTCCAGTAGAGATGCTGCATGACTTGCAATTTCTAGTCCAATAGAGTGATAGTGCATAATTTTCAGCAATTTGTAGTCCAGTAGAGATGCTGCATGACTTGCAATTTCTAGTCTAATAGAGTGATACTGCATAATTTTCAATGCACATAATGTGCATTGAGACTTATCATGCACACATCTCCCACCATTTAGAGGCAGCAGTCGGTGAGAATCTAGCAAGCATTTCAAACTGCGAGTTTTCAAAAACCCATTTTGGAATGAATAGATTCCCGCCCAATGTGTGTTTGGACGCACTGTTGATTATTCTTCTGATTGAATCATACTCCAATGTGTGTTTGGATGCACTGTTGAATTGAATTGCAATTTCTAGTCCAATAGAGTGATGCTGCATGACTTGCAATTCATTGCAAGTTCTAGTCCAACAGAATGATGCTGCATGACCTGCAATGCGCATAACACCCATTGAGAACGATCATACACCTTAGAGGCAGTGGTTGGTGAGAATGTAGGATGCATTTCAAACTGCAAAATTTCAAAAACCCATTTTGCAATTAGATTTCTGCCCAAGGTGTGTTTGGATGCACTGGTGATTGTTCTCATGATTGAATCATGCTCCAAGGTGTCTTTTGATGCACTGTTGAATTGAAATGCAATTTCTAGTCCAATGGAGTGATACTGCATGGCTTGCAATGTTGCACAACTCGCATTGAGAATTATCATGCATACATCTCACACCATTTCCAGGCGGTGGTTGGTGAGAATCTAGCAAGCATTTCAAACTGCGAATTTTCAAAAATCCAGATTCCTGCCCAAAAGGTGCATTTGGATGCACTGTTGCTTATTCTTCTGATTGAATGATGCTTCAAGGTGTGTTTGGATGCACTGTTGAATAGAATTGCAATTTCTAGTCCAACAGAGTGATGTTGCATGACTTGCATTGCACATACGCATTGAGAATTATTGTGCACACCTCCTACCATTTAGAGGTGCCGGCGAGCTTCTTTTTTTTTAAGAAGCAACTGCGAAAATATATTAAAAAAGAAGAATACAAACAAAAGAAGGAAAAGATGGAACTGCTGAGGTAGCAGAACAGGAAAAGGAGAAAAGAGAGACACAAAACTAAGCAGCCTAGAAAGCAGAGATCATATCCTTTCAAATCTTTAACATTAGCAGCCCATTCAATCAAGTCTTTTGGCTCTCACCCCAGTCACTGAAGCCGAAGTCGCCCTATTGTTAAAACATCTGTCATTTCTTTCTAACCAGACAGACCACTAAATAGCCAAGATGACCGGCGAGCATTTCAAACTGCAAATTGTCAAAAACCAATTTTGAAATGAGTAGATTTCTGCCCAATGTGTGTTTCGACACAGTGTTGATTGTTCTCCCGATTGAATCATCCTTCAAGGTGTGTTTGGATGCACTGTTGAATTGAATTGCAATTTGTAGTCCACTAGAGTGATACTGCATGGCTTGCAATGCACACAACATGCATTGACAATTATCATACACACCTCCCACCATTTAGAGGCCGTTGATGAGAATCTAGCAAGCATTTCAAACTGCATTTGAAAACCCATTTTGAAATGAGTAGATTCCTGCGCACCATAAGGAGAGAGGGAAGGCACAAACTGCGAACACATGAACTTTTTGCAAGTGAAAATACCAAATTGCAATTACCATATTGCGCGTTTGGCTACACCAGATCGTGAAATTTCTCAATATGTGGTGTGCTAATAGCACCCTTGGCTTTTGTTTGAAGGATTTGGTTGGGTTTAGATTTTGGAGTCCTTGGGCTATGGATTTGCTTGTTTAAATAGAGTGATACTGTCTGGTTATGGATTTGCATGTATTCCTGTAAGCTTCTACAGTTTTGAAGTAGGGAAGTGCAGTTTAGACAGATCATCTTTTGGAAAGATGACCGTCGGCCGTCTGATGGTGTCCGGCACACGTGTCCACATGCTTGCACATAGGCCACCCATGTGCAAAGAAATGGATGGTTTAGAAACACTGATGTGGACGGCTGAGATTGCCTTTGGCCATTTTCGACCTACTGATGTCCTGACTATTAACCCGTTTTTTGTTTTGAATAATACTTTGATACTCTGGCAGAGTGGAATGTATGATATGCAGGCAGTTACGAATTACTGAGAAATTGCTTATGTGGAATATAAATAATTCAAATTAAATTGTTTATGTGCCCCATGTATCATGAACCAAAAATTAGTCTTATTTAGTTATCAAAATATTAGATTGATGGACACTAATTCGACGGTCAGAAATGAAAATTGTCCAATGGTTCAAAAAACAAGTGTCCTACAATAAGAGGTTAACACTGTCTAATCAACCTGATTTTTATGTTACAACTTAATTAGAGTGGGTTCCACAGTTTGATTTGGGTTAATTTATGCTACATGTACAATTTCTAAGTGACTGTGTATCAAGTGTTATATACAGGCAGAGTATCAAATAGGTCTATGATGGGCATGCCCATCTGGGTCGAGGTATGGGAGGTTGAGTAATTAGTTATGTGTAGAGGTGGGCACGGGACAACTGGATCCGACTAACTTGACTCGTCCGACTTGTTCCGGTCCAACTCAGCCCGATCTAAATGGGTGAGTCGGTCCGAACCGAGTAAGCTTCGCCCAATCCAAACTCAAACCAAGTCAAGTTCAAGTTACCAAGTATCTCGACCTGAAACTCTATCTGAAACTTGACTTGACCCAACTTTCTAACCCTACTCTGGCCTGATCCCAACCTCTCTCTCTCTCTCTCTCTCTCTCTCTCTCTCTCTCTCTCTCTCTCATCCTCCTCTTCCAAGCCCGGCAACCACCCACCACCATCACCCTCCTCTCTCCTCTTCACTCCCTCCCTCCTTCCCTCATCCTCCTCCTCCTCTTCTTCTTCCAAGCCCGGCAACCACCCACCACCATCACCCTCCTCCTCTATCCTCTTCACTCCCTCCCTCCTTCCTTCATCTTCCTCCTCCTCCTCTTCTTCTTCTTCCAAGCCTAGCAACCACCATCGCCCTCCTCTCGCCTCTCCACTCCCCCCCTCCCTCCCTCCCTCCCTCCCTCATCTCTCAATCCGACTTAGTGCCAACTCGACCTGACTCAGTACTTCTAATTGGATCAATCCAGGCCAGACCGAACTCAGATCGAGTTAGGCATGCTGGACTCATATCAAGTAGGATCGAGTTCGGGTCAGGCCTATTTCAAAACCGGATCGAGTCGAGCCAGCTCTAACTCAGTCTGACTCAACTCGATGCCCAGCTCTAGTTATGTGACACGTGGTCCATGTTTTGGTGATCTAAATTGATGATGTAATGGGCTTTCAAAGGTCTTTTAGATACCGTTTATGGATTCTTTTCATATTTGATAATACCACTTACAATTTACACCGTCCATTGTGGGCCACTAATTGAAGGATAACATGGCTTCTGAGAAATGTCCACTTGGGTTAAAAGCCCATTAGATGGATGGTCCAGCTCACCCCTCATCCATGGATTTTGAGTCAATGGGCTGGAGCTAGATTAGCTTGAGCATTGAATTTGGTTGGGATGTGTGGCCCATTTACAACCGTAAGCTAACCATATAACCGTTGCAATGGTCCCGTGGACTGGAATCCTCAACAACACCTGTTTTATGCAGCTCATAAAACACCTAAACGCTGTGGGGACCACAATGTTGCATATACGAAATCCACTCCGTCCATCATGTGCTCCTCTCAATATTACCCTGTTCCCATTGGTTTGACCCGTGTGAGTTTTTCATCAGGCCGATCTTTTATGCGAATAGCGAACATTTCTCACCTGATGGACGGAGTGGATTTCACATATAAAGCATGGTGGGCCCACAGAGCGTGGGTGTTTTACGCGTTGTGGCAACTGGTGTTGAACACGAGAACGGATTGCATACTGAGTAAACTCTGTGGGGCCCACCGTAATTTATGTATTTTATCCACTTTGTCCATCCGTTTTTCCAGCTCATTTTAGGGGTTGATCCCAAAATTGAAACATATACAAAGCTCAGGTGGACCACACCACAAGAAACAGTGGGAATAATGATTTCCACCGTTAAAACCTTCCTAGGGGCCACAGTGATGTTTACTTGTCATCCAACCTGTTCATAAGATCACACAGACATGGATGATGAAGGGAAAAATACAAATATCACTTGATCCAAAACTTACGTGGCCTCCAGGAATATTTCAACCGTAGAGGTTCAATTCACACTGTTTCCTATGATGTGGTCCACTTGAGCTTTGGATATGTTTCATTTTTGGGATCAAGCCCTAAAATAAGCTGTAAAAACGGATGGACAGAGTGGATAAAATACATAAATTACAGTGGGCCCCACAGTGTTCACTCAGTACGCAATCCGCTTCCGTGTTTGGGTATGGGATGGCAATGGGTTTATGTTCAAAGGTTGGAAGACATGGCCTATGGACTCGACTCATCCGGACTCATTCGACCCTGAGTCGTGTTATGACTCGACCGACTCTGGGCAGAGTCGACTCCTCCGGGTCAGAAGTGACTCGGTGGGTGACTCCTCCGAGTCTTAAAACCGAGTTTAACATACCATCCTATACTGGTAGGCATCGCCCGATATGTATCGATATTTCATGGTCGGCGTTCAGTGTCATATGTACAGTGGGCCTCACATGCACAAATAGATAGGAAATATCAATGGTTGGATTACCATGAATTCTAATCCGTGCGGTGCGACATGCAAGGTGGGCCACACAAGTAATATTAGCTGGAAAGGGATTGGCTACTCCCTTTGCCTAGGGGTGTACATCGAGTTGAACCGAGTCGAGTTGGCCTCAACTTGGCTCGGCTTGGTTACTCGGCTCGATGACCGAGTCAGCATCTCCAACTCAACTTGGCTCGGTCAATGATCAGACCATTTTGAGCCGAGTTCGAGCCAGGTTCGAGCTTCTAAGCTTTCAAGCCGAGTTCGAGCTAACTTCGACTCCGAGTGCTTACTGGCGGGCAGGGCAGGCGGCGAGCGGACTGTCGAGTGGTTGATGTTGATTGGGCAATGACGACAGATGAGCAGAGAGAGGTAGAGGACCTCTGCTAGTCGTGCGGCGAGACGAGGCAAAGAGAGAGAGAGAGAGAGGCGTAGTTGGGTTGTTGGTCGGGCAGGATGAGCAGAGGGAGTTGCGGCGGGGTGAGCTTGTTGGACGAGAGCAGATAGAGAGGGAGCAGGGAGCTGGTCACTAGTAGAACAAGAGCAGAGAGAGAGGCAGGTAGGCAGGGAGCAGGACGCTAGTCGGACAAGAGCAGAGAGAGAGGGAGGCAGTGGTCGGACAAGAGTAGAGAGAGGGGGAGGCAGGGAGCTAGTTGCAGTCAGACGAGTTCTAATTTTTAAATAAATCAAGGAAATAGAAAGGGGGGGGGGGGGGGGGGGGGAGTTGAGCTAGTTCGAGCTACATATCGATCTGAGTCGAGTTGAGATGGGGGCCAGCTCGAACTCGGCTTGAACTCATTTTCAAGCTCTAAGAAACGGCTCAACTCGAATCAAATTTAGTTTCGAACTGAGCGAATTCGAGCTTTTTTTACCCAAGTCGAGGGAGCTAACCAAGCTAGCTCGGTTTGTGTACACCCAAACCCTGCCACTAGCGCTATGGCTGTGGTCGATGCTCCGTGGTCCCACCATGATGTATGTGTTTCATTTATTTTTATGGATCATTTTAGGGCTTGAATCCAAAAATGAGAGGGACATAAATCTCAGGTGGACCACACCACAGGAAAACTATATTGATTTGATATCCACCATTAAAATCCTCTTAAGGCTCACTGTACTGTTTATTTGACATCCAATATGTTGATTAGGTCATACAATCCAAATGAAGGAAAAAAAACAAAGATCAACTTGATCCAAAACTCTTATGGCCCCCAAAAAGTTTTTAATGGTCGACATTGATTCAACATTGTTTCTTGTAATGTAGTCCACTTGATATTGGGATATACCTTATTTTTGGTCTCATAGCATAAAATGATCTAGAAAAATATATGGACAGCATGGATGAAACAAATACATCATGGTGGGGCCCATAAGCACGGACCACCAGCCAATAGCCTGCGGCATGGGGAGTAGCCGACCCGTTGGTGTTCTGTGGGGCCCCCATGAAGTATGTGTTTCATCCATGACGTCCATCTATTTTTACAGATCATTTTAAGGTATGAGACAAAAAATGAGATATATCTCGATCTCAATTGGACCACATTATAGGAAATAGTGTTTAATGAGCGCCGACCATTAAAAACATTTTAGGGGCCGTAAAAGTTTTGGATCAAGCTAATTTTTGTTTTTTCCCTTCACCCGGGCCTGCATAACCTAATCAACATATTGGATGTCAAATAAACAGTACAATGGGCCTTATGAGGATATTAATGGTGGATATCCAATCACTATTGTTTTCATGTGGTGTGGTCCACATGAGGTTTATATATCTCTAATTTTTGGGATCAAGCCCTAAAATAATCTTTAAAAATGGATGAACAGAATGGATGAAACACATACATCATGGAGGGGCCCACAGAGCACCGACCATCAGCCCCGAGGCTGGTATCAGGGGGAGTAGCCAATCCGTTTCCGTTATCCTATGAGCTGGTAAGTAAAGGTTAATCCTATGCATTTACAACCGCACAGCGACACGTGTTAAGTGACCCCACATGCATGAATGGATGTTGAAGATCAATGGTCCATACAGCTCCATTTGCATCTTCAACCATGCATGCATGAGATAAGATACGCCCACGTGCCCTGCCTACATAGAATGAGTTGTCACCTTCAACCATGCACGATCAGATGGAGGCTGTTCATTTCTGCAAGGTGCCACGTGTATAGTGGGCCTGGTAAGGAAGAGCCTAGGAACTACTCTCGTGCAAATGTTAAGGTGGGCCACCACAAATGAAACAAAGCTAATGGTATGGTAAAAATACTGATTTTAATAATATATATTTTTAATAATATATAATATATAAAAATTGTTTGGAAAAAATACTTTTTGTGGGTTTTTGAGAATAGTCCCACATGGGAAAGGGAAGAAAGAAAAAAGGTGTTTAAATGAAAAGTGTGGAGTACCATAATATTTGCTTACCTAATCCGTGGACCATGAGACTTGCGTGTTCGCGCTCGGGTTCGGGCTCAGGCTCGATCTCGATCATGGGCTCTGTGTAAGGGCGTGGGCATGTGAAGCAGTGTGTGGCTGTAAAGGCACTAGTGGCGCACTTTGCACTTGAGGGAGACGTGTGCGAGTCGCAGTGCCACTAAGTGGCTATAGCGGGAGGATGGTTGGCAGAGAGACTAGAAAATTAAGAGAGAGATCTCTCAATATATATACACGGACTGAAAAAAGTTGTTGCAGCAGAAACTGTAACAGTTGAGTCATTAGTGCAGGGTCCAGCTGTAACAGCTGTATGGCTATCCCAACAGCCAGAAAATGGCTAGCTGTTGTCTCACAACAGTCAGCATGCAGTAGAATAATGGACCATGCACAACAGTAAAAAACGACCATAAAATGGCTAGTTTTTCAACAGCCATAAATGGCTTAATGAAAATTAAGTCTCTGGACCATAACCCCCTAGCCACCATAGCCTATAAATAGAGAGTCTGGGTGGGTTTCCAAACCATCTCAATCCACTCCAGCAAACTCATTCGAACTGAGACAGCTAGCCTCACTCCACTCATATACTCCAGCAATTTCAGCAACATAGCAAGACTTGAACCTTAGCTTGAAGAACAAACCAGCGGTGTGGTCTAGAACAGTTTAACTAAACCAGTGGTTGAAGACTTGACCAATGCAGTAGTCTAAAACATTTTCTTCTTTTTCTTTCTTTTGAAATTTTTCCCTTATATTGTAATTCTGCCAGAAATTGTGTAATAGAGTGCCATTTAGTGGACATTCGTGTTTGCTGAACGCAGACCCACACCAGGCTCGTCGTATCCTAAAAGTGGTTTACCTGTAACCTATCAGCATACTCAATTCACTTGAGTAAGGGCAAATAACGCTTTAAGGAAAACGTTGTAGACGTGCTTTAGCCTGTCCACATTTCAGATTTATTTGCAATTTTCAGTTTCTATATTATACAGAAATTATAATTCTCAACAGATGGTATTCTCAATGGTATATGTTGCTTCTCATTTTGTGGCCCACCTATAATTTAAATCCTAACTAATTCGGGCTCATGATCTTCTAAGAGTTGCCCCATCAAATGGAGCGTTCTCAATGGTAGCCGTTCAATCCCCCCTACTTTCTATGGTGTGGTCCACTTTAGATTTGGATCTGTCATATTTTGGGTTGATGCTCAGGTGGACCCCACCACAGGAGACATTGGAGATAATGATGTCCACCGTTGAAACCTTCCCAAGTGATGTAGAGCGGGTCGCGTACAATTTCATGGCCAAGATGGATCAGAAAAGGCACGGTCGGCGACAGAAGTGATCCGGACCATTGGACCTTAGATCGGGCGTATCTCACAATACGGAATGAGTTATCCGACGTAAAATTTATGATTTTGGGGTAGAACGAGCTACTTTAGCCAACCAACCCCGCTATGCCGGGTTGCACAGCCCGAATTTGTGAGAAACCCCCTGATCGACGGTTGTTTCCTCGTTTTAATTTTGTTTTTACTATAAATAGTAAGTTTTAGTTTGAGTATAACTTTTCATCCGTTGGGCTTTAGGATTTGTGTCCAACATGAAAAGTGCTTAGGATAATTAGGAGAACGGTTTGGTGAAGCCAAATAGGACACTTGCTATTTTTGGCCGAAAACCTTGCGCACTAGTAGACATCATGACCGTCTATAACTAGTAAGTTTACTATTTATAGTAAGTTGCGAATTCTAGGAGTTTTAGTTGTAGTTTGAGTCTGATTTCTTTCTTATTGCTTGGTTCCCTTATTTAAAGGGTTGTGAACTCGATTTTGGGGAATTCATTAATCAATTTCGAATTTATTAGAAATTATTCTTATTTTCTACTTTCTTTCCTCGTGGATTCGAGAAGTCTCTGTGAGGAGTCCAGAGAAGTTCCATGGATTCGAAATATTTATCATCTTGAGGAAGACGGTGCTCGACCTCACGTCCCTCCCTGCGTCAGTTTGGTATCAGAGCGAGGTTTTCCCTCGGGCCGATGACAAACAACGAAGGTATGAATCAAAATCCTATGGACGGTGATCCAGGGATTCGTTATCTTTCGGAAAGAATGGAAGCTTTCCATCGGGAGAGTCAGTTGACCATGCAAGGGCTGCAGGCAACCCTCGACCGTCTTGCGGATGCGCTATTTCCGCCCCAAGCCCTAGGCGGTGCTCTACCACCTATGGTCGCTCCACCACCCGTGGTTGCTGTACGACGTGACCCTGATTATCGCAGAGTACTACCAGCAGCAAACCGTAGGGCTACACCAGATGACTCTAGTTCCAGCGATGAGGATATTAATGAGGGTTTTGATCGATGGCTAATCCATGGAGGCGATCGTCTAGATCGTGTTGAAAGAGACTATCAAGGTAAGGCTGAACTTCCTAGTTTTAATGGTTTATTACGTATCGAAGATTTTCTCGATTGGCTAGCCGAAGTAGAGAGATATTTCAATTATATGGATGTGCCAGATCATAAAAGGGTGAAATTGGTAGCGTTTAAATTAAAATCCGGTGCTTCTGCATGGTGGGAACAATTGCAACTCTCACGAGCCGGCTAGAACAAGGCGCCCATCGCATCATGGCCTCGGATGAGACGTCTTCTTCGTTCACGATTTCTCCCCAGTGATTATGAGCAGATATTATTCCAGCAATACCAGAATTACCGACAAAAAAATCGAACTATTACAGATTACACTGAAGAATTCCAGCGGTTGGCTACACGAAACGATTTGTCAGAATCTGAGTCACAGAAAGTGGCACGATTTATAGGTGGGTTGCAACGGGTAATTCAGGATCGAGTTCAAATGTACCCAGTCGGGACCGTAGATGAAGCAGTTCAATTGGCAGGAAGAGCAGAAACACAACTTGCAAGAGCTCCTGCTCGTCCCTATCCTTCAAATCGACCTCCTATGACATGTCCCACACAGGATCTAATGCTGGCTCGAGGAAAAGATCCGGTAGGAGAACGTCTTCAACCTCCTCCACCCGCGAACCGTGATATGGGGAGCAGACCATCCAAACCTCAACGGGCAGCACCCACAACAGCGAGCCCAAGTACGATTCCGAATCCTTATGCTCGGCCAAGACCGAACAATTGTTACTGCTGTGGCCAACCAGGCCACTTATCAAATACTTGTCCTCAACGTCCGGCAGCACGCTTGACTATAAACGAAGGGGGCACTGAAGATGAGGCCGCAGAAGAAGATCATAGCTTTGATGAATATGAACAAACCACTGAAGAAATAGTAGGTGGCGATGAAGTGACAGGCGAGGATCGTAGCGAATCTCTCGTTGTAAAACGACTACTGTATACCCCACGAAAGGAATTACATCCACAGCGGTATAATATATTTTGTACTCGGTGCACTGTCAACGGAAAGGTCTGTGATGTGATCATAGACAGTGGTAGCAGCGAGAACATCGTCTCAAGAGTGATGGTGGATAAGTTGCAGCTACCAACGACGAAACATCATTCCTCGTACTCAATTGGCTGGATAAAAAAAGTGAACGAGACCAAGGTAACTGAACAATGCACTATCTCGTTTTCAATTGGTAAACATTATAAGGATCAGATACTTTGTGATGTGGTTGACATGGAAGCCTGCCATATGCTATTCGGTCGACCCTGGCAGTCGGACCGTGATGCGACCCATCGGGGGCGAGACAATGTTTACATATTCGTCAAGGATAGTCGAAAAATAATCCTTGCCCCTATGGCACCGGAGAACCATCTTGAAGCCTTTAAAGTGGAGGGGAGTTCTCTCTTGACCATTCGGGATTTCATAGAGGAGTCCAAGGAAACCGGCGAGGTATATGCCGTAGTGGTGAAGGGCGAGAAAGAGGAACCCTCAAACATCCCTCCAAGCTTAAGACTGTTACTAAACGGATTCAAAGAAGTCTGGCCTGAAGATTTACCTGATGGATTGCCCCCCATGAGAGACATCCAACATCACATAGACCTCGTCCCTGGGGCTAGCCTGCCCAATCACCCTCATTATCGGATGAGTCCGAAGGAGTGTGAGATACTTCAGGGGCAAGTGGAGGAATTGATCCGTAAGGGTCTATTGAGAGAGAGTATGAGCCCATGTGCTGTACCAGCATTATTAACGCCAAAAAAAGATGGAAGCTGGCGCATGTGTGTCGACAGCCGAGCAAATAACAAAATTATTATTAAATATCGGTTTCCAATACCACGGTTGGACGACATGCTCGATATGTTAGGAGGGGCTAAAGTGTTCTCTAAACTCGATCTAAAGAGCGGGTACCATCAGATTCGTATTCGACCCGGTGATGAATGGAAAACGGCATTCAAGACAAAAGAAGGGTTGTATGAGTAGCTGGTCATGCCTTTCGGCCTATCGAACGCACCAAGTACTTTTATGCGTTTGATGAATCAAGTTCTAAAACCGTTCACTAGCCGATTTGTGGTAGTATATTTTGCTGACATATTGATATATAGCCAGGATGAGGCGGAGCATAAGAAACATCTCAGGCAGGTGCTGCAGGTCCTATAAGATAACAAGTTGTACCTCAACTTGAAAAAGTGTAGCTTTTTAACTGACAGCCTGTTGTTTTTAGGATTTGTTGTAACGTCCACAGGAATTCGGGTGGACGATGAAAAGATGCGAGCTATTAGGGAATGGCCGATCCCGACAAACATTCATGAGGTGAGGAGTTTTCACAGATTGACGACTTTCTATCGTCGATTTGTGCGAGATTTTAGCACCATAGTCGCGCCAATAACAGACTGCATGAAAAAAGGGCCGTTCCAGTGGACCGATAAAGCTGACAAGAGCTTTCATGAGATCAAGCATCGTTTGTCTACAACACCGGTCTTGGTGCTTCCTAATTTCGATAAATTGTTTGAGGTAAAGTGTGACGCTTCATATGTCGAAATAGGAGGAGTATTATCACAGGAAGGCAGGCCGGTAGCCTTCTATAGTGAGAAGCTGAGTGAAGCTCGAAAGAAGTGGTTGACTTACGAGCTTGAGTTGTACGCAGTTGTTCAGGCGCTGCGACATTGGCGGCATTATCTGATTCAAAGGGAGTTTGTTCTGTACACCGACCATCAGGCATTAAAGTTTATTAATAGTCAGACTAACATGAATCGTGTGCATGCAAGATGGGTTGCGTTTTTACAGGAATTTACGTTTGTTCTGAAGCATAAGTCAGTCAGCAGAATAAGGTGACTGATGCACTTAGCCGTCGTGCGTCACTACTTGTTACGGTGAGCAATGAGGTGGTCGGCTTTGACTGTCTCAAGAAGCTATATGCCGAGGATGAAGACTTCAAAGATTCTTGGTTGAAGTGCCAAGAAGGTCACCTCAGTGACTTTCATATACAGAATGGTTTTCTCTTCAAAGGGAATCGATTGTGCATCCCCCAAAATTATCTAAGGGAGCAGATTATTCAGGAACTATATGGAGGTGGCCTCGGTGGACACCTTGGGCGAGATAAGACGCGAGCTCTTGTGGAAGAGCGGTATTACTAGCCGTAATTAGTACGTGATGTGGGAAGAGCCGTACAACGTTGTCATATTTGTCAGACCTCCAAGGGACAATCTCAGAATACGGGCCTCTACACCCCGTTACCTGTGCCTGACGGTCCTTGGGAGGATTTATCAATGGACTTTGTACTTGGTCTTCTACGAACACAACGCGGCATGAATTCGGTGTTCGTAGTGGTCGATCGTTTCTCCAAGATGGCGCACTTTATCTAATGCAAGAAGACCCTCGATGCAACACATGTGGCGAATTTATTCTTCAGGGAGGTCGTACGGCTACACGGGGTCCCTAAGACCATTACTTCTGATCGTGACACGAAGTTCATTAGCCACTTTTGGCGGACTTTATGGACTCGATTCGATACACGACTTCAATTCAGCAGTGCTTACCACCCACAGACTGATGGGCAGACCGAAGTTGTGAATCGCATTTTGGGAAACCTCCTTCGATATATTTCAGAAGAGAAACCGAAGAAGTGGGATTTGACTTTGTCTCAAGCAGAGTTTGCATTCAACAACATGGTGAACCGCTCGACAGGGAAATTTCCGTTCCAGATTATTTACGGACGAGTACCTCGCCACACACTAAACTTGGTCCCTCTGCCCAAGCTCCCAGGCATGAGTATTGCAGCAGAACATATGGCAGACAGGATCATGGGTATTCATGCGGAGGTGTAGACTAAGCTACATGCCTCGAACGAAAAGTACAAGGAACAAGCGAATAAGCATCGTCGACAAAAGGTGTTCGAGGTGGGTGACCAGGTAATGGTCCATTTACGAAAAGAAAGATTTCCGACCGGGACGTATAACAAGCTGAAGAATAAGAAGATTGGACCGGTACCGATCATCCAAAAGATCAATGATAATGCTTATGTTGTTGATCTTCCAGATGACACGGCAATCTCACGGACTTTCAACGTTGCGGACCTGATCGAGTATCATGAACCAGCGCAAGAGGAGAACTCGAGGACGAATTCTTTTCAAGTGGAGGGGACTGATGTAGAGCGGGTCGCGGACAATTTCATAGCCAAGATGGATCAGAAAAGGCACGGTCGGCGACAGAAGTGATCCGGACCATTGGACCTTAGATCGGGCGTATCTCACAATCCGGAATGAGTTATCCGTCGTAAAATATATGATTTTGGGGTAGAACGAGCTACTTTAGCCAACCAACCCCGCTATCCGGGTTGCACAGCCCGGATTTGCGAGAAACCCCCTGATCGACGGTCGTTTCCTCGTTTTAATTTTGTTTTTACTATAAATAGTAAGTTTTAGTTTGAGTATAACTTTTCATCCATTGGGCTTTAGGATTTGTGTCCAACATGAAAAGTGCTTAGGATAATTAGGAGAACGGTTTGGTGAAGCCAAATAGGACACTTGCTATTTTTGGCCGAAAACCTTGCGCACTAGTAGACATCATGACCGTCTATAACTAGTAAGTTTACTATTTATAATAAGTTGCGAATTCTAGGAGTTTTAGTTGTAGTTTGAGTCTGATATCTTTCTTATTGCTTGGTTCCCTTATTTAAAGGGTTGTGAACTCGATTTTGGGGAATTCATTAATCAATTTCGAATTTATTAGAAATTATTCTTATTTTCTACTTTCTTTCCTCGTGGATTCGAGAAGTCTCTGTGAGGAGTCTAGAGAAGTCCGTGGATTCGGAATATTTATCATCTTGAGGAAGACGGTGCTCGACCTCACGTCCCTCCCTGCGTCACCAAGGCTGATAGGTGTTCAATTCACACTCTCTCTTGTGGTGTGGTCCACTTGAGCTTTGGATATACTTCAATTTTTGATACCATTACTAAAATAATCTGATAAAATAGATGGACGGTGTGGATAAGACATATAACTCATGATGGGCCCACAGTCTGATTTCATATAAAATGAGGTAAACATGACCAGCAAGGACAAAATTGTCAAATTTACTGGATAAGGACTACTTCCACTTCATCTTGTTAATTATGCCTGATTAACAGTTTCATTACAAACCTACCCCATGCACACATCTATGGTTGGCATCCCATCTCATTATTCCACGTGGTGTGGCCCAGATAAACCATGGATCTAAATAAATTTTGGCCTTAAGATCTTACATCAAGGATAGAACCTGACAGACGGAGTGGATTTTACGTATATAATAGAGTGGGCCCAGTCGACCTAGTGTTTTTTACCACTGCATAAACAGGGGGTGCTGTAGAGATTCCAGCCGTAAAAGGACTTCTGCATACGAGGTGGTTTCGGTTGAGCGGAATGTTCAGCACGCGTTTTACTCACATACGCCAAGAAACAGATCTATATGGAGCGTACAATCTTGTATATGTAAATCCACCCCGTCCATCAGGTGAGATCCTTATTTTAACCGTACAAAAATTATAAGCATCATTAAACCTCGGATGGGCCACAGTAATGGAAAAAAATGTAATATTAGTCCTGAGACAAGTTCATGTTGTGTGGCCCGTATGAGTTTTGAATAAGATCGAATTTTGTAATTTCACTTAATCCTGGATATTTAGATGCGATTAACGGATTTGATGAAATATATACAGTATAGTAGGCCCACACACAAACCTATGGTTGGCATTCCATTCCCAACGTTCCCTGCTGTGTATCCCACGTGACTTGTGGATCTACATTATTTTTTCTTTTCTTCCAGTGCTGATTGTATACTAGCCTCACTTGATCCTAATGGAAGGAGTAGATTTCACATATACAATTAGTGGGTCCCACATAGCTCGACTGTTTTAGGCGCTGCATAGACAACAGGTGTGGCGGAGGAAATCGGATTGCGTACTGAGTTACTAGTCTCTTATCGTACTGATTAATGGGCCCACCGTGAGTGCTTGTAGTTTATCCACGCCGTCCATCTGTTTTTAAAGATCATTTTAGGCGTTGAGACTAAAATTGAAGTATATCCACACCTCAACCGGACCATACCACATGAAACACTGGAAATATTGATTTCCACCGTTGAAACCTTTTTAAGGCACGCAGTGATCTTTATAGTTCATCATACCTGTTAATAAGATCAAAAAGAAATGGATGAAGGGAAAAAAATAAATTTCAGCTTGATCTAAAACTTCAGCGGCCACCAAGAACTTTTTAACGGTAGAAGTTCAATCCATACTGTTTACGTTGGTGTGGTCCATCTGATATTCTTTTAGCTTAATTTTTGAATTAAATCCCTAAAATTATCCAGTGAAATGGATGAATGGGTTGGATTAAAGTCATGAATGAAGGTGGGGCCCACAGAGTTTGCTCAGGACGCTAAGGGTACTGAGTTACTCACCCAGCTTCGTTGTCGAGCATCCGGTTTCGGAAGCGGATTGCGTACCGAGCATCCGGTTGGAAAGCGTATTGCGCAAGCGTACTGAGCAAACTCTGTGAGGTCCACCGTAATTTATGTATTTTATCCACTACGTCCATCCATTTTAACATAGAATTTTAGAACTTGAGACCAAAAATTGAATATATCCAAACCTCAATTGTACCACACCACAAGAAACAGTGTGAATTGAACATCTACCATTGAAAATTTATTGGGAGCAACGGAAGTTTTGGATCAAGCTTTTATTTATGCTTTAACTTCATCCATGTTTCTGTGATCTTATGAACGGGCTGGATGAGAAATAAACATTATTGTGGGACCTATAAAGGTTTCAACGGTGGAAATCACTATTTTAACTGTTTCCTATGATAGGATTCACTTGATATTTGGGTATACTTAAATTTTAATCTCAACCTCTTAAATAAGATAGAAAAAATAGACGGACAGCGTAAATACACCAGATACATTTACGGTGGGCCCAACAAAGTTTACTTAGCACAACAAGAGCGTACTGAATTACCCATTTTATCCGGTTCGGCCTTCGTATATACCGAGGGCGCGGCGGTGGATCCTTGACTGTGGGCCCACCGTGATGTATATCCTTTACATACATGCCATCCATCAGTTTTGACATAATGGCATTATACCAAAAGTGAAGCAGATCGGTGGACTAGACCACAGGAAAGAAGAAACGACGGTGAGTGAGTATTAACAGCATCTCGTGGGCGACAAAAGTTTTTGATTAAGCTGAGATTTGTATGGTCCTTTCATCATTATCTTTGTTACCTCATCAACAGGTTGGATCAAGAATAAACATTTCAGTTACTACCAGGAGTTTTTTAACGGTTGGTATGCAATCGCTACTGTTTCCTATGGTGTGGTCCATCTAAGATATATATTTTATTTACTTTTTGGATCATGCTATGAAATAAGATTTCAAAACGGATGGACGGCGTGTATGTAAGGAAAATACATCACTGTTAGTCCGACAGTCAGGGATCCGCAGACCTCGGTGTATCCTGAGATGCACTGAAGCCGCGCCCCTATATAACGCTCCCTCCCCCCTTTCTCGCCCTCTTCAACGCCGAGTGCCGTCCTCGAATCGAAGGGTAGATCTCTCTCTCTCTCTCTCTCTCTCTCTCTCTCGAATCGAAGGGTAGATCTCTCTCTCTCTCATCGAAAAGTAGATCCCTCTCTCTCTATCTCTCACTTCTTGCTTGTTTGCTACGTATCGTTCACCACCGATATCGCCCTGTATCGGGCGATACGTGTCCGTTTCGGACGAGAATTTAAACCACTTGCAGATAGTATACCCTAAAGTCCACCGATCAGAATAAAAGGTCACAGGTGGGGTCCACCTAATGGGTGGACCGGCTTGGGCCCACCGTCTACACCGCACGTCTTGCCATACACGAGTGACACGTTCGTGGCAGAGATGGGCTGCCATGCCAGATTAGCAAGCAGCTTGCTGTGGCCGAACAGTTCTTACTTGTAAAAAAGAGGGTTTTAGGTTGACATATAAGAGCAGCTCTAGGGTAACTCTTAACAACTCTACTGGGGTTACTTTCAGAAACCGAGAGCTATTTCGTTGGAACCTTCATGAGATCCACTCCGTCCATCAGCTAAGCTGCGTTATTTTAACACTTTGTTCCAAAAATCACGATCATCCAACACTCAGGCAGACCACACTGTAGGAAACAATTGGGATGGAACGAAGTCCACAATTAGTTTTGTGTAGGACTGCCGTGGGGTCCAATCCATTCATTTGATCGTCAGTATGAAATAATTTGAAATAATTAACTAAAAATCACTGTATTCTAAAACTCGAGAGGGCATGTTAATTTGGGAATGACATATATATATATATATATATATATATATATATATATATATATATATATATATATATATATATATATATATCTGTTGGGGGCACCTGAGTGTTGCATCATCCTGAATTTTGGAATTAAGGCCTAATAAAGGGATCTCTACGCGATCAATGGCATGAATTTCATGCATGTTAAGTCGTTTCTCCCAAATCAGTGAAAGTAACCTTGGTGGGTACCGACGGTGAGGTACCCAGGTGTTTTCCAACAACGACCTCTTGTTATACCGAAGAGAACATTGTTACTCTGGCAGGGTGCAATTATGATACTTAGGGACAGAGAAATTGCTTAGAATTTGCATATGTTGCACACGAGTTGCTCAAACCAACTGACCAAATAATGTGTTCAAGTTTAGATGTATCATGAACCAAAAATTACACTTATTTGATTATCTGACTATTGAATTGGTGGACATTTATTGGATTACCTTTTTTTTTTTTCAAAATTTGAGAAAGTGTTTGATACTTGTAAATAACTCAGAAAGTACACTTGTCATAGTAGTAACTTAAATTAAGCTGTCCAAATTATGTGTATCAGGTTAGATGTATTGCTAAACATAAGCTGAGCTTATTTGATCATGTGACTATCATATTAGTAGATATTTAGTGGATGTCAACAGATAAGTGTCCACGAATCAAAGGTTAGGATTGTGCAAGCAATCTGATTTTTGGAATATAACTTCGAGATAGTGTGGTTCACAATTTAGCTGGTTTAATTGGAGTTATTGTATGTTGTGTGTACCATTTTGAAGTGCCTGCGGGTCAAGCATCACACGCAACCAGAGTTTCAAATAACTCCCCTTTTGCCTCTTCGGATGGAAAGGGATGAATTTATTAAACTAAATGAATGCATATACAGAAATAAAAAAGTCAAGAGGGTCCACCAAGTCCTCCCTCTTACAACTATTCAGTCCACTAATATGTGAAATGACTCTTCTACTAGCTCTCAACAGGACCGTAATGTTTAAATGTGAAATTCATGAATCTATCCTTCTTTTTCTGGCTGTGGATGTGTATATAATGGCATGCCGGACCATTATTTGATAAGAATGTTCTCTATCAACTTGACTTGCTGAAAGTCAACCAAAGAGGCTCCAATTGAACACAAATCAAGAGTGCCCATACAGACTAGTATCACATCAATGTTTTGAAAGTTGAATTGGATGGTATTGCAAGGAAGACCCATATCGCAAAATTTTCATCTCTTTCTCTCTTCCCCCCTTAGAAAACACTTAATTCCTACTTCCTAATTGATTTCCAATTGGTCTACCTTTCTTGCTTTTCTTCCTCTATTTATCATCTCCTATTTTCTTTGTTTTATTAATAACGTTTTTGCTCTAAAATTTCACATTTTTTCATTTTGCTTCTGTCAGATTCTTTGGCTCTACTGAACCCTGGTTTTTCCTCTTCTTTTTAGGACCCTAACTTCTTGTCTATCAATCAATGGATCCGCAGCCCGAACCAGTGAGCTACATCTGTGGAGGTAATTCTGAAAAGTTTCTATTCATCATGGGAGTAAACATTTTCTGCCTATTTAACCCAAGAGTCCATGATTCATGCTTTTGATTGTTCTGTTTCTTTTTCATTTCTGAAAAACTTATGTTTTTTTGCTTGATGTTTAGATTGTGGAACGGAGAACACATTGAAGCCAGGTGATGTGATTCAATGTCGTGAATGCGGTTACCGCATCTTGTACAAAAAGCGCACTCGCAGAAGTAAGGAGATTTTAGCATCATTGTTCTTTTCATTTTTCTATGTTTGATTACATATTTCTTGTTTATTATTATATTTTTAGCAAGAAATGTTTTCTGTTGTAAATCATCTAAAGAAAAAATAATAATAATAGCAATGGCTTACAGATATCTATTTATCAGTTGTGTAGGTTGGATGGGGTTATCATGAGCTTGTCTCAGTTGTGTAGGTTAAACAGTTTTATGTAATAGGGCATAGGGAAAGGCATTTGTCTACTGCTAGCTTTGTCACACTGACTAGAGATGGCAATGCAGGTCAACCTACTGACCCACTTAAAGGCTAGGCTTAAGTTGAATTTGTTGGTTCTCTAGGGCTTTGTTTTGAGATGAACTACAACTACATCTCATTTGGATCATCACCAAAACGTATTATATAGCTTTAATGATTTAGTCTCATTATCTTGAGTCGGAGCACGAAGCGGCATGCTGTAGGATAGATGTAGCTGGTCATCTACTACATCTCTACCAGTAATCGTGCCAATAAGGGACCCGATTGACACTTCCTTACTCCTTTGGGCTTCTTTTGTGGAAGAAGGCATGGCAGACCTTTTCCCCCTCTCCTCTATTAGGCTTAGGCAGAAATTCCTCTTGTAGGCCCCACCATGATCTTCAGTCCATCTTTCCTAGTATGTGTTCTTCCTTCTGCTGTGCGCGGCACATCAGTCGTATGGCCAGGCCTAATCAAGAGAATGCAACATTCATTCATGGCAACAACATCACATTGGTCTTGATTGACGTAATTTTTTTTCCAATGAAAAATCAAGAACACACCATTTGGAGGCAGTTATTTGGTTTTCCTTGGTGATTGTAGACAGTTTGTAGGGTGAGGGTGTTTTTCTGCCTTTGAGTTCAGCTTCTCGGTCGCTTCTTGTGAGATCACACTCTTGCGACTGCCACTATCTATGATTATCTTTGCAGATTTTTCTGTTTACAGTGCTAGTTGTATGGAAGATGCTACTCTGCAACCAATCCCCAACGTCAGTATGTTTCAGCATCAACACCAAAGCCTCTCCTTCATCATTATAGTTAACCTTATCCTCGTCTTCATCTCCATAATCACCATACAAAGGGTTGCAGTTTCTTTCCACCATCAGTTGCTTGCTTCTTCTTGGTAAGTTGGCTTCTTTTTACATGTAAAGGCCTCATGGCTTGGATAGCCACACTTAAAACACCAGAAGCTGCCACTACTGTCTTCGGTGTCACCTACTCGAGGATTTAAACCATGGACGCTTGATGTAGCTGTTGGTGGCGCAGATGGTTTCCTTGCAAGTGATTCTTTAGATGATCAAGTAGGACCTGCATGATCAGGTTCTTTATTGTCATAGGTGTTGGTAGATCTGACAGATGAGCAGCCAAATCTGTTTCATGGTGTATCGCTTTGTGCTCCCACTTGAGATTGATGGGACTTGATCATCAAAGGCATTTGGTAGGCTTTGGCAATGGTCTATATGGAATATAGTCTAGAGAGTGTTGTATAGTGTGTGTGGTTAGTGGCTCTTCTAATGTAAGTGCATGCGCACACTTTCCTCTTCTCCTGCAGTGTACTATACACTCTATTCTAATAAACATTGTGTTAGGGCATGTTAGCCAACACAACATTTTCCCTAAACTCTCATCTTTCTTCTTCTTCTTCTCTCTCTTCTCCTCTTTTCTCTACACTATAATCATAAAATCATTTTCTACTTATAGTTGTTCGTATTGAAGGCTGCAAGCACCCGTGTAACAAGCAATGAGTTGCTCGTCCCTCTCAGCTAGGTCATTACGTGCGGTCAATTGATTGAACTCTTCCATGTAAGAATCCACATTGCAATCTCCTTGCCTCATTTCATGCAATTGCTAATACAAGGTCTGAGTGTAGTTATGAGGTAAGAATGTCTCTTTCATCACCTTCTCATTCTAGCCTAGGTGATGATCGGTGATCAACCTTGTCGATGATGGATTCATTGGATCTGCTCCTACCAGCGGAAGGCTTGCCCTTTTAACTTGTCCTTGTCTTTGAAGTGAAAGATGCACTCGATCATGTCAAGTCAATTAGCTAACTCCCTACCTTTGAGTCCACCCTGAAAATCAGGAAAATAAAGCTTGATTCCAAGTTCACGCCTCTTAGTCTTCAGGATGGTAGCCTTTGCCTCCCTACTATCTTCTTTTTCATACACCTCCTGGCACTTAGTGATGAAAGGGATTCTCTAGTTCCTCCAATAAAAACCTGAATCTTTGTCGACATAAGACACCAACTCGTATTGTGCCAAGTGCTGGATAGGTAACTTGATTTGCCTTCTCATGTACAAAATCTCTTTTTTCACATGGATTGATTGGTGGATGTGCATCAGTGGCTGCTTGTCCGCAACCTCAACCTCGAGGTGCCATGGACAATCCAACCTAGGACTCTGATGCGAACCTAACGACAAGCATGATAACATGCACAAATTAAGAAGATGAAAGAAATAAGGGAAAGAGATCTGCAAGAGTGTTTGTTGTCAATCCACATAATAGTACACATGACATTACGGGAACACCTCGTGTTTGTTTTCTTCACCAGTGACTGAATGCTACTGAGTCTTATTCCCTTATAAAGGACTTTACATCAAAGACAAGAATTTATTATTATTATTATTATTTTTTTAAAAACTAATCCTAGATCTCTCTCATCTAACAAGGGTGGTTATTTAAAGTTATAACCAATGCGAAAAAAGGATAGTTTGAAATTCAAGCAAAAGGCCGTTTAAAATGATCAGGAGGAAATTGGAGATGATCGTAATCACTTACTGGCTTGTGGAATGTGGGCCTCACGTGGAGAATCACTGAAATATAAAGGAAACCCACGTTTAGCCTAAGTGGAAACATGTCTCATAGAAAAATAGCGGGTGCCAAGTCAATTGAAGAGGAACCCACTTGGTGGAGGAAATTCCTTTGCCCATTTGGACATTCTGGACCAAACATCTAGAGAAGTCATTTTGGCAAAGGAATTCTTCTGCCGGTTTAACCCCTCTATTGTGCCTTGTCTTTTGATTGAGCCAGTCCATATATGCATGGCTAGCATATTTGACAGGGACCTTTTGATTTATATGATGTAGGACGTGAAAATTAACTATGATATGCAAGATCTTAGGCTTTAGATCATGCTAATTCAAAAACAATCACATAAAAATTTCACTTCCCCACACAAAAGTTCAAACATTCAAGCAAGGGGAATTTATGTGGGTCTAGGCCTACACATGTTAGAGCTGCTGGATCACTAAAAATTATGAGCCAAACAATACTCAAAGGGAAGTATAGTCATCCACACATGCATAGAAATATATTCTCAATCCAAGGAATTCACAGGTTTCAATCCAGAAAACCTTAGGGTTAGGGAAGAGGGGCAAATAAATTGGAATTGATGCAATCTAGGGTTAGAGTTATGGAAGGTAAGTACGAGAGTGATGCGAGAGGTGAGAAAACGGAACCTGTCGACAGTCCTTGTGCTCGGACAGCGGGCCAGACCCAACGCACGTGCGCAGGGGCCTGGCCGCACATGCGAGTGGGCCCCGGTTTCGAAAACTGACTCCTTGAGTCTGGTTGGCCAAGGGTGGGCTCCAAAAGCCCCGAGTTTCGGCTCGATCCGATGTGCGGTTTGCGCGTAGTGCTTAGCCGAAGTTTCAGCCCTTCTGCAGGGCCGGATTCTGGAATTCTTCTGTAAAGAGGAAAATTGCTGCAATTAAGGGCGGATTTGAGGCGTAGATGATTGTAAGAGATGAGAAGTATGAATAGTCGAAGATGGGGGCTAATCGGGATAGATGTGGCTTCGCATCACGATAGTCAGCCCTTTGAGGAAGGGAGGGTTTCACACCCAATTGGATTTCCACAACTCAGAACTCAGAGGAGTAGAAAAAACGCAGGAATATTTATTAAACTTCAATGAGGAAAAAACCTTACAAGGGGCGCCTATTTATGAAAAAATCCTATACCCCAAAACTCGCGCCATGTGCGTAACCTATTACTTAGCGACGAAGTAATAAAAAATAACAACTAATTAAAGTAATCGAAATCGTTCATGATACTCTAAATAACAATAATAAGCAAAACTTAAAATACGTGATTAATTAGACTAGTAAACCATGATCATGAGAACCCATTGTTGGCTTTAGATGGCTATCGGGCCCACTCCAACGAACCAAAACTCAATCTTCTAACTAGGAGGCCCTCCCTGGACGTCATCGATCCTGATCGATGGTGGGGTCTTCCTCCTTAAGTACGTGCATAGGGGAGAGTGCATGTGCGTGAGATGTCCTCATCAACTCTCCTTGACTGCAAAGATTTCGCTACTGGAGAAACAACACTGCTAAACCGCTCTAAGATGTTATGATCAAGTCTCTGAAGCTCCTTCTCAGTGAGCCACGTACTGTATAAAGCTGGACGTGACTTCCACTTAACTAGGTACTTCTGAAACTCGTCGTCCGACGTTGATACTATCTTATGGTCCAAAATATCCTCTATTTTCTCTGTAGGTGTGGGAAGGTTAGGTATGTGAGGTAGAGGCTGAGAAGAAAAGTCGGGAAGAGGCCATGAGTCAAGGGACAAATTTGGGAAAACAGGATGGGTGGGCGAAGGGCTGAACAAAGTATCAGTGGTCCCCTGAAAAGTAACTAGATTCTTCACATTGAATGTGAAACTAATTCCCATGGAAAGTGGAAGATCTACCACATACGCATTAAGACCGTTTCGTTTTATAATTTTGAAGGGTCCAGCGTTTCGCGCGTGTAATTTACGAACGCCCCCCTGAGGATACTGCTCGGGCCTAATGCGGACCATCACAGAGTCATCTACATTGAATTCCTTCAAACGTTTATGCTGGTCTGCAGAAAATTTGTAACGTTCATTACTAGTAGTGATCTTTCGCTTGATTTTTTGATGCAATGAATGAATGTGATGCCAAAAGACTCTGTAGACTCTGACGGCCTATGGGACAGTAACATAGGGACAAGATCAATAGGCTTCCTAGGCTTATAACCAGTAACGACTTCAAAAGGACTTACTGTGGACTTATTGACAGAACTATTGAACGCAAACTCGGCTATAGGTAATATGGTGTCTCATGTCCTGGTGTGCTCCCTCATTAAACATCTAAGCAAACTCCCTAGGCTCCCATTGATCACCTTAATCTGACCATCGATCTGAGGGTGGTAGGCAGAAGAAAATTGGAGCCTAGTATTTATCATTTGCCATAGTGTCTTCCAAAAATAACTTATGAATCGCACGTCCTGGTCAGACGCTATGGTTTTTGGTAACTCATGCAGTTTGACGACCTCACTAAAGAATAGCTTGGCAACATGCGATGCATCGGAGGTCTTCGAACAAGGAATGAAGTGGGCCATTTTAGAAAAACGGTCCACGACAACAAATATGGAATCGTGTTTCCGAATAGTCTTGAGGAGTCCAAGCATAAAGTCCATACTGATGTCCTGCCAAGGGATGAATAGAACTAGCAAAGGTGTGTATAATCCTGTGTTTTGTTTCCTTTGCTTTGCTAGTTGACAAGTATGACATTGCCCTATAATTTTGGCCACGTCTCGCTTGAGACTTAGCCAATGAAACTTATCCTCCACTAGGGCAATGGTCTTGTCTCGACCGAAATGACTCGCGACCCCTTCTGAATGTAACTTCCAGATAAGAAAATCACGAAAGAATGTGCGTGGTATGCACAAGCGGTCACCCCTAAACAAATATCTGTCTAAAATTAAGTACTCACTGCTAGCTCCTGACGGACTCTTTAACAACGACGCGTACACAACTCCAAAATTTGGACACTCAGAATACTCTTCTTCGATGCGCTCGAGGCAATTCCATGAGCATTGAAGTCACGGGCCTTGAGCGCATCAAAGGAGATTATTCTAAGTGTCTAGATTTTGGAGTTGGGTACGTTTCGTTGTTAGAGAGTTCGTCAGGAGCTAGCAGTGAGTATTTGATTTTAGACAGATATTTGTTTAGGAGTGACCGCTTGTGCATACCGTGCACCTCCCTCCGCGATTTTCTTGTCTGTAAGTTACATTTAGGAGGGGTTGCGGGTCATTTCGGTCGAGACAAGACCATTGCCCTAGTGGAGGATAAGTTTCATTGGTTAAGCCTCAAGTGAGACGTGGCCAAAATTATAGGGCAATGTCGTACTTGTCAATTGGCAAAGCAAAGAAAACAAAACACAAGATTATACACACCTTTGTCAGTTTCATTCATCCCTTGGCCGGACATCAGTATGAACTTTGTGCTTGGACTCCCCAAGACTATTCAGAAACACGATTCGTGGACCGTTTTTCTAAAATCGCCCACTTCATTCCTTATTCTCAGTCCTCCAATGCATTGCATGTTGATAAGCTATTCTTTAGTGAGGTCGTCAAACTGCATGAGTTACCAAAAACTATAGTATCTGATCGAGACGTGCGATTCATGAGTTACCTTTGGACGACACTATGACATATGATGAATGCTAGACTCCAATTTTCTTCTGACTACCACCCTCAGACTGATGGTCAGATTGATGTGGTCAATAGGAGCTTAGGGAGTTTGCTTAGATGTTTAGTGGGGGAGCAAACCAGGACATGTGACACCGTACTACCAATAGCCGAATTTGTGTTCAATAGGTCCACAAGTATAAGTCTTTTTGAAATCGTTACTGGTTATAAGCCTAAGAAGCCTATTAATCTTGTCCCTATGTCACTGTCCCATAGGCCGTCAGAGTCTTTTGTGCATTACATTCATTCATTGCATCAAGAAATTAGGCGAAAAATCACTACTAGTAATGAACATTACAAATTTTCTGCAGACCAGCATAAGCGTTTCAAGGAATTCAATGTAGGAGACTCTGTGATGGTCCGTATTAGGCCCGAGCGGTATCCTCGGGGGGGCGTTCGTAAATTACATGCGCGTAGTGCTGGACCCTTCAAAATTATAAAATGAAACGGTCTCAATGCGTATGTGATAGATCTTCCACCTTCTATGAGAATTAGTTCCACATTCAATGTGGAGGATATAGTTACTTTTTAGGGGACCACTGATACTTTGTCCAATCTTTCGCCCATCTATCCTGATTCCCCAGATTTGTCCCTTGACCCATGGCCTCTTCTCGACCTTTCTTCCTAGCTTCTACCTCACATACCTAACCTTCTTATACCCAGAGAAGAAATATAAGATATTCTAGACCATCAGATAGTATCAACATCGGACGGTGGGTTTCAGATGTACCTGGTTTAGTGGAAGTCACGCCCAGCTTCAGAGAGTACGTGGCTCACTGAGGAGGAGCTTCAAAGACTTGATCATGACATCTTGGAGCGGTTTAGGAGTTTGTTTCGCCAGTGGCGAAATCTTCGTAGCCAGAGAGAGTATATGGGGACATCACACGCACATGAACACCCCCTATGCACGTACGCAAGGAGGTAGAAGACCTCACCATCGATCTGGATTGATGACGACGTCCAGGGAGGGCCTCCTAGATAGAAGACTTAAGTTTTGGTTGGTTAGAGTGGGCCCGATAACCATGTAAAGCCCACCATGGGTTCTCATGATCATGGCCCATCAGTCTAATTAATCTCGTATTTTAGGTTTTGCTTATTATTGTTATTTAGAGCATCATGGGAGATTTAGATTACTTTAATTAATTGTTATTTTTTATTACTTTATTACCAAGTAATAGGTTGTGCACATGGTGCGAGTTTTGGGTTATAAGGTTTTCTTATAAATAGGTGCCCCTTGTAGGGTTTTTTTTTTCTTTCTCATTGAAGTTTAATAAAAATTCATGCATTTTTTTTACTCCTCTGAGCTGTGAAAATTCAATTGAGTGTGAAACTCTCCCTTCCTCGAAGGGCTGACTACCATGGTGCGAAGGCACATCTATCCCGATTTGCCCCCATATTCGACTATCCATACTTCTCATCTTTTACAATCATCTACGCCTCGAATCCGCCCTTTATTGCAGCAAATTTCCTCTTTACAGCGGAATTTCAAAATTTGGCCCTCAGGAGGGCTGAAACTTCAACGGAGCACTGCGCACAAATTGCACATTGGATCGAGCTGAAACTCAGGGGATTTGGAGCCCACCACCAGCCGACTAGACTCAAGTAGTCGGTTTCCGAGCCCCCAGGCATGTGCGACCAAGCCCCTGTGCACGTGTGTCAGGTTTGGCCCGCTGTCCCGGCACAAGGACTGTTGACATGTTTCGTTTTCTCACCCCTCTCATACTTACCTTCCATAATCCTAACCCTAGATTGCACCAATTTCAATTTATTTGCCCCTTTTCCCTAACCCTAGGGTTTTCTCTGAATTGAAATTTATGAATCCCTTGGATTGGGAATATATTTTTGTGCATGTGTGGATGACCATACTTTCCTTTGAGTATTGTTTGGTCCATAGTTTTTAGTGATCTAGCCCTAACATGTGTAGGACTGGACCCACATAGATTCCCTTTGTTTGAATGTTTGAACTTTTGTATAAGATGTGAAATTTTTATGTGATTGTTTCTGAATTACTGTGATTTAAAGCCTGAGATCTTGCATATTGTAGTTAATTTTCATGTCCTGAATCAAATTTTGGGGGCTTGGGCTATGAGATAAAGGGATTAATTCGCCATACTCTAACAGTTCGAGCTTTTAGAGCAAGTGGTTAATTATCTTGCGTCAAATTGGTATCAAAGTGGGAGGTCTCGTGTTCGAGACACCTCTTCAAGAGTGATTAATGCAAGAACATTTTCATGCCGGGCTCAAGTGGGGTTGCCCGTGGGATGCAGAGACACTCGGGGTGGGTGACCCATGTGATTTGGGGCCCACGGGGGATGTCTTGTGTTCGAGACTCCTCACCGGGGGTGATTAATGTGCATTTCACACCGGGCTTGAGTGGGGTAGCCCATGAGGTGCGGGGACACACTCGGGGTGGGCGGCCCGTGTGTGGCAGTACCCATGTGAGGTGGTATCCAGAAATTTAGGATATCCTGATGATGGCAAGCATATCCTAAATCTCTTTAATCCAATGGGTGTGGTTATTTTTAAGTGGCAACCAATGATTTTTTTTTTTTTTTAAAGGGAAAAAAAAAAGGAAGGAAGAAAAGTTTGAAATTCTAGCAAAAAGCCATCCACAAGGATTTGGAGGATTCCTTGGCGAGTTTGGCCCCTCTGTTGCTTGAGCTGGTCCATATACGAGTGGGCCAGCATATCTGCATCAAATACTACAAATCGTAAATTGACTTGTTCACATCTGAAACCACTCAAAATAATTTTCCATCGACTCCAACCATTCATAGAAGACATTAGGGTGTAGACTAGCCCAGTTGCCTATCTCCACCATCACGTGCTTGATCATATCTTTTGCTCATTGAGGTTGGATGGCCTCGGCATAAATTCAGATACTCGTGACGAGGATTGTTGGTGCCCATGCCCCTTGCCAAGGATATGGAGGCTGCTAATATCATGGGTGGGTCTCAGGCTCAAATTCACGGTTCGTGTCAACTCTACGTGGTGTCCAAAACCCAGATTGCTAAGGGGAACAATTCCTGATTGCATAAATTCCTTGAGATCAGTATTGCTATTAAGCTGGGGTTCAGTAGTGTTCTTGTTCTTCCTGTTATTCCTCCAACATGGGCATACAGCTGTTTAAATCCGTAAACTGATCAATCAATTTCTGGACGGTTTTGAACAGTTTGCTTTGACTCTCATTCGCCATCTTAGGACTGTAGGAGGTCCCACTTCTTGTGGGCTTTAAGACAATCAGTATCAAAGGATAATAGTGCCACCTAAGGTAGGTTTAGACCTCAAAAGGTTCTGGTTTGGATAGATTCAAGGATAAGAGTTTGTATCAAAATAGGGGTTGGCATGGGCTGTTATAGTCCCAAATTCAGTTGAAATTGTGATGTCTGAGAGGGACAGATTTGAATGTGTAATGAAGGGCTGAGTTTAACCTGTGAGGTGTAATTAAGGGCTGGAGCTGGTTTTTTGGGAAATGTAGGGGGTAGGATCCCTTTTAAATTGGATGAGACGTGGTTGGGTCTGTGGGCTGAGGGACTGTATATAGAGCGTATGGGGTGTGGAGGATTTCGGGTCTGGAATTTTGTTGTAATGGAGTTTGTGAATGGCAGTGGGGTGAGGATAGGTGAAGATAAAGGTGTGTGGTTGGCATGCGGGGATTAGGTCTGATTTTGGGAGATAGCTAAGGGTTACTGTAGGTTCAGGGTTTTTAAGGTTGTAAAAGGTAGTGGTTGCCATAGTATGGTATCTGTGGGGGTATAATGGTGATTGGGTGCTGTGGTTGTAATTGTAGCAGGGTTTGGGGAAAGGGAAATAAAAAAATGGAAGTGGAAAGAAAGGAAAGTAACAATCAAACTCTGAGAGCGTAGCTTGCTCTTGATATCACTTGCTGCAATCAGATTCAAACAGAAATTAACCATGAGATTAGGTGTGGCAATGCATCGGGTTGGTCAACCCAAGCCCAACCCATTTGCGAAACAGACCAAGAATTCTGGCCTGGACATGACCTATGGTCCATTACCCTTTGCCTGACCTGACCCACTTAAAATTCATCAAGCCCAAGCTCAAGCCCGACCTGACCCAACCTATTTAATTGCAAAGCTCATCAACCCCTCCCTGTACAACCCAACTGAGATTTTGAAATGGAATATAGGGCTTAAGACATGTCCAGCAGCCTAGTTAGTGAAAACAGACATAAATCTGCATCATACATATTCTCTGTACTATCTATATTATTTTACCAGGTCCTAGCCCATTGATCTCTATATTGACTAGCTGGGTCTGTTAGGGTGAACCCAAACCGAGCCATTGACATAAGTGGGCCACATTTTGTAGCCCAAGACCGACCCACTACCCCATATAGCTTGGCCCAAACCTGCCTCAGAAGCATGTCAGTCCAGTTGACCCGTGGGCTGACCTAGCCCACTTTTCCAGCAAGCAAGACACCAAAGCTGCAAGAAAATAACCCCTTGTGCAGGTAGAATACTTCAATAGTCGAAAAGACTGAGCGCAATGTTCAACAGCTCTCTACTCCAGTCACATGATTCTCCCCCAAATACTACTGTTGAGAAACAAAACTCTCAACAATGTTTAACCATACAAGGTTTCCTTAAATCTCTAATCTTAGCACAATCTAGACTTTCTACAAGTACAAGGAAACTGACTAAAGAAAAAGGAAAGTAGGGAATTACTAATAACATATATCTTCATACAGAAAGTATACATCGGATAGCAAAAAGTATGGAATAAAGAAACTTCTAGCATCATGCCACGTGTGATTGAGGATCCTGTCCTCTTAAAGGATGCTTGCTTTAGTAGTGGAGATGTGTGCAACCTTGCAAAATGTTCGTGGCTTCAAGTCCTTCATTGGGTTGGGTCGGGTCGGGTCGGGCAGGCTGGGCCTGGGCTTGGATATCTGCTCATTGGTCAGGCCTAGTAATCTCACCTCGGATCACAAATCAGGCTTGGGCTTGGATTCGGTGCCATTTATTAAATGGGTCAGAGGCTTGGGCTGACCCTGGCCCACATCCTGCCTGTCACTGCCCCTAAGACTAACCTGGGCCGTAGCTTTTGATGGTGGCTCTGATCTTATATTTATCTTCATGATGGCCAAGGATTTGGTCAGCAAGATGTTCTAGTGGTATTGAATTTGCTTGCTTTGATTCATGGACAACAATGTAGACTGATGCAGGGTTCAATTTATGCTACTTACAAAACCATCACTTGCATGAAATATTTATCAAAAAGATGCACTTCAAAACTTTGAATAAGCATCTTGAAAGAACCCGAAGTATTTTTCATACAAAAACAAGATTGCATGTTGAGCCTTTGCAAAGAGACTGGTGGAAGATTAGTACCATATAGAGAATGTGAAGGATCATCGGTGAATTCTCGAGTCAAATAGGATGGTAGTATGCTCAAGGATTTGGTAGAGGTAGAAGTATGTTGGAGTAAGGTAGTCTATATGTTATATTTTGGACGAAAGATTAAGGATCATATGGCTCCTGGGGATCCAGCCCGTGGGAATTGGATTCCATCAGGTGTTTGGGCCCTAGGGAAGGGTGGGAAATGAATTCCCACAGGAATCCAATTCCCAAAATTGGCCCCTGTTATGATTCCCATATTTAAGATGGGTTGCAAATATTTGGGAAATGGGTTCCCATCCAATGGTCATATTTTTGGAGATGATAGTAAAGATCTCTCTTCTCCTAACACCATAGACCAAATCTCTTTCATTGGGAATCTGTTCCCCGGAAACAGATTCACGACCCCTTTTAAGATTCACAACTCCTTCCCAATATCCAAACACAAACTATATTCCTGACAATAGTTTTGTTAATACCCAAGCACCATAGACAGAATCTCTTTTACTGGGAATCTGTTTATGAGAAACAGATTCAAGAATCCTTTTAAGATTCCAGGGAACAAAAAGACACCTAAGGGATTAGATGGGATGGAATTGCATTTGGTCTTGTGCCAATTCCACTCAATGTTATCAAGTTGTGTAGGTCCCCCATGATGTGTGGGCTATATCCACCCCGTCCACCCATTTTTCGAGATCGTTTTAGAGCATGGACCAAAAAATTAGGTAGATCTAAAGCTCAAGTGGACCCCACCATAGAAAGGAGCAGGGATTGAATACCTACTGTTGAAAACTTCTTTGGGGCCACATAAGTTTTGGATCTGCCTCATTTTTAGGCCCATGCCATAAAATGAGGTTACAAAACATATGAATGGTTTGGATATAACACATGTGTTGTTCTCAATAGTTTCAAATGATGGTGGGTATATGCATTCAATGTGCCACCATATTACAAACATGGCATGGAATTAAGCTTATCCCATGGTAATAGGGGACAATCCCTGCTTATATGTAATAATTATGTTTTTTTGAGTCCCATCCCACCTAATCCTTCCCAATACCATGCGCCAAACACCCCCCAAGGGTATGGCGTGTATGTGCTCAAAATCTTTTTGTGCATATTAGTTGCCTAGTAATCTCACCTCGGATCACAAATCAGGCTTGGGCTTGGATTCGGTGCCATTTATTAAATGGGTCAGAGGCTTGGGCTGACCCTGGCCCACATCCTGCCTGTCACTGCCCCTAAGACTAACCTGGGCCGTAGCTTTTGATGGTGGCTCTGATCTTATATTTATCTTCATGATGGCCAAGGATTTGGTCAGCAAGATGTTCTAGTGGTATTGAATTTGCTTGCTTTGATTCATGGACAACAATGTAGACTGATGCAGGGTTCAATTTATGCTACTTACAAAACCATCACTTGCATGAAATATTTATCAAAAAGATGCACTTCAAAACTTTGAATAAGCATCTTGAAAGAACCCGAAGTATTTTTCATACAAAAACAAGATTGCATGTTGAGCCTTTGCAAAGAGACTGGTGGAAGATTAGTACCATATAGAGAATGTGAAGGATCATCGGTGAATTCTCGAGTCAAATAGGATGGTAGTATGCTCAAGGATTTGGTAGAGGTAGAAGTATGTTGGAGTAAGGTAGTCTATATGTTATATTTTGGACGAAAGATTAAGGATCATATGGCTCCTGGGGATCCAGCCCGTGGGAATTGGATTCCATCAGGTGTTTGGGCCCTAGGGAAGGGTGGGAAATGAATTCCCACAGGAATCCAATTCCCAAAATTGGCCCCTGTTATGATTCCCATATTTAAGATGGGTTGCAAATATTTGGGAAATGGGTTCCCATCCAATGGTCATATTTTTGGAGATGATAGTAAAGATCTCTCTTCTCCTAACACCATAGACCAAATCTCTTTCATTGGGAATCTGTTCCCCGGAAACAGATTCACGACCCCTTTTAAGATTCACAACTCCTTCCCAATATCCAAACACAAACTATATTCCTGACAATAGTTTTGTTAATACCCAAGCACCATAGACAGAATCTCTTTTACTGGGAATCTGTTTATGAGAAACAGATTCAAGAATCCTTTTAAGATTCCAGGGAACAAAAAGACACCTAAGGGATTAGATGGGATGGAATTGCATTTGGTCTTGTGCCAATTCCACTCAATGTTATCAAGTTGTGTAGGTCCCCCATGATGTGTGGGCTATATCCACCCCGTCCACCCATTTTTCGAGATCGTTTTAGAGCATGGACCAAAAAATTAGGTAGATCTAAAGCTCAAGTGGACCCCACCATAGAAAGGAGCAGGGATTGAATACCTACTGTTGAAAACTTCTTTGGGGCCACATAAGTTTTGGATCTGCCTCATTTTTAGGCCCATGCCATAAAATGAGGTTACAAAACATATGAATGGTTTGGATATAACACATGTGTTGTTCTCAATAGTTTCAAATGATGGTGGGTATATGCATTCAATGTGCCACCATATTACAAACATGGCATGGAATTAAGCTTATCCCATGGTAATAGGGGACAATCCCTGCTTATATGTAATAATTATGTTTTTTTGAGTCCCATCCCACCTAATCCTTCCCAATACCATGCGCCAAACACCCCCCAAGGGTATGGCGTGTATGTGCTCAAAATCTTTTTGTGCATATTAGTTGCCTAGTAATCTCACCTCGGATCACAAATCAGGCTTGGGCTTGGATTCGGTGCCATTTATTAAATGGGTCAGAGGCTTGGGCTGACCCTGGCCCACATCCTGCCTGTCACTGCCCCTAAGACTAACCTGGGCCGTAGCTTTTGATGGTGGCTCTGATCTTATATTTATCTTCATGATGGCCAAGGATTTGGTCAGCAAGATGTTCTAGTGGTATTGAATTTGCTTGCTTTGATTCATGGACAACAATGTAGACTGATGCAGGGTTCAATTTATGCTACTTACAAAACCATCACTTGCATGAAATATTTATCAAAAAGATGCACTTCAAAACTTTGAATAAGCATCTTGAAAGAACCCGAAGTATTTTTCATACAAAAACAAGATTGCATGTTGAGCCTTTGCAAAGAGACTGGTGGAAGATTAGTACCATATAGAGAATGTGAAGGATCATCGGTGAATTCTCGAGTCAAATAGGATGGTAGTATGCTCAAGGATTTGGTAGAGGTAGAAGTATGTTGGAGTAAGGTAGTCTATATGTTATATTTTGGACGAAAGATTAAGGATCATATGGCTCCTGGGGATCCAGCCCGTGGGAATTGGATTCCATCAGGTGTTTGGGCCCTAGGGAAGGGTGGGAAATGAATTCCCACAGGAATCCAATTCCCAAAATTGGCCCCTGTTATGATTCCCATATTTAAGATGGGTTGCAAATATTTGGGAAATGGGTTCCCATCCAATGGTCATATTTTTGGAGATGATAGTAAAGATCTCTCTTCTCCTAACACCATAGACCAAATCTCTTTCATTGGGAATCTGTTCCCCGGAAACAGATTCACGACCCCTTTTAAGATTCACAACTCCTTCCCAATATCCAAACACAAACTATATTCCTGACAATAGTTTTGTTAATACCCAAGCACCATAGACAGAATCTCTTTTACTGGGAATCTGTTTATGAGAAACAGATTCAAGAATCCTTTTAAGATTCCAGGGAACAAAAAGACACCTAAGGGATTAGATGGGATGGAATTGCATTTGGTCTTGTGCCAATTCCACTCAATGTTATCAAGTTGTGTAGGTCCCCCATGATGTGTGGGCTATATCCACCCCGTCCACCCATTTTTCGAGATCGTTTTAGAGCATGGACCAAAAAATTAGGTAGATCTAAAGCTCAAGTGGACCCCACCATAGAAAGGAGCAGGGATTGAATACCTACTGTTGAAAACTTCTTTGGGGCCACATAAGTTTTGGATCTGCCTCATTTTTAGGCCCATGCCATAAAATGAGGTTACAAAACATATGAATGGTTTGGATATAACACATGTGTTGTTCTCAATAGTTTCAAATGATGGTGGGTATATGCATTCAATGTGCCACCATATTACAAACATGGCATGGAATTAAGCTTATCCCATGGTAATAGGGGACAATCCCTGCTTATATGTAATAATTATGTTTTTTTGAGTCCCATCCCACCTAATCCTTCCCAATACCATGCGCCAAACACCCCCCAAGGGTATGGCGTGTATGTGCTCAAAATCTTTTTGTGCATATTAGTTGCCTAGTAATCTCACCTCGGATCACAAATCAGGCTTGGGCTTGGATTCGGTGCCATTTATTAAATGGGTCAGAGGCTTGGGCTGACCCTGGCCCACATCCTGCCTGTCACTGCCCCTAAGACTAACCTGGGCCGTAGCTTTTGATGGTGGCTCTGATCTTATATTTATCTTCATGATGGCCAAGGATTTGGTCAGCAAGATGTTCTAGTGGTATTGAATTTGCTTGCTTTGATTCATGGACAACAATGTAGACTGATGCAGGGTTCAATTTATGCTACTTACAAAACCATCACTTGCATGAAATATTTATCAAAAAGATGCACTTCAAAACTTTGAATAAGCATCTTGAAAGAACCCGAAGTATTTTTCATACAAAAACAAGATTGCATGTTGAGCCTTTGCAAAGAGACTGGTGGAAGATTAGTACCATATAGAGAATGTGAAGGATCATCGGTGAATTCTCGAGTCAAATAGGATGGTAGTATGCTCAAGGATTTGGTAGAGGTAGAAGTATGTTGGAGTAAGGTAGTCTATATGTTATATTTTGGACGAAAGATTAAGGATCATATGGCTCCTGGGGATCCAGCCCGTGGGAATTGGATTCCATCAGGTGTTTGGGCCCTAGGGAAGGGTGGGAAATGAATTCCCACAGGAATCCAATTCCCAAAATTGGCCCCTGTTATGATTCCCATATTTAAGATGGGTTGCAAATATTTGGGAAATGGGTTCCCATCCAATGGTCATATTTTTGGAGATGATAGTAAAGATCTCTCTTCTCCTAACACCATAGACCAAATCTCTTTCATTGGGAATCTGTTCCCCGGAAACAGATTCACGACCCCTTTTAAGATTCACAACTCCTTCCCAATATCCAAACACAAACTATATTCCTGACAATAGTTTTGTTAATACCCAAGCACCATAGACAGAATCTCTTTTACTGGGAATCTGTTTATGAGAAACAGATTCAAGAATCCTTTTAAGATTCCAGGGAACAAAAAGACACCTAAGGGATTAGATGGGATGGAATTGCATTTGGTCTTGTGCCAATTCCACTCAATGTTATCAAGTTGTGTAGGTCCCCCATGATGTGTGGGCTATATCCACCCCGTCCACCCATTTTTCGAGATCGTTTTAGAGCATGGACCAAAAAATTAGGTAGATCTAAAGCTCAAGTGGACCCCACCATAGAAAGGAGCAGGGATTGAATACCTACTGTTGAAAACTTCTTTGGGGCCACATAAGTTTTGGATCTGCCTCATTTTTAGGCCCATGCCATAAAATGAGGTTACAAAACATATGAATGGTTTGGATATAACACATGTGTTGTTCTCAATAGTTTCAAATGATGGTGGGTATATGCATTCAATGTGCCACCATATTACAAACATGGCATGGAATTAAGCTTATCCCATGGTAATAGGGGACAATCCCTGCTTATATGTAATAATTATGTTTTTTTGAGTCCCATCCCACCTAATCCTTCCCAATACCATGCGCCAAACACCCCCCAAGGGTATGGCGTGTATGTGCTCAAAATCTTTTTGTGCATATTAGTTGTGAGCTTGCGTTACAAGTACATATTCAATAGGATTCTGAAATGAATCGGATTCTCAGTTCCCATTAGTTACTATCTTTCAATCTACTTCATTTGATAGCGGAATCTGATTTTCAAATTGAATCATTGCCCTTGAAACATTCTTGATTTTTGCCTTTTCCGTTGCAGTTGTTCAATATGAAGCACGCTGAAGACAATCCTGGGAAGGATGACGGCATCCAAAGTCCCACCAACTCTGTTACTATCAAGCAGCCTTAAGTGACTTGGATTCTTATGAAGTAGTAGGTAACTTGGAGTCTTGGTATAGATAATGTGATTAGAGTTATCATTGTCAGTGAAACCTTGGTTTCTACTCTATTGACAGTAAATCTTATAGTTTTGCATACGAAGATTGTGCTATTTTTCTCCCTTGGGTATGGGAATTTATACATGATGTGATATTGGCATTTTGGTGTTGGCATGAGCTCTGGAAAGTGAGCCATGCTTGTGTTGTAATTAGTCACCTTGGTGGTGAGGCCATTTTAGCAGTAGGGCATCGTACTCCTGCGTAGGCCTGCCACCTAGTTTGCACCAACCCCACCATGCAAGCAAGCTTGCATTTTATTCTATTTATATGGGGAAGTTCCAAAGACTCTGTTGCAGTGAGGCTGTCCATGGGAAGATGTTCCTGTGTTCATGGATGATGTTGTGGTGCTGTTCAGGGTGCGAATTGGTCAGGTCAGGTCGAGGGGAGTCCCAAGCCAGCTCATTTAACAATCGGTTCAGAATTTTTTGGTCCATACTCGACCCATTAAAACTGGATCATGTCCAAGTAGTAATTTTTTTAAATTTATTTTTTTAAGAGAGAGAGAGAGAGAGAGAGAGAGAGAGAGAGAGAGAGAGAGAGAGAGAGAGTCATCCTCCACCAAGACCCGACCCATCAATCTTGTGGATTGGGTTTGGGTTTGGGTTGTCCTCTACCCAGACCATTAATCTCATGGATTGGATTTGGGTCTGGTCTAAAAATGAGGAGTTACTGACACAGAAAATGCTCTAAACATATTATTCGATGGAGTTAAGTGAATGAGCTATAGGAGCACATATCTTAGATGCACTTGGGAAGAATTTAAGAGAAAAAAAAAAATCCAGTATAGATAGTCTTCCGTAAACTAATTCATGAACTAATATATTTGGAGCATTATTTGTGTTAAACTTGTAATTTTTACACTGCACCCAAACCCAATCCATGAAATCAATGGGTCGGGTCTGGGTAGAGGATGACCTTGGTTTTTATTTTTCCCCCATCTTTTGATCTTTCTTTTGTGTTGAGTGTATTTTTCTCCCTGGGTCGAGCTTTTCTTGCCTTTTTTGGGCATTTCCTTTTCTAATAATAGGAAAGATGTGTGTGTATTGGGGGTGGCTTTTACCCCCACATGTGTGGGGGTATTTTGGTCTTTTTGCCAACTAAAGTAAAATAAGAGAAAAACGACTCTTTTGCTTAAAGAGAAAGAGTTCTGGCAACACAGGGTTTTTTTTTTTTTCTTCTTAGAGAAAAAGAGGTGAGGAGAAAATTAGGTTTTGTAGAAGAAGAAGATCAAGAGCCTTCTACTACCGAAATCTTCACATTCGGGTTCATGAGGGTCCATTCACAACATTGGTTTTTTATTTTTATTTTTTCTACAATCTCTAGTTGGTGAGAAATTCTTTTTTAAATTGTTGCTTGTAATCTACCTTTGAGTGATGTAGTTTGGGTATCAAAGGTCTTTGGATGACCGTACATCCATTATTTCTATTACAGTGGATTTGTGCCGGACTAAGTCGTGGTTTTTCCCTTTACATTGGAGAGTTTTCCACATAAAAAAATCTTTGTATCTCTTACACTTTACATATTCATTGGTTTGCTTGCTTGTGTTGGAAGTGATCCTTAAATCTTTTATGTTGTTAATCCCCATGATTTGCACATAGAACATTGAAGGGAAAGGTCTGTGGTTTCCCAGCACTTATCTTAGATGCGCTGAGAATTTTGAGAAAAGAAAAAAATAATAAAAATCAAAGTATGAATATTCTTTAGTAAACTGATTCTACACTAATAATGAACAAAAAGCTTATTCCAATTTCCAATTTAGGATGAATTTAGTACTAATTGTTCTCATCCAATGGTTGCTGATTTCCCACTTCAGATAGTGTTAATTAATTAATTGAACTTTTACACTCTCTTAACTTATACTAATTAACTACTTTCTTGGGTTTCAGTCCGGTCGATTATATCATGGCCCAAATCACATCCATTTAAAAACTGGGTCTGGTTTGGTCGTGTCGGATTAATTTTCAGAGGCTCCAGACCCTATCTACTGCTTTCCTGGGTTTGGGTTGGGGTCCATTTTATCGTGGCCCAAAACGCACCCATTTAAAAACATGGTCTGGGTCTGGGGTTCGGAGATTAGTTTGAGAGGTTCCATACTCGGCCCCTTTAGTAAGTTGGGTCAGACTTTTGGGACCGGAACCCACTCCATGGGTTCAAATATTAGACCCAGTCCCACTTATTTTTAGGTTGGTTCCAATGACTTTTGTGTCAACCTGACCCATTTTTGTGCCTAAATGTCATTGCTTGTAGGCAATCAGTTTCTGACGGGGATGATACAGTAATGTGTATGGCTCATCCAACCCAGGTTGGAGTCCGGTTGGGTCAGATTGGCAGGGTTATCGGGTCAGTTTAGGGTTGGAAGGCTCTAACCCACTGGGGTCCTCTTAAGGTTGGGTCAAGCTGGGGTTGACCCTCAACCCAACCTAAACCTTCTCGGTTGGATCCTTTTGAGGCTAGATCGAGCTGGGATTGGACTTTAACTCTTGCCCTTGCAAGTTGGGTCTCCTTAAGGTTGGGTTGAGCTAGGTTTGACCCTTATCCAAACCCAACCCAGTTGGGTCCTTTTGAGACTAGATTGAGTTGGGGTTGGCCCTCAACCCGACCTAACTGTTGCCAGTTGGGTCCTCTTAAGGTCAGGTGGAACTAGGGTTGACCCTTACCCCAACCCAATCTGATTGGGTCCTTTTGAGGCTGGATTGAGCTAGGGTTGGCCTTTAACCCTCACGCTTGTGAGTTGGGTCCCCTTAAGGTTGGGTTGAGATAGGGTTGACCCTTATCCCAACCTGGTTGGGTCCTTTTGAGACTAGGTCAAGTTGGGGTTGGCCAACCCGACCCAACCCTTACCAGTTGGGTCCTCTTAAGGTCGGGTGGAGGGTTGATCCTTACCCCAACCCAACGTGGTTGGGTCCTTTTGAGGCTAGATCGTGGTTGGGTCCTTTTGAGGCTAGATCGAGCTGGGGTTGGCCTTTAACCCTCACCCTTGCAAGTTGGGTCCCCTTAGGGTCGGGTGGAGCTAGGGTTGATCCTTACCCCAACCCAACGTGGTTGGGTCCTTTTGAGGCTAGATAGAGCTGGGGTTGGCCTTTCACCCTCGCCCTTGCAAGTTGGGTCCCCTTAAGATTGGGTTGAGCTAGGTTTGACCCTTATCCCAACCTAACCCAGTTGAGTCCTTTTGAGACTAGATCAAGTTGGGGTTGGCCCTCAACTCAACCCAACCCTTGCCAGTTGGGTCCTCTTTAAGGTAGGGTGGAGCTAGGGTTGGCCCTTACCCCAACCCAACCTGGTTGTGTCCTTTTTAGGATAAATTGAGCTAGGGTTGGCCCTCAACCTGACCTAACCCTTGCAAGCTGGGTCCTCTTAAAGCCGGGTTGAGCTAGGGTTGACTCTTACCACAGCCCAATTTGGGTCCTTTTGAGGCTAGATAGAGCTGGGGTTGGCCCTCAACCCGACCTAATCCTCACAAGTTAGGTCCTCTTGAGGTCGGTTTAAGCTGAGTTAACCCTCACCCCACCCCACCCTACCCCACCCAATTTGCACCCCTTGCAGCAGCGCAGGAATAACTCGATTATGGTGAGAGCAACATCTCCATGGTACCCTTGGCTGGAAGATGCATCAATATGAGCCGTCTGTTCATGGATGACGAATGTTTTGAAAAATCACATGTATTAGACAATCCCATTCATCGCTTTTCTTCACTTCACCGAGTTTGACGCTTAACTACTTTATGCCCACTGATCAGATGGATGGGGTCATCTAATGAATTTCTATTTTGACCCATTTTGCCATCCACAGTGTAAGAAGCTAGATGGATATTCCTGATTTTGTAGTGATTTTAACCGTTGATCTTGGGGCCCACATCAAATATAAGGATATCCCAAAATTAAGAGAATTAAACTAAGGTGTAGCCATTCGATTCTAGGCCTGCAACATTTTAAGTCAAATGTCAAAACAGGATTACGGTCTTACGTTGAACCAGAAAAGGTCACAATGGAGCATCATAGATGTACAACTTTTGGCATGTGGCCCACTGGATCAACAGTCCTGATCTTCTACCGTGCAATTAACGGCCACAATTCAATATGAAAGATCCATTAGGTAAGGAACGTAGGGTTCATAGGTGTGGCCTACCTGATGGACGCTATGGAGATGGATCTATCCACAACATTCCTTTAACTTAATCATCATACCGTGTGGGAGCCTGCTATGGTCATGTCCATCCACTCGGTAGGTGGGCCGCATTTGCATAATAAATGTACGGTGATCTTGGTCGTGGGCCCACATTCCACGGCTTGGATCTCCTGCAGATGTGGCACGTTGGCAAGAAAGTCTGGGTTGGATGTGAAGTTCACTTACAGGGAACCAGATTGTGTTGGTGATCCCAACACCGTGATGCATGTGCTTTATACGTCCGTTTTGCTATGTCATTTTAGGGCGTGAGCCAGAAATGAGGTAGATCTGGAGCTCAAGTGGACCCATCCAAACCGTTGATAAGGTCCGGATGGATGGAAAATACAAATATCAGCTTGATCCAAAACTTCTGTGGCCCCTAATGAGTTTTTAATGGTTGGCGTTTAATCATCACTGATTCCTGTGGTGTGGTCCATTTTAGCTTCGGATTTGATTTTTTTTTTTTTGGGACTTAAGCCCTAAAATGAGCTGGCTAAACGGGCTAAACGGATGGATGCGTGCATAAAATTAAAAACACATATACCACGGTAGGCCCCACTGCACCAACACTACCTAGATGAGTGGTGCTGGGTCACCACCCAATAGGCTCAACACTACCTAGCTGGGTGGTGTTGGGGTCACCACCTTACGGGCTTCAGCTGTTTGGCTAGGGACCCAACACGAGCCAAATAGCTGGTGTCAAAGCTCTTCGGTCCTCACCATGATATATTTACTTTATCCACGCCGTCCATCCATTTTTTCAGCTCATTTTTGGGCATGGTCCGTAAAATGAGGTAGATCCAAATCTCACGTGCTCCATACCACATGAAACAGTGGGAATTGAATTCTTACCATTAAAAATATTTTGGGGCCACAGAAGTTTTAGTTCCGATCAAGCTAATATCTATGTTTATATCCTTCATCGACGTCTGTGCGTCTTTGTTGGGTGGCAAATAAACATCACCGTGGGTACTTGGCAATTTTCAACGGTGGTAGATGTTCAATCACCATTGTTTCCTGTAATATATTGCCCCTGAGATTTAAATCTCCCTTATTTTTGCCTATGCCTTAAAATAAGCTGAAAAAGTAGTATAGATAAAACGCATACATCACGGTAGAGCCCATGAAACTTTGATACTAGCTATATGGTTGGTGCCGGGTCATTAGCAAAACCTTACCCAACTAGCTTATGTGTCAAAGCACAGTAGGCCCACCGTGATATATGTGTTATATTTATATTATTCGAATGTATGTGTTATATCTATATTATTCATCTATTTTTTCATTTTAACACGCATAGATTTAAAGCTTAAGAAAATATTTGGAGCCCATAAAAAACTCTTATTTGCCATTGAATATGGTCATAAAGTCACGTAACCCTGAATGAAGGGAAAACACATTTATTTTCCTGGGTCCTCTCCCACTCTTTCCTCATTTTGATACAGAGACATGTGATGACATAATCATATATGCATGTATAATAAGATCAAAGAATGTTCAAATAAATACACAAATCAACTAATCATCTCCAATTAAATGGATTAGGTATATTTCAACACAAAGATGAAGTTATTCCGTCAGAGTTATGACCCTTAGCATAAAATTCCATAAACAGTAAAAAATAATGATATAAAAATATGAGGATATCTTAAATCCATAAGTTAATTCATAGTCAAGTTTAAATCTAACAAACTATTTATATTTTTCGTTTAAACTAAAAAGTGAATATCTAAATATGAATGAAAAGAGTGAAGATTGGAGAGTTCGAGATGAAAAAAGTTCAACCAATTTTATCGGTAAAAGAAAAAAAAAATGAAAATGATTCTTATTTTTTACTACATTTTGAAAATATAGAAAGAATGAAATTTGAAATTAGAATGGAATACTCGACACCCAAGGACAATATTAAAACCCTAACATCTTAAACAAAAAGAAAAAAAATAGTTGAATTTCTATTCAGACGTCTCCTGAAAAGCATAAAAGTTTAGTTAGCATAGCCAAATTTTTTATGGTTAGTGTTTTAATCTCCATATTTTTTTTAATTTTTTTTTTGTGATGCAGTCCATTTAAGCTACGTTCGTACCTTCTACTGAGCTTTAATACCAGCTGGCCGTCTGTTGTCGAGGTCACAAAGCAAACCGTATCCGGCATGAGTATCCATCGTGGGACCCACCTAATGGACCGTTGGGGTTTCACACGTATGCTATGGTGCCACATGGGTTGTCGTGTAGATGGACACGCAGTCATTCAAAAATTGTACACGTGGCATACGTTAACTCAAATTAAACCGTTCAAATTGCAGGACCCATGTTCTAGAGACTATCATCCGAAATGCAGATTCGTTGAACAATCCTAACCTCTGATTAACGGACATTTGTTAGTTAAATCTTGACCGATGGGTATTTTCATTTTGACCGTTCATAAATGATCACAAATCATCCAATTAGATAATCAAATCAGTCTAATCTCACTTCTACATGCAATATAAATTGAGATCAACGATTTGAACGGTTTAATTTGGATTACTTATGTGCCTCATATGCAATTTACCACAGCCGGAGTATCAACCAACAAAGTCAGCCAGAGTATCAAAGTATTTTTCCTTTTCTCAAATGAAATGACAGCCAAACGCACTCCAACTTGTAGTTACTCCCACTTCTCTCCTGTCTCTTTGTTGATGCAAACGTGTTTTGTTTTGTTTTTACAAAGATCAAACGCTTTTTGATGGATTTGATGCCTTGTTATGCCTTACAATTGCCATCCAAACGCTCCATCAAATCTTGTAGCCCTAATTATGGAAGGGGAACCAGTTCGTAGTCTGCAGTACTACATGGAATCGTGGTCCACAGGACCTTCGAATTGCATGGGGCCCACCTATCGGACTCGTCTGTCCGGTGGACCCCACCGTGGATGCCCCATGGTGCAAAATTGGCTCTGATCGGATGATCCCGACCTCCATGCTAATGAATTCTTACTTGTTGATTGTGGACCGTCCATATTTTTTGGTTTGAAGGTGGAGTGGGGCCCAGTGAATGATCCGATCAGTGAATTTTAAGAAATGTGGGCCCATAGATGGAGGGATTATTGAATCGATGGTTCTGATCACCGATTTGGGCCTCAGGTAGGGCAGCTGCCGCGACGGATTACAAATTCAGTACTACATATTACCTGCCTCTTTCCCATCAATGGATTAATCTACTAACCACTAAAGTGGGAATGGCTGATTTTTGTCCCACTGGTATGGTTCTGTACAATGAACGTCGGGTGCATTTAGGTAAGTGATACTGCACCTATCGATTTGGGCTATATGGGGCGTACCGTGATATATGAGTTTAATCCACACCATCCATCCATTTTGCCAGATCATTTTAACACATGAGCCCAGAAAATGAGGTATATCCTCGGCTTAAGTGGATCACACCACTGGAAGCATTGGTGATAATGACTCCCACCATTGAAACCTTTCTCAGGCCCACCGTGATGTTTATTTGCCATTTAGCTTAATCAAAACTTATTCATTGTTAAATAAGTTTTTAAGTCGGCATATAATCCCTACTGTCTAATTCACTTGAGCCTTGATTGTTTGTGCAATTCAATCAAACATGAGGTCACATGCGAGTAATAGCTATATTCCATTTATATATCTAGTTAGAAAAGTATGACCATGCTAGAGTCCTACTTGATTCAATGTTTAATATAACGCTAGTGACCTTGTGCTAATATAGATCAATTAAGACGGAATTATAAGATTTAGATGCCCTCCTCAACCATCAATGGTTACAATAATCATTCGATTTGTACAATGATTAACGTTAGTCATCCGTGATGGATTCTTTTTACCTTGTATCTCAAGGACTTGTTCTTTTATCAATAATTCTAGCTAATGTATTTTTTATTTTTTTATTATAAAATGAAAATGGACAAACTAAAATAATGCCGATTTTTTATTGATTTGTAGATTAATATTCATTACAATTAATAAAGTAATAAATAAAACTAGAGAAAAATAAAAAGATAAATACTTGAAACGTCCTTATAAACAGACAATTTGCACATTACAACTAATAAAGTAATAAATAAGACTTAAGAAAAATAAAGAGATAGGCACCTTAACTGTCCGTATGAACAGACGATTTAGGCATTACAATTCATAAAGTAATAAATAAAACTAGAGATAAATATCCGAACCGTTCATATAAACAAACAATTTAAGCGAATGGTTGGTAGTATGTGACCAGAATTGTTTGATCTTCCAAGTAAAAACTCGGTTGATAGGGATCCCTCAACGAAAGGTTGTGAATGTTTATCCTACTCCTAAGTGTATTGTAGTGGTGGTGCTGGACAATTGTGATATATCTAATATTGGGCTAGGTTATATTAAGATAAAAGGTAGAGGTAAAGACTATAAAAGTAAATTATATTTGGCATAGGCCTCAAGCTATTCTTTGCTTCCTTTTATAGCTTTTGAAGATAACAGAACTCATGCTAAGTTTCTTTGTTGGTTTAGGATCCTTCACACTTATGGCTTTTTTATATGCTCTTCCCACAAAAGATCTCAATAAATTTAAAATGTTTTCAGATTTCTTACAAATTTGGCTGCACAATCTCCACCTGCCTATTTGGAATCATTTTTAAGACCCTTTCTCATCCAATATGGTTAGATCACATACCATGTTCAAAGATTATGTTTCGTGATTGTGAATATTCGTGGAACTAATGGACTAGTCTTACTGAATCTGAATCAACCTCCAATATCATGCATTCAGATATGGGTCCGATCTTTGAATTTTCAAAATAGTTGCGAGAGCTTCGAATATCTCTAGAAAGATCTTTCATTTATGAAAGATTGTGAGAGAATTTTTCTAAGAATATTTAAATCTATGATATGATCCTTGTCTCAGCGGGTCTTTTATAGGCGTGCTGGACATGTCGCTTCAGTTACACTTCACATGAATTAGGGCTACATTTCGTTCCTTGCTTGGTTACGTTAAGAGGCATGCACATGGTTACATGCAGCCACTACATTTATGATGAAAATTAAGTATTGTTGAAGGATGAGAGCAAAATATATCATTGAGCGAGTACAATTTTGTCATTATTATTATTAAGCGTGTAGTGCCGACATATGGTAGTATCTGGTTGATCCATAGGGTATGTCAAAAATAGGTATAAACATTAACCTACCTCATCTTCAGAGTTCAAACCCTAAATTGATATGGAAAATGGTTGGACCGTGTGGATAAAACAAGGTGGGCCCAGAGAACCCCTTCCTAAGCCGTCTCCACCCAAGATAGGACACGATCTGTTGGGCCAGAGGACCCCTGCCTAAACCGAGTCCCTCCAAGCATGGTAGGACACAATCCATAAACCCAAGCGGGGTGATGAGATTTGATTGGCTCACATGTCTCTGTCAGAAATATGAACTTATCAGGTATAACTAAACAACTTTCTAACACGCTTTGCGATGACCCCATGTTTTGACAAAAGCCTGACCAATCAAATCCCATTAGGTCACATCATCTAGCTGTGATCAGGTGAGGGTTGTACCCAATTCGCGTAACGGGCATCTAGGCAGCAGGTACTTGGTGGACCCGACCTAATTTTATGGGTCTGGGTCTATTTTTTGAACCTGTTAAGAAGTCTGGTTGTACTCGAGTCTCACCTTTTGGAATAGGTTGGGTAGGTCTTGTAATGGACCCGATTGAAGTAGGGTTGGGATTTAGTCAGGTATGAGTTATATATATATATATATATATATATATATATATATATATATATATATATATATATATATATATATATATTACAATGATTTAAGCAAGAAGACAAGGTTTTTTAAGCTACACTTGTAAAAAAAGAGGCTAAATTATACACCATGCACGTGTCAAAGAGGCGTGTACATGCCATCTAATCCATCCATTTGATGGGCCCAACCATGTAAATGCTCTTGCTTTGTGCCATCTTAGCAAAGACCCAATATATACCCAACCAGTACCTAAACTTCATGGTATTTTCATCCGGGTATTCAAGGATTATACCTAGAGCTATACATGAGTCAAGTTAGCTTGCAACTTGTTCAACTTGGCTTGTAAAAGCTTGACTCACCTCAACTCAAAATTGGATTCCGCCGAATCGAGTTGGTTTTTGGAGTTCAAGCTTGTCAGAGCTCGGCTCAAGCCCCAACTTGAATTTAGGCTTGGTGATTCAGGTGTTTGATAAAATGACTCAACGAAGTGTTTTCTTGAGCTGCCCTCATATCTTAATCTTAATGTTGCTTGCTGAGTGTTTGATGAAATACCTACAAAGTGTTATTATTATTTTGCATTCAAAATGTAAGAGATTGAAGATGCAATTTATGCATTTGAAAAAATATCACGTAGGCTTGAACTCAACTCAAGTTGGCTTGTGTTGCTGATTGAATCGAGCCGAACTAGCTAGTTAGACTTGAGGAGTGAGCCAACCCGAGTTCAGCTTAGGGTTGGCTGCTATTCGAGCTGTGCCAACCTCGACCCGATTCGAGTCATGTACAACTATTTAAACCGCACCCCAAAGGAACCTGGACCCGCTAAGACCCGAACCGGTTAGGGCTTACGGGTACAGAGGACCACACTCGAACGTAGCCCATCCACAGCCCCACAGCCCTACTTCTAAGTGTCACCTATATGGGGTGCATGTGTCAACCTGGCAAGCATGTGGGCCGTCTGATCATGCATAAGTAGGCCCCATTTGCAGAAGGCTTGGTACCCAAAAATAAAATAAAATCAGTTGGGTCCGCTCTTCAGGTGGGCCACACTGTTTGTGGGTCCCACATAGCTTTATGTGGTACGTGTGCCAACCTGGCAAGCATGTGGGGCATATGATCATGCATAAGTAGGACCCATTGGCAAAAGACATGGTGCAAGAGATTAGTCGGGTCCGGTCATCTGGTGGGCCACACTGTTTTCCATTTAACACCATCCTTCTCTAAAAGACAACAGAATAAAATAAGAAGAACGGTCACAATAGCTTGAATAAAAGCAACCAAGCTTAACGATGATTGGTCCACCTGATTAAAGGTGTATTCCGTATTCAAAAATAATACATCCAACACCCTTCTTAGGTGGGCCCCTGCATAGGTGGACAATCAAGTTACTGCTCAGATTAGCTTTCCAACAAGACCACCCTAATAACTATAAGATAGCAACGTTCCTGGATCTTTTAGTTGACACAAGACCACCCTAATAATTATAAGATAGCAACGTTCCTAGATCTTTTAGTTGACACATGGGTCCACCAACTACCAATTTAGACCATCCATAATGACTATCTGACATCCAATCCATCCATCAATTTAACTAGCTCATCTTAGGGCATGAGCTGAAAAATGAGGTAAACCCAAGATAAGTGGGCCACACTACAAGAAAGGGTATGGATTAAATGCCTAGTGTTGGAACCTTCCAGAGGTCTACCATGGTATTTATATGCAATTTAACTTCATAAGGTTATTCCTACTAGGATGAATGGAAACACAAATTTTAACCTAATTTATAACTTTGGTGGTCCCTCCGAAGGTTTCAAAAGCAGTGATCTATACACTATTTTTTATTACTTACTTGAATTTTTGATTTGTCTCGTTTTTTAGCCCTTAATCTAACATTAGCTATCAAAATTGATGGAGGGAGTGATGTCACATGGACCATGATGGACCCCACATAGCTTACACCTACAACATTGCAAGAAATTAGCATCCATTTGGATGCATGGTCACCTTCACCGAAGTCAATTTTCCATGAATAGCAAAGGATTCAACAGTTTGGCATTTTTAAGCAATATGGAATTGGACAAGGATTCCTAACAAAGATCTCAATATTTGGGCTTCCAGCTTTGGAATGCAGGTATCAATGGACAAAGGAATCAACATTAGGTTTGTTTGGATGGATTAAATGTTATCTAATTGCATTAGATGGAATTAACACTATTATTGTACAATGACTCCATGCAAATACCATTGCGTTTATACAGTTCAATTCCACTTTTGAGATCAAATTCTTCCCTTAATAAATACATTATATTAAGTGAAGTCTGCATTTGGTAGACCAAGGAATTGTAATGAACGGGCCTTATTTCACAACGGATGTCACATGTATAAATATGCAACTTAAATGCCAAGTGTAAAGAGCGTATATGGATGGATGGATGGCGTAGATAAAACAAATGCATCAACGTGGGGCCTAAAGATGTAATGGATTTTCGAAATCCATCAAAAATCTCACATATCAACTATTGACTTAGTACCTATCAACTATTGAGATTAATCCAATCACTCTCATCGTTTCCAAACAAAGAATGAAATTTGCATTGGACGGACCAAATGCAATTTCTTACCATCTAATCCCACCGAATGCCATGCACCAAACAGCCCTAAGGTAGGGCAGATGTTTCTCTACTCCAAATCACCGATAAATTCCATACTCCAATAAATGCAACCCCATATCTTTTAGCTTCAATTCCAACAAGCTTGTTCACATTTTAGGACCCACTTAGTACATGGTCTAGATCTTGTGCGCCAGTGCCATTCTAGTACATGTGCCAAATCTCACCTCTTCAATGTATTCTCTTGAGATACTCTTTTCAATTCGAAGTATAAACATGATTTTAAAGTGGACCATCCAAACATATGATCTCAACATCCATTAAACTCCAAATGTATTAGTCCAAATCCAAAATCTCCAAATCCATGAAACTCTCCTTGTCCAGGATTTACCGATTGACTGATATCAACTTTCCCCCGATATCAACTTTCCCTGGTAGACATCGCATCTAATCAACTGCTTAGAGAAAACTAATGGCCTCTTTCTTAGATATCAATGGTCGTGATTGAGCAGATAAGATCAACGATGAATGTCGAATCTTTCTAATTATAAATGTTATTTAGTGAGGCAAGCATGTAATTCACATGGCTACATTTGAACACCAAAGCATTGTCTTTAAATAAAGCTAATGACATCATAAAGGAATTAATTCCTTTTTTTATTCTTTCCTAGGTTAGGATTAAGGATACAAAATAAGAACTTTAAAAAGCCAAGGCAAACGAACGGCTTTGGTTGAATCACAGCCCACCGTGATTGCTTACATGCATTACTGTTTTGTGTTTCGGAAGACATACATGCTTGAGATATGGATTATTCATCAGTCAGGCTATATCGTGAACATGTCTTGAATTAAAAATTGATGTGGTCCATTGATCATACGGATCAAAACTCTAGAAGAGAGATGAGCAGCTAGAAAAAAAAATAATCCAACAATCCACATTCAATGTACATGGCCTAATATACAGCTAGTTGGTTGATAATGTTATCATTCTACTGACAGCTAAATGTCAAAGTGAAATGTGTCCAACATCCAAACTTTCCAAAAGAGTGGCCCCACCATGTAGAACACCAAAGTACAGAAATTTGGTCTAGCCACTAATTAAGGACCCCATGATATAAAACAATGGAAAGCCACTCATGTAGTTCAAAGTACATATGTGGCCCACTTGATTAACGTATGATGGGGGAGGGGTTCTTTATCTTGGGCCCAACCTAATTAAAAAGGATAAATACCCTAAGCATGATTCGCATCTACAAGCGCTGGCGGCATAATAACATTATCATCCAACTAGTTATGTGTAAAATTTACTCCAACATAAAAATACAATATACAAACTAAGAAATACAAGGCTGAAGAATTTCAACTTAAATATTAAACATTTGTCCATCAAATAGAGACGAATGCCGCCAGCAATTCACACTTAAAAACATACGAAATCTTCTAGAATTATAATATAAAAAATATTCAATCGCGTGTTTTTCCCTGCCAGGAAGCGTGAGTGGGCAAGATGGCATTTTGTCGGTTTTTTTCCACAAGCGTGTATGCAAAGAGGAGGAAGGAGGAATCATAGGTTGGATGCCTGTATAATGTGCAGTTTGGTGATCTAGACCAATGATTTGGTGGGCCCGCAATGTCCCGAAAATTATTGTAGATTAATGGAAGACCATGACCCTTCAATTTTTCGCCTTCTCATTTTATCCAATGTGAATATTCATGTAAATTTTCCCTTACATTCCTATTCATTGTCCGCCGACCGAATGAGGATCGTTCGATTCAAGATATTTCAAAACACCAAGTGGATATCAACGGTTCCAAATGATGGCCCATCAACTCAATGGCCATCATGGCTGTGGGCCCATGTTTAGGGAATCCTATGTGCCAGCAATACTTATATTTATATAATGAAATATTGGTCTACACATGGTAATGGATTTGTATAATGAAATTGGCAAATGAAAACATGCAAAACAAGAGAGAGAGAGAGAGAGAGAGTCCCATTGAAATATCTTTGTACTTTTCTCTTACATTCAAATAATATTCCGTAGTTTCCTATCCTGTTCTGTTTAAAATAACGAGAAATGCTCCAATGCTCTCAGAGCACCATAAGTTACAGTGCTCCTAGATACATAGGGTAACTTGGACAGTCTCATAGATTAATCTGAACTGTCCATTAGGTGTAGAACACATTTCAAGGGTGACTATGTAAAAAAAAAATAATGACTAATCTGATTATCAAATCCATCCTAAATTGGACCTTATTTTTTATGGCCATCCTTTTTTCAACCTATGGATGGGATGGTTAGGATTGCCTATCAGAAGTTATTTCATTAGAATCACAAGATGGGAACTATCAAATAGATGGGTTAAATCTATTTTTGTACAAATGATTCTTGACTGTCCATATTGGAGGCCATTGATCAGATGGTTAAGATCATCAGATTAGTGTGATATTTCCATGGTCGCTAATGAAATATGTGTTGAACCTAATGGACCGTCTAGATTAATTGATGGGATTGGTCAAGTGTCCCAATTCAACTAGGAGCACTATAACTTGTAGTGTTTTCTAAAATAAGAAGGTGGGCCACCATATCATTTGTACATGTAATAGAAAAACCAAAGGATATTTATGTGCATGAATCTAGACGAAGGTCGATTTTTTAATTCGTACAACACAAATGCAGCCATATGCAAACAAACATTCCTACATCATATAGGAAACTATTTCTAGCCTTGCAGCTACTTAGGTACATGAACTGAACCAAACCCAATGTTTTAAAACCGGGACCAGTGGGTCCGGTTTGGACCAGACCCAGTGGCACATCCAGGCCAGGTCCCTCATTTTTGGGTCTGGGTCCCACAGCGATCAATAATGATACATGTAAATTTCTAAGTTTTTTGGTATATACAATGTCATGTTGCCGGCCCATATCTGGGTTGATTGGGTTATGGTCTTTTAAGGTTGGAAATTTGTAAGGAAACATGCTATAGAATTCGAAATCAAAATATTCTGATACCATGTTAAACTACCACTTAAAAGTTCAAATTATTAGAAAATGATGCATCAAATTATATGAATGAACTTTAACAAACAAACCTCATTCCATTGCTGGATTACTTACCATATATATATAACTGACCAGACCTGACCCAGACCCAACCTAGTTTCAAATGGGTCCAAGATGGTAGACACAAACATGGCTACATTGATTTTTAGCCAGGGTCCCAACTCAACCCGGTTTCTAAATGGGTCTGAAAAATTGAACCTGGACCAGTTAAAAATAGGCCGGTTCCATCAAGTACCCGGTTGGACCGGTGTTCAGACTGGGTGACCCACCTAAAATGGGTTCAGGTCTGGTCCTAGCTTAGGTCACTTTGAATTGGTACAATCCAAATAGAGCCATATGTAAACAGACGTTCCTACATTTGATAGGACACCTCATGTAACTTTGTAAACATTTCTCTTTAATAATCCAAGATATTTTGCTAAGCCCACACGAGTGTGTAACACTGCCCATCCATATGGCAAACAAATGCAAAATCCAAGTCGTCCATCTGGTGGGCCGTTTTTGTTTTGTAAACTGTGGCCCAGCCGGTAAGCAAACCCAGCATGTGTTCGGGATAGGACATCTGGTTAAAAGACTTGGGCGACTCGGATCAGCTAGTCCTGCTGATGTAGAACATGTCATAGAGATATTCCCACCATGGTTGAGCCAAAAGGAGGTGGACCGTAAATTGACCATAATTTTTGATCCGGGTATCGTTACGGGGCGTACAACCTATCAATCTTTATTAAAACAGGCCATTTGAGGTGAACCGACCTACAAAGTGGGTCGCATCTGTCAGTTTCGTCAAAGAATGCGCGCTTTCAGCTCAAAAACAAATTTTTAAGAAAATTTTACTATTTTTAATAACTCCGATTTTTTTACTATTTTTTAAAGTTTTAGATTTTTTTTCCTTTTATAAATAACTTTTAGTTATACTAGGACTCTTCTAGAGAAAGTTTATTTGTAATTTTTATTTTTAGAAATTAGGCCTCAGAAGAGTTTTACTAGAATTAGGATTTTTATTAGAGTTAGAATTTTGCTATTTTTGGTAATTATGAATTTTAGTTTATCTTTTTTTCTTTATTTAATGGTGTAAGGAGACACATTAGACAATTATCAATTATTCATTAATCAATTTCAAATTTTATTAGAATTTATTTCTATTCTCTTGCTTTCTTTCCTCATGGATTCGAAAAGTCTCTGTGAGGAGTTTAGAGAAGCTCCGTGGATTCGGAGTAGTTATCCTTGAGGAAGACGGTGACCAACCTCATCACGTTCATCCCTGCGTCACCTGCCTTGAGTCAAGTCGCTATTGGCACGAGTCGAGGGCGACTCGGATGAGTCTTAAAACCATGGTATCTACATGGTGTGGCCCACTTAATGGATCGCTTGCATAGTGCACATGTGTGCCATATCTGAATGTGTGTAGATAGGTTGCACATTGCGTGTGGGGTTGGGAAAACTGGTACGTATATGTATATGTAATCGACCAAATGCATAGTTGAGATGGGGAACTCTCTACCTGTTGAGGTCCATGGTCATGTTATCTCTATGTTGGTTTAATGAGGCTCACTATCCATAAGAGATATTGCTGTTGTCTTAAATTTGTTAATAACATGCTTTGTTGATAACATCGATAGGTGCTTGATGTCATCGAAAAAATTATAAAAATCTATGTTGGTCGTTAAAATGTTTCAGTGTTACTATTTGATGTCATCGAAGGTCCCATATAAAATGTAAAATTGCGTGAGTGCGCTATTTGCTCGATGTCATAAAAAATATTTGAAAAATCTACGTTGGTTGCTGGAACATTTTAGCGTTGCTACTCAATGTCATCGAAGTAAGCTCGATGCCATCGACAGATCGTTGATGGATTGTCAATGTCATCGAAAGTCTCATAAAAAATGTAGAATTGCGTTAAGTGCACGATTTATTTCCTATTACAATTGTGATAGTATATATATTAAGTGTAATCAAGATTAAAGTATGAAGGATGTGTTTTATGGCTTTCTAATTTATTCCTAACGGTTTGAAAGGCATAGCTAGAGCTTTTAAAGTAAATTCAAAGCTTGTTCGAATCAGTAATACTCTCTCGCTCTGTCTCTCTTGTAGTTTCTGATTTCATAAAACATTACTAGTGTTATAGTTTTTTACTTTAAGGATTTTTTCACGTAAAATTCGAATAGTTCAAGTTTACGCTGTTGGGGGCCTTGCACAAAAACCTTAGGATCTAGCCTTCCGAAACAAACCAGAATTATGGATAATAAAATAATGAAATAAATCAAAGCAATCACACACCACACAAGAGATTTTTACATGAAAAATCCTCAAAGAGGTAAAAATTATGAGACCTCGTCCTGATCAATAATCCACTATGAAGTAGAACGTTACAACTGATCACAAGCACACATTGCTATGATCAAGCATTCATCACTCACGCAGGAGTAGATAAACAATAAGAGAAATAAAGAAAACGGAGAGATCTCACCGATTACGAGGACGTAGAAGTGTTGAGATATGGTAGATCACCTCTACAATCATAGCCTCCCTTCCATAAGCTTCTTCTCTCTCTTTCTCTCTCTCTCTCACACCTTTGATAACTTTCTTGTGTTTTTCATGTACCCCATGCCCTAAAAAAATCCTAGGGACCCCTATTTATAGTTTTAGAAAACTCTCTTTCGCATCCCGGTTGTGAAAGGACTCAAATCTGCAATTCACACAAAATTACGGAACGAATCTGCATAACCACGACCAGTCGAGAGGAGGCGACGACTGGTCGAGTGCCAACGATGACCGGTCGTGCACCTCGGAGAAAAATAGCACAAAGTCGTTGGACTTTGAATCGAGTCAGGTCTCGACTCCAAGACTGGTCATGCACCAACTCACGACCGGTCATGCAGGGCTCATGACTGGTCGAGCATGCGTCAAAAATCTCCATCAAATCTCCCCCTTTTGACCCAGAAGGGATTCACCTTCTTCAAGTCAGCTTGGTTTCTACAAATATCAAACTTGCCCTTGAGCAAAGCCATGGTCATCACGTCTGACCTATTATCGTCCATGTGGACCTTCTCAAGCTGTAACACCTTCTGTTCCAAAGTACCCCTAATCCAGTAATACCGAATCTCTATGTGCTTCGACTTGAAATGCTGACTTGGATTCTTGCTCAAGTGTATAGTACTCTGACTATCGTAATAGACCACGTGCTGCTCCTGCTTCAGGCTAAGTTCCTGTAGGAACCTCTTCATCCAAAGCATCTCTTTACATACCTCTGTGACTGCAATGTACTCGGCCTCTGTCGTCAACAATGCTACGACCTTTTATAGCTTTCTCTGCCAAGAAACTGTTTTCCCTGCAAACGTGAACATGAACCCCGATGTAGACTTCCTAGAGTCTATGTCACCTGTCATATCTACATCTGTGTAGCCCTCTAACATAGGTTTCTCATCACCATAACATAAACTTAACCTGGATGAGCCTTTTAGATACCGTAGTATCCATTTCACCGCTACCTAATGTTCTTTGTCAGGATTGGCAAGATATCGGCTGATAACACCAACCGCATATGCTATGTCTAGGCATGTACATACCACAACATACATCAAACTTCATACAGCTGACGCGTAGGGTATCTTCTGCATCTCTTCCACCTCTACCTTTGTCTTGAGACACTGTCTGTCGATCAATCTGAAGTGACCATCCAGTGGAGTACTGAACGGCTTCACTACATTCATATTGAACCGCTCTGAGACTTTCTCAATATACCGTTCTTATGACATCCAAAGCTTCCTGCTGCTTCTGTCACGGGTTATCTCCATTCCTACGATCTATTTAACTGGGCCCAAGTCTTTCATCGTAAAAGACTTACCCAATTCCTATTTCGGCCTATCGATCTTCTTGATGTCTTTTTCCATGATGAGCATGTCATTAATGTATAACAGCAGAACTAAGAAATCATTATCTGAGAACGTGTGCATGAACACACAGTGGTCCAACTCCGTTTTGTCATACCCATGCTATAACATGAACGAATTGAAATTCTTGTACCATTATCGTGGATCTTGTTTCAGCCCATACAAGCTCTTCCTTAGCCTACACACCATATGCTCTTTGCCCTTGACTTCGAAACCTTTTAGTTGGTGCATGTAGATCTCTTTTTCCAAGTCACCATGAAGGAAGTCAGTTTTAACATCTAATTGCTTTATCTCTAGATCCATGCTAGTTGTCAACCCAAGCAACACCCGTATGGATGTCATCTTCACCACTGGTAAGAATATCTCCTTGAAGTCTATACCTTTTTTCTAACCGAACCATTTTATCACAAGTCTGGTCTTGAACCTTGTCTGTGAATTCTTCTGTTCAACCTTCTGGTTGGTGCACGTAGATCTCTTCTTCCAAGTCACTATGGAGGAAGGCAGTTTTAACATCTAACTGCTCTATCTCCAGATCCATGCTAGTTACCAACCCAAGCAACACCCGTATGGATGTCATCTTCATCACTGGCAAGAATATCTCCTTGAAGTCTATACCTTTTCTCTAACCAAACCATTTTACCACAAGTCTAGTCTTGAACCTTGTCCGTGAATTCTTCTGTTCAAGCTTCTTTCTGAACACCCACTTGTTGCTCAAAGTTTCTTGCCCTTAGGTAGTTTCACCATATCATAAGTGTGGTTCTTATGCAAGGATTTCATTTCTTCTTACATAGCTTTCAACCACTCCCCCATATGCTCGTCAGCTAAGGCCTCAGAATAGTCTTCTGGCTCTCCCCCATTAGTCAGCATAATATATTTATGCGACGAGTACTTCTTGGACGACTGTTTGTCCCTACATGACCTCCTCACCTATGCCTCAACAGGTGGATCAAGTGGGGGCTTCTCCCCTAGTCCATCTTCTGAAGGGATTCCCTCGTCCTCTGCATCTTGTTGTACTCCCCTGTTATCAGGCACCACAAGAGAAATAATCGAATCCATGTCTTCTAGCTCACTGGTTCTTGTTTGGCTTACCAATGTCTCCTATACACTGATCTTCAAAGAAAACCATATCTCTGCTCTTGATGAGCTTCTTCTCAGTTAGATCCCACAATCTGTAATCGAACTTTTCATCACCGTACCCTAAGAACATACACTGTATGATCTTCATATCGAGCTTGGACCTCTCGTCCTTTGGTACGTGAACAGATGCCTTGTATCCAAACACCCTGAGATGACTATACGATGGATCCTGTCTAGTCCACACCTTCTCAGGTACTTCTCCATTCAACGGGGCTAATGGAGACCTGTTTATTAGATACACCACCGTATACATTGCTTCTCCCCAGAACGTCTTGGGCGATTTCGCATGGGATAATATGCATCTAATTCTCTCAACAAAGGTGCGATTCATTCGATTAGCTACACCATTATGCTAGGGGGTCTTGGGAATCGTCTGTTCATGCCATATACCCAGGGACTTACAGTACTCATGAAAGTCACCAACATATTTACCACCATTGTCAGTGCGGATGCACTTTAATGATCTACCTGTCTCTCTCTCGACCATAGCATGAAACAATTTAAACACACCAAAGACCTCGTCCTTGGATTTCAAAGTTTAAACCCAAATCCTCTTAGATACATCATTTACAAAAGTAACAAAATACAATACCCCTCCCAAGGTTTTTGTCCTCATAGGACCACAAACATTAAAATAAACGAATCTAATGCATGCACTTTATTAATATGAGAAACAGATTTAACAAATGAAACTCTATGCTGTTTCCCTGATAAACAACAAGATAAGTTTTGAGAGCCATACATGTCATGTCTGGAAGGAGCCGCTTCCTCGCTAGCAGCTGAAGCCCTTTTTCACTCATATGGCCTAGACGTCTGTGCCACATGTCAATAGTTGAATCTTTCGCTGCGTTCAACCTACCCTTGCACACACCGACACTTGCCTTGTATAAGGTGCAATACTTGTTTCCTCTGGCTGCAATCAACGAACCCTTGATGAGCTTCCAGCGCCCACCAGTAAACCGACTTCACAGCCATCATCATCCAACCTTCCCATTGACATCAAGTTGAGGCGAAGGTCTGGGATATGCCTCACATCCCTAAGAACCAATGTGCAACCCACATCGGTCTTCACACAAATATTATCGACCCCTACGATTTTGATATGCCAGAATTTTCCATCTTCACAGTCCTATAGTCACCTGATTTGTAGGTTGTGAATAAATCCTTGTGTGAAGTCGTATGAAAAGAGGCTCACGAGTCTATCACCCAGTCGATGTCCTGACTCGTAGCCATGAGACATACATCATGATCTGCAGAAAAAATAACTACAACGTCGCCATCTGAAGCGACCGCAGTGGAATTTGATTCATCTACTTTCTCCTTTCCTTTTCTTTTCTTGTCGTTCTTAGCCTTACAACATTCATGCTTATAGTGGCCCTTCTTGTCACAATTTCAGCATTCAACATCTTTTCTGTTACTTGACTTACCTCTTAATTTATCTCGGGCATTCCCGCCCTTCTTGTTCTTTCCTCTCCCCCGTTCCTGTGTCACAAGGGCTTCTTGCTGAGTAGACCCCTGAGACTTCCTTCTTGTCTCCTCATTGAAGAGACAGCTAGTTACCTGTTCCATGGATATCTTTCCATCTGGCGTGGAGTTACTTATAAACACCACTAATGTCTCTCAACTGTCAAGCAATGAACTAAGCAATAGCAAAGCCTGCAATTCATCATCCAGGACCATCTTCATAGAGGAGAGTTGGTTCACTATATTGTTGACCTCATTCATGTGCTCGGCCACAGAACCACCATCCTTGAACTTGAGATTCACAAGTCGCCTTATCAAAAAAATCTTATTATCTGTTGTCTTCCTCTCATACAGCCCTTCCAATTTCAGTCATAGACTAGCGGCTGAGGTTTCCGTGGACATATGGTGGAACACAAAATCATCCAGCCATTGTCTGATAAACTCCACCGCTTTTCGGTCCATCTTCTTCCAATCATCATCAGACATATCCTTGGATTTTGCTGATATGCCTAAAATTAGAGAATATAGGTCATTGCAATAAAACAAGTCCTTCATCTTAGCCTTTCATATGGTCCAGTTAGAACCATTGAGGCTAATCATCCTTGATGACCCACCTTCCATAATTCTAAACCGATCTTACCCGTTCAATGAACTTGACTCTAATACCACTTTGTTAGGGGCCTTACACGAAAATCTTAGGATCTAGCCTCCCGAAACAAACTAGAATTATGGATAATAAAGCAATGAAATAAATCAAAGCAATCACACACCATACAAGAGATTTTTAAGTGGAAAACCCTCAAAAAGGTAAAAACCACGGGACCTTGTCCAGATCAACAATCCACTATAAAGTAGAACGTTACAACTGATCACAAGCACACCTTGCTATGATCAAACATGCATCACTCACGCAGGAGTGGATAAACAGTAAGAGAAACAAAGAAAATGGAGAGACCTCACCGATTACGAGGGCGTAGAAGCGTTGAGATATGGTAGATCACCTCTACGAGCATAGCCTCCCTTCCATAAGCTTCATCTCTCTCTCTTTCTCTCTCTCTTTCACACACCTTTGATAGCCCTCTTGTGTTTTGCATGTACACTATGCCCTAGAAAAATCCTAGGAACTCCTATTTATAGTTTTAGGAAACTCTTTTTCACATCCCGGTCACGAAATGACTCAAATTCGCAATTTGCACAAAATTGCAAAATGAATCCGCGTAACTACGATCGGTCGAACGCCACTCACGACCGGTCATGCACCCTGGAGAAAATTAGCCCAAAGTCACTGGACTTTGAGTCGAGTCAGGGCTCAACTCCATGATTGGTCGTGCACTAGCCCACGACTGGACGTGCAGGGCTCACGACCGATCGAGCACGAATCAAAAAACCCTATCATACACTTAGTAATGTAATTGAAGGTACTTTGCTTGATTAGTATTTCTGTAGTCCCCCAACAAGAGATGTGCCAAAGATCTCCCAAACATGACATCCCAACCCTTCAAATTGTTGTCTTATATTCTTATTGTATATTGAATGCCGGCCATTGCTATATTGTTAATTTACTAACTATTTATTTTCTGGGCCACCCGGAAAGTGATAGGATTTCAAACGAGTGGAGAACTCGATCGAGTCCGAGTCTACTCAGACAAGTCAGCAATCCATGATCAGTAGCATCTGAATTGTGGGCCCATAAACAATCTTGACAGTCCAAGCAATGAAATTTTACTCACGGCAAACATGAACCATGGCATTTTCCATTATCTATTTTTAATAATTCCAAGCTATATGGATTAATGGCTAGGATCATCTGATCAGTGAATGGTGCATGGAGATGGACATTTAGTATAAATTCCTTTGTATCCTGGACGTAGGTGAGAGATCCAATTCATCCATCACGTTGGTCGGCTAAAATAAATCTGGCCCACTCAGCATGTGGGCCCCATTATTCAAAGCAAGTGAATGGATTAGAATACCAAGTTTTTTGGAGCCGTTTATTTGTTCTAAAAACTATATCCACCCGACCATTGGTTCAACCCAATTTTGACAGATGGATATCTTGGACTTATCATGCGATACTGGCACATGTGTGGCATGTACATGAGCTTTCTTGCACACGCATGTACGCTTCATAAAACTCCAATTATAATATAACAAAGGTTGTGTTAAGTCACATTCATGGCTCCTAGTACGGATGTTGGCTGTAGACATTTTGCTTTTTGGCTAAGGTTATTGGCTTAAACCACTGCCAGTCGCATCAAGTAAATTGATTTTAGTGGGTTGGCTTCACAAATCTTATATATTCGGATTTAGTTGAACCATGAGTAAGTTTCATGGTTACTCACTCGATATGTCATTTTATTTGGGTTGACTTGGCTACATTTCTACGAAAGGAATCGCCGGGGTAAATCAGATCTACTTTTAGGTATGTATTATCTAACATAAACATATAAATGTACTTTTTAATCGCAGGAGTAAATTAGATCTACTTTTAGGTATGCATTATCTAACATAAACATATAAATGTAGGTTTTATTATAAGAAAATGTTGGGCAATAGTTTTTCTTTCTTTTCTTGTATGTAATAATAGACTCTTCTTAGAGTTTCTACTCTACGTTCAAAGAACTATTTACTCGTTTTGATTCCAAAAATCAAAGAATTGTTTAGTTTGGTTCAGTTCTCAGTTTAGGGGTGTGTAGAACCGAACCAAACCGTGAACCGATCCATAAAATTAAACCGTGGATCTAAACCATGGAACTGAACCTATATTTAAAATAAAATTTTTATTAAAAAAAAAAAGAAAAGAAAAGAAAAAACTAATATCCTTCACCTATTCACGTCGACACTGCTACGGCTACCCCCAATCCCCTCCCCCCCTCCTCTCTCTCTCTATCTCTCTCTCTCGTAGGTTCTCTCCCATAACCGTGGAACTGATCTGGAATCGAACCAGTTTTAATGGTCCAGTTTCGGTTCGGTTATAGGGTGCTAATTCCGATTATCCTAGAACCATTAGTAATGGTTCGGTTCTGGTTTCACTCAGAAACTAACCGAACCGACCTGTGTGCACCTCTTCAAATGACATCTATACTTATGCATGCATAGTTACAATGCATAAATATTTTTAAAAATATAATTCATTACACTAAAAAGATATAGTAGTTTTGTGCTAAATTAACTCGATCAAGTTTTGCATCCAGTCATGACTTATAAAACAATGAATAAGAGCTAACTTCTTATACAGTTCTACATGCATAGAGAGATGTCGAAGATCTTTCTTTAAAACACGACTTTAAAACAAGCACATTTTTTATGAAATACTCTCTCTCTCTATGTGTGTGTATATATATATATATATATATATATATATATATATATATATATATATATATATATATATATTAGAGAGAGAGAGAGAGAGAGAGAGAGAGAGAGTGAATAATTCTCTCCTCGTAATAGGTTCTTATGAAAACATTTTGAGAACTCATCTCACATGACGTGTATATGTAATCCAAATGGTCCTCCAGCTGAGTCACCTCATGAAACCCCTATGTCGCAAAACTTCTCCCAATCTAAAAATCTAGTGGGCATAGCAAAGTTGTAAGAACTCTATTTAGTGGGCCTCACTGATCAACGGTCTGGATTGTCATATAGTTGAACTAGATGATTGAGTAGACCAGCAGGCCCCACTTCAGGTGATACACTACGCAGTCTATCTGCGCAGCTCTGCATACTAGGGCCGGAATGCTATAACTGTCTTTAGAGGTGGGCATCGGTCCGAGTCGGATTGGATTGGGACCAACCCGATCCGATCCAAAATTTGACTTTCTTGCCCCGAATCCGATCCGATCCGAGGCCGGATCCGGGTCAGGTGACCCGATCCGATCCGAACATTTCCTTGCATGATCTGATCCGATCGGATTTGGCCACGTGGACTAACCAAAGGTTATTAATATCAAGTACGAAGAAAGCAAAACCTCTTAAAGTAAAAGGTGTCAGTGCATCGTGTTTAACAAACGTTACATGCGCACGTTGAATGTGGATCGTCCAACATTGTGTTTTACCATTCAGATCTTCGGACATGTGTCATTCAAAAATGAATGGACTCCGATAATTGAGGCACGTGGCACATGGCACATGAAATTTTGGGCCGACTAGATGGTGTGACTACCAAACTAGATGGTACCACGGAATGTTAAATGGAGAAAGAAGAAAGCCACGCATGCCGCTGAAAGTAGGAAGATGAAATGATTTTTCCAGCGTACCGTATGTTGGCAGTGAGTTGTGAATCAGGACCGTCTATACAGTCTCTTAGCCTCATTTGGCATATCCCGGATTTTACCATCCGACCTAATCCCTCTTATTCCGCCTGGCCAAAGAACATATGCTGTGACTACCCTTGATGGGGTGGAGATATCAACTTCAAGGGGGTTGAAATATTAGTAATGGAGCATATCTTTTGCCTGGTGAGCTTGTATATGAGGACGATGATTCCAGCGGCGTGGATGGCTTCTAAGGCCACAAAGAAGTGTCCCTGGTCTCGTACCAGGAATTTGATAGCGATCAGCGAGCAAAGCACCGAAACAACGTCCAAGACGTCTTCACCTTCACAGATTGCCTCTTGACTCATCAGAACAGTACGTTCACTGGGTCCCTCGTCGCTCTCCTCCTTCCTATCGCTTATCTACCGTCGGATCGAGATCGGACGATCGAGAGAGAATGGAAAAAGGAGTTGGAGTTCCGCAGAGAGAGAGAGAGAGAGAGAGAGAGAGAGAGAGAGAGAGAGAGAGGCGTTTTGGGTTGTTGGAGAGTAGGAGCACGAAGACGACATGCACCGGGAGAGAGAGGGAAAGAGGGACATTTATACTCTGGCAGAGGATTATGGATGATACGCATGTGTCCAGATCGGATTTCGGTTCGGTTCGGGCGGTTTTGTAGGTTATCCGAATCCGATCCGAACAGCAATTGGATCTGCCCCTTTGTACCCGAACCTAACTGATCTAATCTACCGGTCCTGTTCGAATCGGGGCGGATCGGATCAGATCCGCCGGATCGGACCCATTTTGCACACCACTAACTATCTTACGCAGAAAGCAGTTTGAATTGAACTGGGATACTACAATGTGGAGCGTGAGAGGGAGAGTTTTGATGGGTTTCAAACTCTCTCTCTCCACAGTCTTTATAAAAGAGAGCTGGGTCCCCGATCCTACACAACACGGCAGAAGTCTAGTCCCATCTATAGTTTTGCAGAAAGGGTGGAAGGAGAGGAAGATCCCAACTCTATCGGAATTTCTGGTATTCTTATCTGGCTTCCATGGCGGCATCTAATCTAGGTATGCTATCTAAACCCAGATCGCCATGTCCCATGCATAGACAAATTAGTGTGCCTATTCCGCATATAGATTATATCTCACAAAAGTGAGATGCAAATCAAGGGAGGGAATTCCCTCTCACTTCACTATAGCCCACCATATTTCTGGATCAGGCTAACTTTCGGGCCTTAGAAATTTCACAAGGTGATTCATCTAGTAAACCGTTCAAATTCCATACTCACATAACATATCAAAAAGTATTCACTAGTTCTCATGAGAATCGGTTCCCATATGAGCATTTCACTACACACACATATATGAGACGTACAAAATCATGTTTACATAGGGAGTGTGCCTGAAAAACCTCAGTGGGGCCCACCTATAGAAAACTTCGATGAGCCACATCAATGGAACAATGTAAAATTACTCCTAAAATCTTTAAAATTCATGTGGTGTATTTTTGGATAAGGATAACAATTGTTTCTTCTCTTCATCCCAATGAGTTATAATTGATTAACGGTTTTGATGAAAGATAAACACCACATTGGCCCCACACACACAGAGACCTATGGTTGGTATCCCATCCCCAGTGTTCCTAGTGGGGTGGTGGCCCACTTGAGTCATGTATCTGAATGATTTTTAGCCCCATGGTTGATAATCAATTAAGAAACCTGATAGACGGAATGGATTACAAATATGAACATGTTGGGGCCCATAGAGCTTAGGTGTTTCATGTTGCCACTAAAACAGGTGTTGTATGGGATTCTGGTCCTCCCAAACTATAATGCAATCTTCAACAACATCTGTTTTAGATGGCGCCTGAAACACCCAAGCTCTTTAAGGCCCACCACCCTGAGTTTATAATATACTGAGTTACTCGGTAGGCCTGAATGGGTAAGGGGATTGCTTACTCATATTGAGCCCACTGAGATGTAGTGTCTTATCCACACTGTTCATCCGTTTTATCAGCTCATTTTAGTAGGTGTAACTAAAATTGAAAGATATCCAAAGCTCATGTGGACCACACCAAATGAAACAGTGTGAATTGAACACTTCTCATTGAAAACTTCTTGGGGGCCACAGAAGTTTTGGATCAGGTTCACATTTGTGTTTTCCAATCATCCACGTCGATGTGACCTTATGAACAGGTTGGATGACACATAGACATCACCATGGGCGTAGTAAGGTTTCAACCGTCGATGTCATTATCCCTTTTTCTCTTGATTTACATGAAATTTACGTATGCTTAAATATTGGGCTAATGTCCTGCAATGATCTTGAAAAACAGATGTACGGCGTGGATGCGTGGATAAGACACATACATCCATGGATTCCCTGGTTGGGAGGGGAACGGATCAGGTGTTACCACGTCATATAGTAACAGGTCATTCCTTGACTGTGGGGCACACCTCGATGTAGCTGTTGCATATCCATGCAGTTCATCAGTTTTTCCATATCATTTTAATTGTAAGTCATAACTGTTTCCTATGGTGTGGTCCACCTAAAAGTTTTATCTTCTTTATTTTCGTCCACATGCCCTAAATTGAGTTGGGAAAACGGATGAATGGCGTGGATATATAGTAAATACATCAAGATGGGCCTCACGGTCAGATCCGCACAATTTTGGGTGCACTGTGATTTAACGGTGCTCTGAGATCATGGAAACACTCTCCCAGAATAAAACAATTATCAGTGGCCAGGATCATCCAATGTGGGTAAATTTCAGGTTATACTACAAGTTTCGAGGAACATAAAATCATCGGTCCAGATCACTGAAATATGGGCCCCACTAAACAGACTGAACGCCCAAGGATAATATCATAGACTCAAATTATCATATAATTGGTCCTCGACCCGAGTCTCCCCACAATAAATTGAGTTTTCAGTTCTGAGAAGTGGGGCCATAATCAAATAATCCAGACCATTGATGTCGTGGGAAACAATGTGGATGGACTATGCCAGAAAGTTTTCTGAGTAAGACAGTTCTAATGTCTTGATTTTATTGTCCAAAAAATGACAAAAGGGGCCCTTTTTTTACCAGGATCTTCCAATATTGTAGAGTTTTCTGGGAATGTATATCCATAATCAAGATTAGATGAAACGTATCAATGGTCCAGATTACTGTTAAATGGGCTTCACCTATCACAAATAAAACCTGAGGATACTGTGAAAAGCCTCGGGTCGAGGATCCTATTACTCCTCCCTCAATAATGGATCGTGGAACAGCGCGCCCAGTGGGGTTCAGCACCACACCGACTAGGGATGATACGGTAGAACTGGAAGAACCGTAACATGGTAGAACCATCTCTCTGCAGGACACGTGGCAGGTGATGTATCGTTCGGGCCGACCGATAAACTGGCACAAGAATGGATGGCTAAGGTTTTAAAATCAAAACCAATCAGACAATCCTATCCATTACTTTTTCTACAGTTTATTCTATTACAGATTTGACCGTTAACTTTTCTGTTTTCGACCGTCAGTTTAATGGACATTTATCAATGGATGGGATTGGATGATAGGAATTCTTTTGTATATATAGTTCATTCATGTAAGGACACTATTTATGGACGGACCTGATTTTTAGATCACCCCGCCACGTGGCTGTGTAGAGATGGATCTACCATGTTGCTGTTCTTCTGGATATACCACAGCAGATTACTTTAGCTGAAACGACCGGAAAAAGGTCCTAGGGGTTGCCCGCTATGGTGGCCCACTAAAGGAATGGTGTGCATCGCTGAAAGGCGGGCCCCACCAGCGAAGAGTGCTGCCTCGAATAGACACGTCGGAACAGTCCATGTGCAAGTGTGAAAAGGTCGCTGAACTGCTGGAGTAGTTTGGGGATTTAGGGCCCGCTGCCAATGCATGGAAGGGCCCACCAAATGAACGGATAGGATGGAAACGGATTGGCTACTTCCCCCTGACACCAGCTAATGGCTGATGGTCGGTGCTCTGTGGGCCCCACCATGATGTATGTGTTTCATCCATGCCGTCCAACTATTTTTCTAAATCATTTTATTTCATGAGAGAAAAAATGAGGTATATCCAAATCTCAACTAGACCGCATTACAAGAAACAGTGTTGAATGAATTTCTACCATTAAAAACTTTTTGTAGGGCATAAAAGTTTTAGATCAAGCTGATCTTTGTTTCAGTCTGCATGACTTAATCAACGTATTGGAATATGTCAAATAAACATTACAACGAGCCTTAGGAGGATTTTAATGGTGGATATCGAGTCACTATTGTTTTCGTATGGTGTGTTCCACCTGAGATTTAAATTCTTATCATTTTTTGTATCAAGCCCTAAAATGATATGTAAAAATGAATGAACGGAATGGATGAAGCACATACATCATGGTGGGGCCCACAGAGCACCGACCATCAGCCACGGGGCTGGTGGCAGGGGGAGTAGCCAATCCGTTCCCGGATAGGATCACCAGAAGGTGGCCCCACCCGAGGATAATCCTTGGGCCGAGTTACAACGCCCATTATTCGTGCCGAACATCATATCCTGATATCCATCTCCCCATATGCGTGGATCGTGGCCATCCACAAGGACACACGTGCCAATATTTGAACACATGTGCGAGACCTGGTTTTCAATCTAACTGGAAACAGCGGCTAGTGTAAGCTGATTGTTGAAACAATTTCTGGCCGCCCATTTCATATGTGTGTTGTGGCCTACCTGTGGTGTGAAATCACCTTACGTTTAGGCCAGGATATCTAAACGGTGTACCCCACTTTATGGAAAACTCTGATATCTAACACGTGTTTGATATTGACCCGTGTGCCTGCGTGTGCATGGGAGGGCGACAAGACCCGTGTCATCGAATCAATGGTCGCCGAGAAGTTGAGCGAAACTTCTGGTGGAGGTTAAGCTCAATATTCCACCAGCGTATTTTAGCAGAATCCAAATGAGAGAAAGAAGGTCGGTCAGAATCTTCGTCTGAAGCTAAGATACGGTGGGTCGTCGTGCACTTAAGCGACATGTGTAAAAATGCACACATTCATCAGCACGTGTGCATCCATCCAAACCATCTAAATATTGGAACCACGTTGATTGAGGCACACAGCCCAAAAGTCACAGCACTCGATCATAACTAACGCATTTCACTCCTTGAATAGAGACCATTGTCTATGTTTCTCTTTAAGCCGTCCATCCCACATCGGTCAATCAAATGGATATAAATAACAAATCAATGTCATTTATTGACAGTGGTCCATCCAAAATGGTCCCAAAGTCTGGACGATCCATGTAGTATTCTATTTATGTTTATTCCATTTGTATGGTGGATGTGATCACGTGTAGGATACTCCTTCAAAGCATGACATAAATGTAATTACGGAGTAAACTACACTTTTACCAACCATCTTGCCTAATTTACTTCGGGCTTTTTAAACTTCATATTAGCTTAGCTCAATTTCATTTGAGGCCCATTGAATTTCATGTTTACATTGTTCAATTTCAAGTTAATCTCACTGAATTTTATGTTTGTATTATTCAATTTTCTTTAAAGCTTGTTAAGTTTCATATTTGCTCTTCTTAATTTTCTTTGAGGCTTGTTAAGTTTTATGTTTGTTTCGTTCAATTTTATGTTTGTTTTGTTCAATTTCTCTTGAAGTTTTTTGAATTTCATGTTACGCTTAATCAATTTTCTTTTATACTTATTGAATTTCATGTTTACCTCGTTCGATTTTATATTAGTCTTATTGATTTTCATGTTTGTCTCGTTAAATTTCTTTTGAGGCTTATTGAATGTTATGCTAGCCTCATTCAATTACCTTTGAGGCTTATTGAATTCATGTTAGCATTACTTAATTTCCTTTGGAGTTTGTTGAATTTCACATTAGCCTTGCTCAATTTCCTTTGAAGTTCGTTAAATTTCATGTTTATCTCACTTAATTTCCTTTAAAACTCGTTAGATTTCATGTTTACTTCGTTTAATTTTTCTTAAAGCTTGTTGAATTTCATATTAGCATCACTCAATTTTCTTTAAAACTCGTTGAATTTCATATTTACATCGTTCAACTTCATGTTAGGCTTGATAGATTATTCGTAATTGTATGGTCTTTTGGCTTATAGAAGCAGTTGCTACGGATTAGATTCGTAGCATTAGAAATAATGTTACAAATTTAAAAAAGAATGGCTATGCTACTAATAGCTACGGTTATAATCCGTAGCTATATACTTTTAGCTACGACCCTCGCCCCTTTTTCTGGTCTTGAATGCTGGCACTATGGATATCCATAAACAACATAGAGTTCCACGGTGCCAACATGATTTAAGAGTATTTTTATCTACAAATAACATAATAATCTTGTTTTGGAAAGTAAAGTTTGAGAAAACGTTGGGTAAAGGATAAGATTTATAGTTGTAAAAAACCCGGGATCATACCTAATCGAGAAACACGAGGAATTGTGGGATGGTAGCTTGCTCGGATTGAAAGGAGTTCTGATTCTGACAGGTGGGACCCGTTTTTTTGCAATCTGAATCATTATTTTATTGCATCCAGAAGTAGATGAACTGTGAATAAAAAATATCCTACATTAACAATATTAACCTTTTGATTTATGGACTAAGAAATGGATGGATATCATTAGAAATGCAGTTTCAGCTATTATGATTGTCCAATCTATCTGATTTTGCCCTTATGACCCACCTGCCGTAGTTCCTACAATTTGGACGGTCAAAGTTGACTTAGGCATATGCCAGGTGCATGATTTCAGAATATGATGCTTTAGTGGTCCTCATCAGAGCAAAGCACCGGGAGAAAAGCTTTGATACTCCGACAGAGTAAGATGATTCATACACACGCATTTAGAAATTGTATATTTGGCACACATGTAATCAAACGAAAAAAGTCCAAATTTGTGTGTCCACGGTAAAAAATGATAATAATAATCATTCAAAGGTCAGATGGGCCATTGGTAATGATGGACGGCTAAAATAGAAAAGGCCAATAGTCCTATTCAACAAACAAATGCTTATTAATCGACTGTTCGGATCATCGAACCAGTCTGAATTTGTTTTTATGGATTAATTTCATTTGTGACATGGATTTGGACGGTTTATCTTATTAATTTATATGACATACTTATATATTTTTGTTTGCATGTGTACCAAGCATCATACTCTACCACTGTTATCAAAACGTGAGATGATGCCGTACGGCCGAAAGATCCGTTTTGTGGCTAAGCCATGTCGGCACAGTACACGTGGCAGGTAAACGTCTCGATCAGAACCTTCCATTTTGTGGGTCCTACTTTAGATGGAAAATATTTAATAACACACGTAGATTGAATGATCCTATCAATCTTCTCTGTGGCATTCCAAGATAAGGTAGAAAATGGAATTGATTAATGGTCCTGATCTAAGATTGTACGGTAAGTTAATTTTTTTAGAAATGGCCATCCGTGTTTGGGCCCATTAGGTGGACGGTACCGATCGATTCACGTACTTCCCGCGTATAGCGTGCAAAGATGGTTCTACCAGCCATCCGCGTATAACGTGGACGGTACCGATTGATTCACGTATCACGTACTTACCGCGAATTTCCACAAAACTTGTTTCCGGGAGCCGCGTGCAGCAAAATGCTCTATCGGGCCCACCGTAATTACTGTTTGACATACGGGCGCTGATTCGTTGGGGGTGGATCGCCGACTGTGGGGCGTACTGTGATGTATCTGGATTATATCCACGCCGTCCATACATTTTGAAAGCTAATTTTAGAGCAAGATCCTGTAAATGAAGAAGATCTGAATATTAGGTGGACCACATCATAAGAAATATTGGTGATTGAATACTCGCCATTAAAATCATCGAGAAGAATGTTTATTTGCCATCCAAAATGTTGATAAGGTCCAAAAAAACTTAATTAAGAGACCGCACAAATATCAGCTTGATCCAAAACTTTTGTGGCTCCTAAGAAGTTTTTAATGGTTCATCACCACTGTTTCCAACAGTGTGGTCCACCTGAGATTTGGATCTGCTTAATTTTATGGATCATGATATAAAATAATATTGTAGAATGGACGGACGGCGTAGATATAAGTTCCAAACATCAAGGTGGACCCCACCTTCAGGGGTCCGCCCGATCCACATAAGCCGCCCCCCGTGACGCACTCTTCGTCAATCCGTTGCGCCGGTGAACGCGGATTAAGTGGTGTTGCCCGCACCAACGCGAGTGGTGCTGTGGAGGTGTGTCAGGCAATGTGGGGCCATCATAATGTTTTTTTTCTTATATCAATGCCGTCCATATATTTTTCCATATCATTTTAGAACATTACGTAAAAAATGAAACAGATATAAAACTAAATTGGACCACACCATAAGAAATAGTGAGACTAATGATACCCACCATTGAAACTTTCATGTTGCCCGCTGTAATGTTTAGTTGCCATACAACCTGCTGATAAGGTCATACGGACTGGACGAAGTGAAAACACAAATATCAGCTTTCCCCATGAAGTTTTAATGGTGAGTGTTAAATCATTACTGCTTCCTGTGGTGTGGTCCACTTGAGCTTGATATATAATTAATTTTTCAGTTAATGCTTTAAGATGATCAGGAAAAACAGATGGATGGGATGGATATAAAAAATATAAATCATGGTGAGCCCTGCAGCACCCAATACGTAACCACACCACCCCATCCGCGTCCGAGCGTGATTCCGGGGCGGATTGCCGGCTAGCAAGTTAGCCCGATATCCCCGGCGCCCGGTTCGATGGGGCTTATATGATGTTTGTGTTGCATCCACACCATCCAAAAAGAGGCAAACCCAAAGCTCAAGTAGACCACACTATAGTGGCGAGCTACTAATTGATATTTTTATGGGCCCCACCGTAATGTATGTTTTTTATTCAGATTGTTCATCTATTTTTCCATATCACTTTAGATTATGACCCAAAAAATGAAGCAGATCCAAATCCTATGTGAACCACATGAAATAATGGTGGTTATACACCCACCATTAAAAATTTCTCACTAGTCAAAATTTTTTAATCAAGCTGATATTTATGTTTTTACTTTATTCATGTTTGTGTAACCCAAGCAACCAAATAAGCATTTATGTTGTTGGCTTTGGTTTTCTGTAGTTGGAATGCAAGTGTGTTATGATTGAAATTGCGGCTCAATTCAAATCGAACAAGTATGACCAAGCGTCAAATAGGCAAACCTCTGGTGTATGACCGATATTTGATGAGATCAGTCACCTATTCAGACACTTGCTCAATATGTAAACATAATCAAGTGATATTTAGATGGTAGGGTTCGTCCTCTAATGATGGATTACACCTTTGTCTTTTATACGAATGGACTTTTCTTTACAGATAAAATATAAATAAGAAAATGGATTTTTACAGTCAGTCGTTGAGGACAATTGCGGAACACCTCTCCTGACGAAGAATTAAATCATGTGCGTAAGATTGAACTCAAATTACAGCTACCTAATTACCACTACAGATTACACTACGGAATGTAAATAGCAAGCAAAAAGTAAAGGATTACATCAGGAAATGTAATTTACTTAACAAGAAATAAAAGATTACACTATAAAATATAACTGACTAGTAATTGGAAGGATAATTAAAAGATAATGTTAGTTTTGATCGGGTTGGTGTGAAATGACTCTTCCTCTCGCATTCCTCTTCTATTTATGGCATTGCTCTAATTATTTAGATTCTTCCCACATTTTGATGGTTACTATAACTGTTCAACACTTTGTGACCTACTCTACTATTATCATTGTCACTTGTCCTATAACCACTTCTGTCACGCCCTAAACTCGAAAATCGGGCTTACAAAATTTTTAATCACCGAATCTAGTACCAACAACCTCCGTAGTACCCCATTCTCGACTTCTAATACCCATATGTCAGATTCTGATTTTGAGATCCTAGAAGGAGGATTTTTCAACTTACATTTATCTCATAAAAAATATAACCACAAGTTTACCCAAATCACAAAGGCAATATCATCATCATCACATATCTACTAATATAAACAGTTGAATACAGTGCTGAAAGGAAAATACATATATCAATAATCAAAGCTCCGAAAGATAACTGCATGCTCCAAACTTGACGTTGTTGTGACTTAACGCCACCTGCATGCATCTATCATGCATAAGCTTATAGAAAGATTAGAGGGTGGTGTAAGTGTATGCATAAGGTAAGTGTCAAGTGTGCAATATCAGAGGAACACAGAAACACGCTGGTAAGTCCATAATTATCATAAACCTTATCTAGACTATGCGATGCAAAACATAATAAGCCAACATCATATACTGAGGAAATAATGTAGATCAGCTATGCAATGCGAAGTTATAGTAAGCCAAATATCATATACTAAGGATGTAATGAAAATCCTGACGAGTCCACGAATACTATCAACTTCATCTAGGCCATATAAATGCAGAAATGTAGCAACCCAAAATGTCATATGCCGCTGATATAATGCAATATACGGTGTGAATCAAATGACCAAACTGGAGTGTGAAGTCGGGAAGATAGTACAAGTATCGCAGACTATGGGGTTCATCACAAGGGACTTCTATCCAAACTAGTCTCATACTTAAATTTATATGTCCAGACTCAATGTGGTAAACTCTTGATCTCAGGTTAGTCGCGCGCCCTAACTGAAATCCTGTCCATTGTGAAGGTAAACAATAATTAGTTGCGCACCACCAACTCCGGTGGATAGTGAATGAATGAATCAATCAAATGCTGAGTACGCAACTGCGGCTCAGTAAGACCACATATCAATATCATATATCTCTGGAATCATCACCGAGGTCTAGTACACTCCAAGTTAGCTACCATCCATGCCGATCGCTCAGCCCAACGAGTGAAAAAGACTTCAGTACCCGCCTGTCAATATCGACTCGGTTCATTGATATCGGACCTATTTGTGAGCTGGTCAAACTCAGTCTACCTTACAGCCCCCTCACTCAAGCAGATAAGGCCACACCCCCTCCCAACTGACCACGACACAGTGGGAAGTGTAACCTCCTGGTATTCGACACTCGGTGCTCATGTCTTCCACTCGGTCTAGACGTTGGAGCATCCCCTAGTCACGGAAGTTTAAGGACTTTTACACACGGACATCCAAAGTGCCCATATGCTCAAACCAAACATTTTCGGTATCCCATCTAATCATCCACGATATACCTGTGGAGGCCGCAGCCCTGATGTCACTAAGGCGCCAAATGATCATGTCACAAAATGCAAAATGCATGAGCCATACTATCCGGTCATACATCAAACCTACGCGTACCGCGCGATTATGTGGGGCAACTTCGTCTCACAAGGAGTCCCATAATAAACCAACCCAATGACATATGCTATGATCAATCACTCCTCATAACAAGCATACATATGATGTGTATGGGCATGTATCATGATGTAATAAAGTGCACAGGTACAATTATTTAATAGGAAAGACAGCAATAATCCTCAATTGACTATCACCAGCATGTCACATACTACGAGTATAAAATGAATGACGTGCTCCTTCTATAACTTTTGGAGCCTATGCAGTATGTCTTACATTAGCCTTCCAAGGCTTTATATGATCCAAGACAGAGACGACGGGTGTAGTCCATACGTCGAGATAAGTTTTTTATAATAAATATACCAGACTTAATACTACATATATATTTTTTTATCTACGGCAAGGGGTGATGATGTACTAAGCAACAGACGGCTTAGATGATACACTAATGTCAAGGATGGGCCTCGCACTTGTTTCAATAAAGAGATGGATGGTGCGGATGATATGTATATGTCACGAGGTCCTAACAAATGGGGTACAATGATAGGATGCACGTCTCGTGGTGAGTTTAATGGGTATATGACAAGGTGATTTCACAAGGTGAGCTAACAGGGTGAACAATTGTACTTCCTAAATCTCTTATATTATGTAGTAAATTGGGCTTTTCTATGGGAAGCCAGATACATACACAAGTGGGTATGGTGGAGTACCGATATGTAGGACTATGTGTCCATCAAACAGATTGGGTAGCCCGCTCAACACCTAAGTGGGCCTTAGGTTATAGTCACTAAGTTTGGGCAAAACATGTATTTAGATGGGCCACCTTTCTATGGAAGGTTCGGTATGAGCATAATATGGGCCCCTAGGTTTGGTCAATCCTATAATGATATGGTGGAAAACACCATCATCAATGGGGGCCTAACGGTTTGGGTTAGCCCACTAAGGGGAGATGAGAATAGATCTAACAACGGGCCCTAGGTAGAGTTTCAATGTAGACATTTAACCATCATTATTCTCACAATGTAGACATTAAACCATCATTGCTCTTCAAGGCATAACCCATTTAATACCAACTAGGAACATGGATGGGCATCATAAACATCATTACATACATCCTGGTGGGATCACCTATCATAATGGGCCTCATATACATCACCTTGGGCCTCACACAAGTACTTTATAAACATCGCATTGGGCCTCACTCATGGGCCTCATGTAGATCACATTAGACCTCATACTTGGGCCTCAAATACGTCACAATAGGCATCAAATACGGGCCGCATATACATCCTAATGGGCTGCAAATACGGGCCACATATACATCACAATGATTCTTAAATATGGGCCGCACATACATCCTAATGGGCTTCAAATATAGGTCGCATATTATAACGCCCCGAAAATCGGGGGTTGAGCATAAACTCCACTCCCGAGTTCCAGAACATCACTTATGAAACATTTTCAAAGATGGATGAATGTTGTTCATATTAGTGTAGCAAACATGAGTGGGATTAGACCAAAACAGCATATCATACTCCAAAGACAGTTAAATTAGCAAGCGAAAGAATGTGATAGATATATAAAATATATAAATGATTGTAAGTCTCCAGAGTGTGAACATGTTACCAGGTTAACTAAATACATGTATACTCCAAAACAGAAAAAAAAGAATATACATGGGTGTGGAAATAAAAGGTAAAATACTAAGTGTATTGGCATCTAATCAGTAACCCTGTAAACCCGTCGATCAGAACCTGCATATAGGAGGGATCCTCCTCATCATCATCAAGTCCGACTCTGCTTCACAAGCGTCGCCATCATCTAAAACTAAAATAGGGACTGGTTGATGTGTGTAACACTGTCCCGTAACGTGGGAGTGAGTAGCTAACTGAGTGGAATCATAGAACAATGGTTAATATGTTATCAAATCAATCAAGCGATAATGGTAAAGCAAGCAATCAAACATTCCTAAACACTGTGATTAATGCAAGCGTGAAATGACATGATGGATGCCCTCACGGACATACTCCCTCATGCGACACCATCTTACGTCCGCGGCATGCTTTCTTCCCTCAGTACTCCACATCTTCCAGGCACATGCAGTGCGATATGAATATGATTACTGAGTTGTTATTAGTCATTTTCATACAGTAGGATTGAGAAAGTAGGGTATTTCCCTTATATCATTCCCAACAAGGATCCTGTCTAGGGTCGTCACTCCTAGTAATCTCATACAATGATATATTTCTAGGTCGCTACAAGGGCTGTCAGGGCTGTTGCACGCACTCGTTGCTCCGCTCCCCCATCACCTTATCAATACAGGCCTAGTTTATATCCTTAAGACTGCATTAGAACTCGTCGCCCCCATGCGGTGTCAGGATAAACTCAAGGTCACTACAAAGGGCTCGTCACCAATCAGTGTAGGTCGACAGCAAGAATATAGTGTCTCATACCACCTTAATCTGCTCAGAGTAGGGTGCTCACTGGTCACTACAGGGAGGTTTGTAGCCCCAGCGTAGGCCGACAGCTCGACCACGGTGTCCCATACCACCATGCCTGGCTCATGAGTCTTAGTGGATAAAGGTACCACGGTTATCAGGGTTATCACTGGTAAGTTCAGTACCCTAAGTTCAAGCAGTTATGACAAATACAAGGTGAACATACAATGGTCAGTCGGGTTACTTGATGAGTCCGACTAGCACGAGCGCACATTGAATCGACCGGCATGAAGTGCACAAGCACTTCATGTGACTAACCACTGCCGACGACTCTAGTACGACTCGGGTTCGTCATACACATCCTTCGTGGTGAATAGAATCCAACCACGAATTTTAAACTGTTACCAACTGCTTGAACTAGAGTATAGCCCCAAGCACATGTAATGTGAATCAGTAATTATATGAGAGAGACATAATTGAAAAATAAGTAATTCCAGCATGTTATCAGCATGTTATAACGTACATCATAAGCAGTTAACCATACACGAGTATTTTACACCTAAGGTAATCAATTCAAATACAACAAGCATGGAGGAAATCATGTGCATCATCAAAGTAGTTGAGAATCCAGTCTCAACGCCAATCTACAACACCATTTACTCAATACTTACTAATACATATATTTATACAAACATTTAGACTACTCAACTCTAAAGTACTTGACGTATGTTGATTTCAACATATAATATGACAGATCCTTCTATCAAGGAGTTGTCTAATACACAACAATCATGTTCTTTCATTCAAAACATATGACAGGCATAAATCATATTGATTTAGGCATTTTGACAAACACTTAGTCTACACACATTGGTCTACATAGCATATGTCGGCCAATATGTACATTAGGGCGAATCTCTTCGCCAAACAAATCATACAAGTATAACTAGTATAGGTACACGGTAAATACTCATGGCAATCATATTAGAAAAATACGTACGTATACAGTATTTTCTACAAATACCTAAAATACCCTAAATCTCATATTCTTCGTACGTATTCGAAATAAAAAACGGACAACATGTTTTACATGTCAAATACTATCCTTATCAGTAATCTACCATTAAACGACATTGAAAGCTTTGAAAAATGGTAACCAAAGCGTCTAAAATCTGCACCTTACGTCGTAGGAGCGTAATGAATCGAATAGGAACTCTACGTCGTCGTCAACGATTGATTGACAACCTACAACACAAGGTAAGTCAGCCACTTCACTACTTGGATCGATAAAATCCCTAAAACAGGTTAGGGTCAGGGTTTTCTTACCTAGAACGGTGTTGGAATCGCCAGAATAGCGATGTAGGAGGAAGAATCTGGCACGTGGAGCAGCAGGGAAGACTCCCAGGAGAAAGCCCCGGCTTCTCCCTCACTTTCTCTCTCTTTTCTCTCCTCTCTCCTAAGGTTTTTCCCAAATTCGTATGGGTTAGAAAGCTATGGGTTTAAGGCCCTTTTATAAGCCCAAACATAACCAAAACAGACTCCAAGTCAAGGTATACTTGGGTTATAGCCAAATCGGGTCTTTTCCGATCCAAAAGGACATTTTTAGAGGTCCCCTGACTGAATGCGGTCGGACTTAAGCTCATGAATGTTGAATTCTGATCACATTAAGTTTTCAGCCTGATAGTGTTCCCAGATCGCACGTGGCGGACCAGTTTCAGTTCAACGGCTACCGGTACTCGATCAGAGCTACAAGTACTATGACATGTAAGGGCGACTTATCCTGATCTGAGGGTAAAATTTGATCGAATTCTGATGGTCAGAACGCTTAGAAAATGTCATGCAAGTGACACGTGCCAGATTTCATAATTTATATTTAATTTCTAACATTTCTCACACTCTTCACTCTGGACTCAAGGAAATCGTCGTGGGACATCATCTGGACTTGATTTTCGAGGTGATTGTCAAGTCCAACTAGGCGGTCAGGATTGTTTAAGTTCGGGATAATCGGACTTCCGATATGCGGTCCAGATCCGATACAAAGGTTCCGAATGCTCCTATGAGCAACCGGGTTTAAAGTTTGATCATAGGTTTTAGAGTATTGTAGCGTCACCTATTCTATACGTTTTGGCTCTAGCAGATCGTATTGAAAGTGCTTGGTGAGAATTTCATAGGTCATATAGTGCAACGCTAGTTGATTCTTGTTGAATTTCTAAAGGAAGTAGCCTTTATTGATTTTTGTTTGAGATGAGATTTGAAGGGTGGAGTGAGAGTGCTTGAAAACGGAAGAAGGAAGAATTTGAAGGGGTGATTTTGTTGAGGGTCAAATATTACATATTAGACCCCATTTATTACCTGGATTTACGAGCATGATACCGTTTAATAGCCTGATTTAATCGTGTTTGTGATGCAGGGTATCTTTATGAGCTTGAACTGAAAATGGGTGTTAAAAATATAGTTTTAGCGATCAAGATGTATCAAGGCAAGTTACGGGACTCCAGTGGGCCAAAATCGACGGAATCACACACCAGGGATCGAAGAAAACCAAGAAACTGAAGCTCAAATGGCCCGAAAATTGGTTTAGAATGCAAGATCACAGGGTTCCCACCCTCTGATTGACTTGAAACTTCACACACTTGATGGAGGCCATAAATTAACCGTACATGTCAAATTTGGCCATTGAATCCATGTGGAAGTAGCTCAACAGAGAGATCAGAGGGTGTTAGCCATTAAAGCACATCTTGACAATCCATAAGCGATCAAGGCTCAAAATTAGGCGTTAGAAAGAGCGTGAAAAATAACAAGCCCTGGTGAAATTTTGTCTCATTTGAATGGTATAATTAGGAGATACGGACGACAGAAGTTATAACAAAATAAAATGGCAAATTTGTAAATAGATGTGCCATGCATGGCTACGTGAAGAGATTTAGTCTTTTGACGGTCAATGTTGTCCATGAGTGTATGGCCCACCCTGAAGTCGGATCTACTTTAAACTGGAAGCTATGGGCCAACATTACGTACATGAGCCGATAGAGGGAGTGGATTTCTAGGACAGGCATTGCAGTGGACCCACCTATTATTTTTTTGCGAAACATCCAAATTGAGAGTGGAAACGTCCAGTGACGGACGTGTTGTAACTGGGTTTTGACAATGGGCTCCACCCATCATTCCGTTGGATGATCCAAGCCGTCCAACGTGTTTAGAAGGAAATTTATACTGAAACCTCATACTCCTTTGCAACCATTTTCAAGAACAAGAACAGAAAAACTAGATCTTCCACCGCACGTTGATCAACGCCGGGCCCACCTGATATCTGAAACTGCCTCAATTTTAGTCCCAACGGCTAAAATGATATGTCAAAATGGATGGATGAATTGAATTTTGCAAAAGCATTACAGTGGACACTGTATATGCAGTGTGTACACAGTGCATATGTACACCAGACGTGCACTGAACCAAGACCCTCGGTCCAAGTCGGTTTGACCGACTCAATTCAAAAATGGCAATATCCGTTTCCAGCGTCCGCGCACGCAAACGATCGACGGCTGATGTGGGGCCCATATGTTGTCCCAATGGACAATCTAGGCCGTCCATTCGCTCTCTGAGGTAGCCATAAACATTTCCTAGTTGGCGGAATTTCAAAGGGGACCGGATATTCGCTTTTGTGCCGTTAAACGCAGAAATAGACGGCGGAATGAAAGATTGGGTGGGCCACATCAGAAATTGTTCAAAACAGTTCCTCTCCGACCAAAATTTCGATGTGAATTTAATAGACGGAGTGGATCTCTAATAAGACAGCTAGAATGGGCCCCATAGTTAACGCAGAACAGAGACGGAGGTCTCTGTTACGCACAGTCCGGAAGAACCGGACATTCCGAGAAGTTGTGGCCCATCGCCATTAATCGGATGGGAAATCCAAACCATCCAGATCGAGCCCAAGTGGATTCTTACCTTCCCCAAGAGGTCAGATGTTCGAAATGGTCAGCCGTCTCACACCAAACGTAGGTTGAACGCAAGTTATTTCACGTACATGGAAGTCTCCAGCTGCGAAACGCCTGCTGGCTGCGTAAAACCTTCACAGCAGTTTCTAAACCGGACTCCCAACTCTTCAGCAGCCGACCTTCAACAGCCTATAAAGATGAGATGAAAGAGAGAGAGGAAAAATAAATAAATAAATAAATAAATTTTCCACGGCGTGGAGCTCGGTTGGAACGTGCAGGAGGGAGAGTAGAGAGTTGTTTTCTTCTTTTCTTTTTATTTTATTTTATTTGTTTAAGGGATTCAGCCCATTCATGGCTGACTAATCCTCTTAGTTAGGGCTAAGAGGTGAAGCTTGTAGTGAGATGAGAGGTTTTTAATTTATGTTTTTTTTATTTATTTATGAATTGACGTTGATTTTAGTTGATTATTAATGGCATGTTCTGTTTAGTTTTTAATGGTCTGTTGTGACAGAAATTACAATGGGTCTGCAATGGCTTGAAGCATGTCCTTTTTCCTTTATGTTTATGACGTCAGGAAGCCATGTTGTTCACCATAGTCTCCTGGGCATGGTTGGATGTCGGTACCCTTCCTAACCTTCACACATGTGATGGGTTGGTAATTAGTTTAATTCTGTTGTTTGCCATAGTCTTTTGGGCATGGTTTGGTGATGGAATCCATTCTAATTCATACACCTTTCATCTCCTTGAAAGCTAGACCAACGGCAGTTCAGTAATTTCCATGATTTTTGATGCAAGCATAAGTTCTCCCTGATCTCTACAAGTGGATCCTCTGAATCCCTAGTTTCCTATCTCTGATTTGTTTCCTAAGTTTTAGATTAATTATTCTACAAGTATTCCACCATTGCTAATTGATTTAGAATTCATCTTAGCCTAGTTTTAGTTCTAGTTAATTTTAGATAACGTACAAGTTTCAGTCCCTTGGGATTCGACCTCGGTCTTACCGAGTTATTACTACATCACAACCCTGCACTTGGGGAGTGAACAGATTTTTGCCAAAAATCAGACGTTTGGGAGAGAAAAGAGAGCTTGGGGGGTCTCTTTGTGAAGTAAGTAGGTGATTGAGATATTTTTAAGGGACGACCCATGTACCTGGGGGTTACCCTAACCCCCAAAGACCATCGGCCCGAAGGCCCGACCGAACCCAGCCCGTTTACCAACGAGGCCTCGCCGAACCGGCGAGGTCCTCGTCGACCACTGGTGGATTTGGCGAGGCCTCGCCATTTGGGTGAGGTTCTCCTGTCCCCTAGGCCCCAAAAAAGTATGGGGCCCACCCTAGGTCCCCTTGAAAGTTGATCGTTTGGCCCCTGACTCCATTTGAGGCATTTTCGGGGTCAATTTACAAACTGGAATGAGTTTATGCGGCGTATAGCATATGATTTTGTGGTAGAAGACGTTAATCTATCCAACTAACCTATTTATTTTGTTATATTCTAAAAGGTTAGGGGTTAAGACCCATTTTATCCATTTATTTACTATTCATGGTAAGTTTTAGCTTTGGTATTGTTCTTCATCATTAATACCCTAGGATTGGTGTGTATTATGAATGTGTTTAAAAAATAAATGAAGAATAAAGTGGCGGAGGGTGAGATTTCGAAGGAATTGGATAAAAAGAGGTTTTAGGCTTTGAGATTGAGTGTAAGATGTTGGGGTTAACTTACCACCCAAGGACATTCATTTTTAGGTTTGGAATGGAATGAAACATGGCCTAAACCCTTCGATTGACAGTCTATAGGTGACTTGGGGTCGTTGGGTGTGATCAGGAGTGTGCACGGACTCGATCTCGGCGACCGTTTACAGTGAGTTTTAGTTTAAGTATAGTTCTTCACTATTTAAACTTGAGGATTCGTGTCTAATATGAAAGTACTTAGAGAAGTTGAAAAATGAGGTGGTGAAAGGTGAGAGTTTGAAGGAAATGAGTTGAAAAGTGATTTCTTTGGCTTTGAGATTGAGCTTTGAGAGTGTTATGGTTGACCCATTACTTAAGGATGTCTAACTCAAGGTTGATAAAAATTCGGGGTGTTACACATATACATCCCAATGGGCTTCAAATAGGGCCTCATATACATCACAATAGGCCTCAAATATGGGCCGCATATACATCCCAATGGGCCTCAAATATGTATCGCATATACATCCCAATGGGCCTCAAATACGGGCTGCACATACATCACAAATGGCCTCAAATATAGGCGCACAAGTGGACGGCATGGATGAAACACATACAACATGATGGGCCCACGTCCAACCCATCTGGACGGATGGTGCAAATATACAGCACAGACTATAAGGTGGGCCCCACCCATCCAACAAACAAACGGTGCGGATAAGACCCATACATCACATTGTGTCCCACACGGTAGAAAACAGAAGGACGGTGTGAATATACAATATATACATGTAGTGGGTCCCACCATCCAGGCGGCTGGACGGTGTGGATAAGACCCATACGTTACAGTCGGCCCACATGCACTGTTCAGGAATGGATGGTGTAGATATAAAATACATATATCAATATGAGCCCCACCCCCACACGTGCAGCACATGTGGGGTGGGTCCCACGTCCCTGGAAATAGGACGGATGGTTGGGATATAACATATACTTAATGATAGAGGCCCACAGACCTTGCTGACGTCGTACAACAACTAATAGCTGGTGTGAAGTACTCCTGCCAATCCAACCTCCCACTGTCCAGAGGTTGGACGATGAGGATACAACACATCCATCGTGATGGGGCCACACGTGTGGCCCACCATAACGTTTATTTTCCATCCCATCCATTCATAAGGTCACAAGACCTGATTTAAGATGAAAAACAAATTTCATATGGATCCAAAACTTTAGTGACCTAAAAAGGGGTTTCAGTGGTAGACGTTCAATCCCCTATTGCTTTTGATGGCGTGGGCCACCTAAGTTCCACGTACGACTGATTTTTAGGAACACCCCATTTTTAAAGGAGACCCATCAAATGCATGGTGCAGATGTTCAACATACATCATGGTGGGGCCTGTGGTGGGGCCCACCGTCCCACCCTTCAAAGAAGCAGCAAAGACGCTGGCAGCAACAACATCGCCACATATTTTTTTCTCATGATTTTTTCATGGGTGGGCCCTACATCATGACGATCCAGTCCGTCTACTGGGTTTTATGGCCTGAGACGCATCTAACAAGCCCAATATTCAGCATATTTTAACACACGGAAATATCATAGCGGGCCCTAACAGATTTTAACAATAGATTTCACTATTTTCTATGATATGGCTCGCCAGAGATTCGGATTGGCTTCTTTTTCGGCTCAACGCCTAAAATGAGCTAGGAAATAGGATGGATGGTGTGGATTAGATACATACATCAAGGAGGGGTCCATGTGAGTGGCCCACATTTGAATCAAACTGATATTTGAGTTTTGCCTTCGTCCAGGCCTACTGGGTGGTCTGGACAGCAACTTGTCCTGGCCCATCTGGCCCACCTTAATCAGGGCCACTCTAGCCGGACAAACGGTGGATACAATACATCATGGTTGGGTCCACGCCAGTGCGACCCACCCGTTTAAACAAGCTACTACTTGTGTTTTCCCTTCAAACATGCCTGCCTAAACACAGGCAGAAAGGTGGGCTCACGGTGGACAGTGGTGTTGTCCCACGATCTGGATAGCGTATGCATCAATGGTGGGCCATCAAACCAGGGAAAAGGAGAGAGAGAGAGAGGTGGAGAGGAGCTTCGCCACTATGAGTTCCTCTCTATCATGCACAGAGACATCAAATGGGTCCCACCAAATGTGGGCCCTCAAATCATAAAATTCATGGTAGAAATCCCTTTCCTTAAAAAAAATGAAGATTCACCCACCGATGGTCTTCTTCTTTAGCTCATTGGACTTCTAAGCTCCTTGGCTTCGATTTCGATGAAGGATGATGAAGATTGAAGGGCTAGGATGAGAGATGAGTGGGAAAGTGGGCCTTGAACTTAGGTTCTCTTCTCTCCTTGGGATTTTCTCTCATGGAAGCTTGGAAAAATGGTGGAGAATGAGATGGGATGGAGTGATGGATGGGAGAGAGGGATGGTGGTGTAAAAGAGATGGGTGTGTGTGTATAAGAAAGGGATGGGTTCTGTAAGAAAGAGATGAGTGGAGAAAGGGAGTTGACTTTGGAGATGGCTTGTGTAAAAGAGGGATGAGTTGTATACTTGACTTGTGATTGATTGATTGATGTGATAGATGGTAGAGCTTCCCTTGAAATTATCAATGCACGGCGTTTTCTTCGAAATAAATGCGGGCCCACAACTCTTGGCCTGGGTATTGCATCGGTACATAAGAAGCGGCGTTGGAATTACGGTGACGACGCAATCACTAGGGTACAAGTTTCAAATCGAGCCGACTCAGATCTACAGAATATGACTCAGGGTCACGCGCAAACACTGTCTACAGGTCGTGGGTTACTGAAAATTGTCAGAGAGGATCGCGGAAGTCTAAGGAATGGTACGGTCTAAGATACGAGCCTTACAACTTTTGCACGATCACTCTCTCTTCGACCGCTTATAACGTTATGACTTTATCTAATGTGTTCTAACTATACTGTCAACACAATCCTTTCCATAATCTCCGTGGATCTTCAAATACACCATGTGGATCTATCTAGATCACACATGTTCTAATTGGTTCTCATGAAAAATAGCAATAATAAAGATAAACAATAGTAAGCCCTGAAAAGTTTTTAATGGTGGTCATTCAATCACTAATATTTTTTTGGCGTGGTCTACCAAAGATTTGGATCTACTTCATCTTTTGGATCATGACCTAAAATGACATGAAAAATGGATGGATGGTGTGGATAAAACACAAATATCAGCACGATGGTGTGGTCCACTTAGGCTTTAGACATGCCTCATCACGGACAACTTGGAGAACACACAAATATCATAGTAAGCCCCCACATAGTTGTGATGTCATTTGTTACCCGCTTACTAAGCAATATGTGTCCAAAGTCAAGAAAATTCAAAACTTGACTAGGCCACAACATACAAAAGAAAAAGAATTGGAAGTACATCATCAAAGCTTTTTTAAGGCCCATCTACGTTTTGGACCAGAAGGATGTCCGTTTTTACTCATATCTTGCTTACACTCACCTTTTGAATGGTTCTAACATTATGGTGGGCCCCAAGAAGGCTTCAATTAGAGTCTAGTCTCCACTCTTTCGTATAAAAAATAGATTGGGTATTGGGCAACTCAGTACCCTACAACTTATTGACTAATCTTCATGGGACACATAACGAGTTATGTATTTTATCCACTCTTCTCATTTATTTTACCAACTTATTTTAGGGTATGAGCCCAAAATCAAAGCATATTCAAAGCTTAAGTGGACTACACCACATGAGACTATGTGAATTAAATGCCTACCATTGAAATCTTAACGAGGCCACAAAGGTTTTAGATCAAACTGATATTTGTGTTTTCCCTTTATCCATATTTGTGTGACCTTATGAACAGGTTAGATGACAAAGAAGCATCATTGTGGGCTTTAAGAAGGTTTCGACGATGGACTTCATTATCCTTATTGTTTCATGTAGTGGAGTCCACTTGAGCTTTTGATGTGCTTCAATTTTGGTCTCAAACCATAAATGAGCTGAAAGAGGGGATGGACGGCGTGGATAGGCTACATACAGTCACAATGGGCCTAATAGAGTTTAAGAGCAACCCTGCCTTGTTTGTCATAATAAAATTCAAAGCCTTCAGTCGAACTTCATCTAAATTCTCGAGCTTAACTAGCATGGCTTCTATGAACCCAGTCATGGTCAAATTAGTATGATATGTTATCCGTAACGATGGTACAATCACTTCCAATGATAACACAAAATAATGTCTATACTAATCTGAATGGGCTCATCCTGTGCTTGTTCAAAATGAGTAGTGATAAGCCCAAATAGCTTCTGACAACTTAACATACCATTATTTAGGATTTTCATCAATCATTTTTCTTAAAATATTTTTGATGACCTAGTTACTAGCTTCATCTTGGCTGTTGGCTTGGGCATAATAAGGTGATGAGTGCACTATTTAATCTTATACTGACCAGCCATAACCTTGACTTATTTAGATGAAAATGCTGCTCCTCGGTTCATAATGATTGATTCAAGAATTCCAAACCAATGGATTACAATAAACTCGATAATTTTATGGTGATCTGTTCACAACATCGTCTTTGTTTCTACCCATTTGGTAAAGTAATCAATCGGTATAATAATAAAACTATGTGCCTTAGTTGATAGAAGGTAAAATTTCTCTATCAAATCAATTGCCAATCATCGAAATGACTAAGGTTTAATAATTGGTCGCAATTCGGTCACGGGCACATGTTGTATTGGCCCATGTTTTTTACATACCTTTTAGCATATTGGTTATAATTGGCAGACATAATCGACCAAAAATAGCCATAACATTGAAGGATGGCCTCGTTTTTCTTATGACCTGATGCGTTGCACAAATTCCCTCATGCACTTCACCAGTGGGCAGTATAAACTCCTTTTTGCTCAAACATCATATCAGTATGCCATCAGCCCCTTTTCGATACAGGTCTTTATCGATCAATAAACATTTTATAGTCATCCTCCTAATGTCTTAGTCTACCTTCATATGTGAAGACTGAAGATATTATATAATTTGAGTTCTCCAATTAGCATCACTTACCTCGACCTGAAAAATTTTGACAGTCGATTCCCTCTAAAAAACTAAGGGTAGTGACTTCCTCTGAACAATCATTATTCTCTCTTCAATTTCTTATACAATTTCAAGCCCTGATGCTAACTGTGTCATTTCATTAGCATCAATATTATTATCTTGAGTTATATATTTTTACTCAACTTCATCAAATCTTCTTAGCAACTGTATCACTAAAAGATAATTTGACTATAAGGTTGTACTTGTACAATTAAACAAACTAAAGAGCTGGTTTATCTCTAACAAAGAATCACACATAACCAACATCTCTTTTGCTCCTAAATCGATCAACAACTGATTATCAAGGCTTCATATTCGGCTTGATTATTAGAGTAATTGAACTCGAGATGGAATGCAAATTCTTGTTTTCTACTAGTTGTATTGATCATGACAATCCCTACTCCTGACTCTTTGTCAGTTCTTAAACCATCAAATATCATTCTCTAGGGTGATCAATAAGCCCCATACAAGTCTAATGTCTTCAAATGAAGTCATTTTATATTTGAAAGATGTTCAGTCATGAAATATGTTATGGCCTGTCCTTTTACATTCCTTTGTGGCATAAAGACTAAATCAAACTCAGATAATGTGAGAATCCTGTCAATTCATCCATTCAAAATTGGTCGATTGTACATATACTTTATTAAACCAGTTATTGTAATTATATTGACTATTTTGGCCAATAAATAATGTCATAATTTTCTCACCGCGAAGTACAATGATAAACATAAATTTTCTATAAGTGAATACCGTCTCTTAGTGTAACGACCCTCAATTTTTATTGTGAATTTCAACTTGATATAGGATCAACCACCCCACTTAAAACTAACAGTCCAATTAAAAGCAATCAACACTCATCAAGGATAAATCTCCTAGTACGATCCTTTACAAGAATAGAAGCGGGCTGATCTTCAGTCTAGGACGATTCATAAGCCTTGTAAGAGGAGCAAACAGCTCAAATCTCATCCACAAGCAATCGGGACTTACCAAAACTCCAACCTTAGGCATTTAATGACCTTTCAAGACTAATGGACGATGTTGATCAGCCTAGATCTTGACGTGGACCCCACATTGGATCTGTGCATGTGCACAGATAGTGTGCACACGCCGTGCACAAAGTTTAAGTATCGGGTCAAACAAGCTTTGACCCGATAGAAAACCAAATTCTCCTGCTCGTCTCGCATTCAAACAGATTGATTGTCTGTTGCTGATGACAGCCCACCACCAAACCCCATCATGGAAATCCAAACTGTCCATCTTCTAGATAGGGTCCCACCGACCCTAACCATGGTTAAATCTGCGATCGGAAGCCACCTGCGCAAGCTCGGTCAGTGACCGATCAGACGTTGGAAAAGGGGGCTACTGACGAGGAGAGATAGCCACGTCCGTGGTGGAGCTGAAAATTACAATCGTTCGTCGGACGGAAGCCATAGGAGTAACAGGAGCCCCGTCACCCCTATGGTTTCCTGAAATGGTTACCTACACAGAAAAAGGTGGAAGAATAACTTCCATTTTGGGTTGGCACGATCTCCACCCTTCTCCGGCTTCTGGAAGATTTTTTCGAGCCATCTGAGACGTCCAGTCTAGGGTTGCTTGAAAAACTCGTAAGGAAAGATGAGATATTGATAAGTTGCAGCCACGACTCATACCGACGCCACTTCAAGACAGTTATCATCACTGTCGTCTACACTCGCCATCAAATGGACCCCCACAAGCCTGATGGACACCATCTGGACCATATGAACGTCCCAGATTGTTGAATTACCCGTACAATACGAAATCACCATTATTAGCCGACCATCTTCTCCAAACCAGCTGTGGGACCCACTTTTTATAACCACAATCGAAACACCAATCCGGGCCCATGCAAAGATCCGACACATGGGGAGACCCTGATGACAAACCATTCTCGGCTAACTCCGCGCTAATCTTCGTGATTAGCTATGGAACCATTTAGAAATGGAAAGGCTATAAATAGCCGTGTGTTAGGGCGAATCCTAAGGAAGAAAAGAAAAGAAAGGAAATAGTAAGAGAGAGGGAGAGGGTGTATGGATGCCGCTGGTGCGAGTTACAGGCTTGATAGCAACTCAACTCAGCCTGACTCGTTCAGTTACCGAGAGAAAGCTGAGAAAGAGGAAGGGGATAGTGAGAGAGAAAGAAGAAGGGAGAGTGGAAGAAGAAGGGAGAGAGAGAGAGAGAGAGAGAGAGAGAGAGAGAGAGAGAGTAGGAGAGCTGGCTGGAACGAGTTCCCAGCTGTTGTTCTGCCTCAACCCAACACGTTAGACCCTGCTTCACCCAGCTCAAATCCCCAGCCCCATCTCAGGTAATGATACCAAAACCCACCCCAGTCTTTAATCCATGCCCAAACCGTCAGTATTTGACCCAATCTTCCGCTATTTCAGGCCGTTTCAACTCAAAATGGTGACCAAAAATGAGTCCAAGAGGTGTATTCCTAACTTCCAACGCATCCAGACCCCTTTCAACGTCCACACAACACTCTGATCAGGTACCCATGTCGGATTCACTCTCTATCATTGAAAAATTTGCTCACCCGGTCGACTGTGTTCACGGTCACCTCAACTCGGTCATGAGTTGAGTGACTCAACTCCACATTTCAAGGTGAAAACCCTAATCTGACTTCATGGCAGTGGTTGATTTTTCTAGAGCAAGGACCAACACTTCGAGCCAATCTCAGGTTCGCTGCACCCAGCTAGTAGAAGGGCCATCTGGGTCGAGTCACTTCTAAGTCAGTGACTCAGGACTGTTTCAAGCTTAAAAATCCTGACTCAGTTGGGCTGGGAAGCAGCTCGCTCCAGTTAACAGAAGCCCAGCTAAGGGCATTCCAGATTTGGCCATTTGGGGGTTGACCTGACCGATTTTCCCACTGAGTCAACTATATATTCAGTAGCGGGCTGACTCAGTTAGTTTCTCGACAGAGTCGAGTTGACTTCAATCATATTTGGATGATTTGGGTAGCATTGGACTCAATAAAATCATTAATCAGACCTTTTAGTTAGTAGAGCTCTTATAAACTAACTCAACTTGTTGTTAGTTAGAAACCTCGGCCGAGTTAACTCAGTTGTGACTCACTAGTGTCTTGTAACAGTCTCTCCAAGTACAACCAGTAACTGTTTACCTTAGAAGAAACTCCCACCTGCAATCTGTCCATTCAAGTAAGTAAAGATCAAAGTGTACATAACTAGTAGATTATTTGGAATTAGAAGATTAATTATATACTTGCTTAGATTTTAAGATCTTTACATCCACTTCTCAAGACAAGAGGAACTTTCAATCTATGTGAGGAATATCCCACATGGCTTCTTCATTTCATGAAATTCTAAGATAGTTAAAGTCTAATAGTATAAAGACCTTATGATTGTGTAGATGTTAATTTTATTTCCTTAAATCCTGAATTGACATCGATAATCATGTAGAATTATTTTAAATCTTGTTGCTCTAATCCATCTTATAAGAATTGTATTACGCTCTTTATGCTACATTGAAATTGATTATGTACATGTATACTTCTACCAGTTGTATCAAGAGGTAGGAATTCTTGTTTGCTCCATTAAATCTTTATGTATGCTAGATTTGTTATAATTCGAATCTAATAAAGTCCTAGAATAATACAAATAAATAATTTAGTTCTCCTCTTCCTATGTGGTTGTGATGAACATGAGTTATTTCATTAACTTCTATTACTCATGTCCTACGTGTAGTAACTAGATGATCAAGATTTAAATCTTGCATTTTCTAAGTTATTCTAACAATTGCTCAAATTGTGGGCATGGTTTTACTTAATAATGATAAAATCTTGGTGCCTTAATTCATCTCATTGCACAACTTGTACATTGAAGACTGTGTAGAATGTCACCTTTTATAAGATGTAAAATGAACTTGTCACAAATTTAATTACACTTGATATATCATATTTGTGGGACCTCAGTTGGACCTTGAAGAAGTAGATGGATTTATATTGAGCTCATGTGTGGATGATTGATATTCTATTAAAAGACCAAAAACTTTGACCACGCTTATGAAAACAATCTTGTTAGTAGTACATGAGTATCATGGTGCATAACATCCACGCATAACATATGAGCTTTTCTGAGTCCTCAATGTAAGCCACACTCTGTTCAAATTACTGTAAGTCTTTTCCCTTCAGTTAAACTCCCAGAGCATGTGCATTTGTGTCACTTTAGGCGCTCTTACTTTACATTTTCTTTTTCGGGTGATTAGTTCTCCTTGGGCATACCTTTGTGTACTTTTTCGAGTGACTAATTCTCCTTAGGCGATCTTTATTTTATGATCTTTTCTAGGTAACTAGTTCTCCTTGGGCGTACCGTTGTGTTCTTTTTCGAGTCGCTAGTTTTCATTGGGCGACCCTTTATTTTGACAGTTGGATGTGCATCCTTAGATCTGTGACTTGAGCATACATTCATAGATCTATATATTTACACTTGAGTTTATATTATCCTCATCATGATTGAATGTGCTTGGTTTAAACTACTTTGGAATGACATGATATGCATGAATCCTTATAGGAAATTTTCACTGAGTTTTCACTCACCCGATTGTGCGGTTGCACCAAATAGATATAGGTATGATGGAGAAAATTAGCGCCTATGATGATACTCCTAGCTTAGCTGAGGAGGAGTATGGAGAGGGGGAACCGTATGCTGATATGGTGAGCCGTTGGAGCTCAACTGATAATATAGGATTTATTTACTTTCATGTTTCAGACATTACCTTCATTTTGCTTAGTTTGAGAATTGTAATTAAAAATCTTCTATTGTGGGATCTTGCTTTACTTCTTTGCTTCCACTCACGTATGTTGAACTCTTTTTAATAGTTTATACAGTAGTTATATTTTCAATGTTATGAAATGTGTTAAACATTAGATGAATGATAGTTTCATTTTATGACGTAACCCTTGGGATTCTCGTACTCGAGTGATCATCCTCGACTTATGAGAATTAGGGTGTTACACTTAGTATTTAATATCGTTCAACTAAGATAATAAATCTTACATTCTTTTTGGTCATCCTTTTATTGTGTTAATAATGCTCCAACTGATTCTGCAAAAGTTGTGATATACAACTTGAGCAGTCAACTCTTTACTGGTGTCATCAACAGTGGCGGCTTAGACAAATACTCTTTAATGTTGACTATAGCCATTTGATATGTTCTGTCTTCCATTTAAACTCAACTCCTCATTTAAGCTTCAACAAAGGACAAAACGTATTGATTTTTCTAATGCTCTTAGAAATAAATCGTCGCATAAAGTTAACCTTGCCAAGAATCATTTGTAACTCAGTTTTGGTTTTTATGTGGCTGGGCTTCTATTTTGTCCGTGCCTTATGCTAATCGATCTCGATTCCTATCTTGCGCACTATAAAAAGGTTACAACCGATATACCAAAACTGCATTTAAGATGGTTCATTTCAATTTGTAAATCCTCATTCTCTCGAATGACTCTCATAAATGCTCAAGATGTTCGGGCAAGTTGGACGATTTAACCACTATATTATCGATATAAATTTCTATGAATCGGTTGATCATATCATGAAAAATGATGCTCATGTCTCTTTGGTAAGTAGCTCATGCATTTTAAAGTCCAAATGACATTACAACCTACCAAAACATACTTAAAGGACCAAGACATTTGAATGTTGTCTTTAGGATATCTTCAACTGCAGTGTTTATTTGATTATATCCTGAATGGTCATCCATAAAGGATGTCATTTGATATCCAATAGCCTGGTCGATCAGCTGATTGCATATGATACTCATCCTTTAGTGTTACTCGATGTAAATTCTAAAAATCAATACATACTATGAGCGTACTGTTATTTTTTTTATAACATGCACTATATTCAAAATTTACTTGACATATTTGATGGGGTTCAATAAAACCTTCTTTCAAAAGCCGTTCGATTTCTTCCTTGATCTTTTGTATTACTTCAACTGCCATCCACTTAGGCATTTGTTTATGTGGTTAATATCCCTCATTCATGGATAATTTGTGGTTAACTAGGGTATAATTCAGGCAACTCATGATAATCTCAAGCAAAATAATCAGCAAACTCTTTAAGTAAATTAACGAGTTCGGGCTGTGTTCAAAAATATTATAATTCACTAATGAAGATAGGCTTAGGATATTGCTTTGTCCCCAAATTTACCTCTACCATTGGATATTCAACCTGAGTTTGAAAATCATTCAATGTCTCTTGAGTTGGTTTCAAATAATTTATTTTAATACCATCTTTAGTTTTTTAATCAACCAGTATGACTTTATCGACCATATCAATAAAACATCTATTATCATGATTTCACAAACTCTCCTTAAGCTACACGCTTTGGCCATGAACTTAGCCTTGATTAACAATCGAACCATTATGTGATTTTTTCAATCTACACCTTGTAGTCATACAAAAGGAAATTATAGTCTTCGACAACTCTTTGCTTGATTGAATCATAGTAGCAATATCCTGTATGACATTACCAAATTTGAGTTGTCATAAATTTCAGTTGGCTTACTATTTTTATCTTGTCATGTAAATCATATTGGTTCGATCTCATCTACATAAAAACAAGCCTTAACTGTATTAAACATGGCTAAAATTGGTTTATTACCAGTCATAACCAATTCTACTTTGTCTTGATTCAAAAAAATTACGAATTGGTGTAGTGATGTTGGAATGCACGAGACCCAAATAATCCAATCTCGTCCAAGTAAAGCATTGTAATTTGATGAAGTATTGACCACAAAGAAAGCGATTGACACTTTCTTGGTTCCCACCATTAATGTGACTTGTAAAACTCCATACATTTGTGTTATTCTTGTGACCTCGATCAAGATAATGTCATCTTGAGTCTTTTCTAGTTTGGCCATCATTTTGCTGAGAGAATATTAATAGCAACTCTGTTATCGTCAAAAACTTGAGTGGTCAGGCACCCTTCCAAGTGAATGAAAATATACAATGTCTTTAAGTTTTGGGTCATTATGAGAGTCATCCTTTCAATAATTATTTTATAGAATGAGGACCCTGGTTCGACTGTCACAGTTGATACTTGTCTGGCTTCCTCCTTAAAATCAAAGGATCCATGTTGTATGATTATCAGAGGGCCTAACTCTATGACATCTCCTTTTATCGTGTTTGGTTGAGACGTCTAGCTTAGAAACTTAATGGTAGTGTCAACATCTTATTACAATCCAATATAATCAGTGGAAATGAGCCAAATTGTATGACCGAATTCAGATATTGTCCCCCCCGGTGTCTTTTAATTTAGTTGATTATCCATTTCATATGCAACATCATTGGTTGTTCTTATATCCATCTTAAAAGATGATGATTATAATTCTATTACTTTAATAAGTAATTCTTCAATTAAAAGATCATCTGAGAACTTTTCATCACTTAAATACTTAGTCGATCCTTTTATATTCATTCCCGCCTTATTATAATTGTAATTCTTGACCGAGCTATGCCTCACACACAATTTGGTTAATTCTTCCATATTCATCCTCGCCTTATCACGATTATGATTATTGACTAAATTATGGCCCCATAAGAAGCTTAGTCACATTGACATATATATGTTTTTCTCCTTCTGACTTTGGCATCACTAACCCCGATCGGGTTGACGAATGCAAATGAGGTTGACCCCCAAACAATGGCCAACTACCTTTTCTTTGTTGCATGTTGCTTTTGTCAACATCGTTTCTGGGTATGGGTCATCCCTTCTAGTATCGCTGGGAATTTCGAATGACTCTGCCTTTCCTAAATGCCTTTTCGGCCGGGCTGATGTTTAACCATCCTTGACCCATACATAGATCTAGATGATCATTAACGTGTTTTTCCTTCTGTGGGTAAATGACATTTCTTTTTTCATAGTTATGATTGACTAATTGATTATTTGATCGAGTTGGTCTAGCATATTTCTCACAAAGGTGTTGATGATTTAAAATTATGTTCATAAACGTGATTTGATTTAGTCTCCCACAGGCTTAGGTCTCACACTCATTTTATCAATTTTCTCCTTTGGTTGACCCATCTATATTTTAATATCAGCCTTTAGGGGTGTACATCGAGTCGAACCGAATCGAGCCGGCCTCAGCTCGACTCGGCTTGACCACTAGTTGACCTCAGCTTGAACTCCTCTCAGCTCGGTCCTCGAGCTTGACTGGCCAGATTGGCTTAGTTTGGTCAGCAGCTCGGGCTGAGTTCGAGCCAAGATTGAACCGTGTTCGCCATTGAGGCATTTTCACAAACACCTGGACCACACATTCAAAATCTCACTGTATTTGAGTAGTAGTAATGGATTTACAGGTATTTTATCAAACACCTTCTAAGCAACATAAAAATCAAGAAAAAAAGGGTGTTGGTTTCGTATACATACCTTCCTTGCCACCAGCCACACTTTTTAAAGTCATTTTAACAACCACTTCGTGAGCAACATCAATATCAAAGTAACCGAGTCACCGAACTGGTTCGATTTGAGGTGGGTTCGATTCGAGTCGAGTCGAGCTGGGGCTAGCTTGAACTCGACTCGAACTCATTTTTGAGCTAAAAAAATCAGCTCGACCCGGCTCGAACTCAGCTTCGAACCGAGTCGAATCGAGCTTTTTCGAGTCGAGTCGAGCGAGCTAACCGAGCTAGCTTGGTTCATGTACACCCCTATTAGCCTTGTGTTACAGTCAAACCAACCTTTGAATATTAATGGTGGCCATTTTGATCTCCAAATTGGATGAAAATGGATCAGTATTGATCATCATCGCTTCTTTCTTCTTTTTTTTCTTCTTAAGAAACTTCAACAACCCTTATTGATGTTATCCTAAATGTCATTTATAAAAACAACACACTTGTTAGTGGAATGCGATCGAGTCCCATGCCATTTGTAGTAATTAATTTTCTTCAGGTCTTTGGCTGTCGAAATCTTATGATTAACTATAAATTTGATAAATTTATTGGCTAACATAATGTCAAAAACTTCGTCAGTATGAAAATTATCAAAGGTGTACGTTCTTTGAACCTTCTTATTATAAGATGTCGTTCCTTTTGCTTTAACTAGGGCTGGACGTATGAATGATTGTTTAACCACTAGTTCAGTTACTGCAACATCATAATTAGGGTCATAATAATACTTTCCTATTGATGAATTCTTGTCTCATCGACTCTTGAAGGAGGGCCTCATATTGAGACACATTTTTGGTTAAGTCATAAAGATATGTGAATTCTGTTTTCATAAACTTCTTTCAAAGCTTAAACTCCAATCCATCTTGAACTAATTGGATAAATTTTTATTCGGTCGTGACCAACTTGCATCGGCTTTTTGCTCTCTTAAACCGAACAATATACTTCAATTGATTCTCCTATAAATTAATGAAAATGAGAAATATCGTCCATAGAAATTTATTTATCTTTATAAAAGAATTGAGCATGAAAAATTTCTTCTATCTCTTACCAATTTCGTATGAAATTCGGTAACAAATTGGAATACCAATGAAAAGCTACCCTAGTGAGTAAATGATTAAATAGTTGTAATTTATAATATCAATTGTTGGCCAATTCTCTACACTATATGGTAAACCGACCCATGTATTCTGTAACACCCTGAAAACCAGCTCACGGTGAAGAACAAGTACCCTTTGCCCAGGATCGATGATTTGTTTGATCAGTTGAGAGGAGCGCAGTACTTCTCGAAGATTGATCTTCAGTCAGGATATCATCAGCTGCGCGTCAGAGATGAGGACGTGCAGAAGACAACATTCAGGACCAGTTTTGGTCACTATGAGTTCCTCGTGATGTCGTTCGGTCTCACGAACGCACCGGCCGTGTTCATGGATCTGATGAACCGGGTGTTTTGGCCTTTCCTCTATCGATTCGTCGTTGTCTTCATCGACGACATTTTGGTATACTTTAGGAGTCGAGAGGAGCATGAGGAGCACTTGCGTTTGGTCCTTGATACGCTCAGACGACATCAGTTGTTCGCACAGTATAAGAAGTGCGACTTCTGGAAGCAGGAGGTGAAGTTTCTGGGACACGTGGTGTCCAAGGACGGCATGGCAGTTGACCTGTCTAAGGTAGCTGCGGTGCAGGACTGGGAGCAGCCTGGTTCTGTCACTGAGGTGAGGAGTTTCTTGGGTCTCGCTGGTTATTATCGGCGCTTCATTCAGGACTTCTCGAAGATCGCGAGACCCTTATCTCAGTTGACACGGAAGGACGTGAAGTTCGCCTGGAATGATAAGGCGGAGTCAGCTTTTCAGGAGCTGAAGGACAGACTCACGTCTGCCCCTGTGCTAGTATTGCCAGAGCAAGGGGTTAGATACACTATATACACTGACACGTCTAGCGTTGAATTGGGTTGTGTCCTTATGCAGAGGGACAGGGTAATTTCATATGCCTCGAGACAATTAAGGAAGCACGAGGAGAATTACCCTACACACGACCTGGAGTTGGCAGCCGTTATATTCGCACTGAGACTCTGGAGACATTACCTCTACGGAGAGGAGTTCGAGCTCTTTTGCGATCACAAGAGCCTCAAGTACATATTCACGCAGCGAGACTTGAATATGAGGCAGCGGCGATGGATGGAGACGCTGAAGGACTTCAAGTTTGAAGTCTCTTACCATCCTGGGAAGGCGAACCTTGTGGCTGATGCGTTGAGCCGCAAGAAGGCGATAGAGTTTGCGGCTCCGCTGATGGTTGCCGAGTGGGATATGGTTGAGTTTTTGCGAGACTTTGAGCAGAAACTCACCGTAGAGGAGCCATTTGAGTTCATCGCACACGTGCAGGTGCGATCTCAGATCGATGACCGAGTCATCGAGGCGCAGAGGGACGATGCGCATCTTGCTGAGCGTCGAGAGCAGGACAGTGATGATGCTGACGCCGACTGGCGAGTTGGTATGGATGGGGGCTTACGTTACTGTGGCCGCCTATGCGTCCCAGATGTCCCTGACTTGAGACGAGAGATTCTCGAGGCTGCGCATTCTACTAGACTCGCGATGCATCCAGGCAGTACGAAGATGTATCGTGACGTGAAGAGGACGTATTGGTGGGAAGGTATGAAGACCCACATAGCTGAGTTCGTGTCCCGTTGTCTCACTTGTCAGCAGGTGAAGACAGAGCATCGCCGACCACCTGGACTTTTGCAGCCTATGCCGATTGCAGAGTGGAAGTGGGATTTCATTTCCATGGACTTCATTTCTGGGTTGCCGAAGACGAGGAAGGGGCATGATTCCATTTGGGTGATCGTCGACCGATTGACGAAGTCGGTGCACTTCCTACCGATCAGAGTTACGAACTCTGCAGACGAGCTGGCTAGATTGTACATCCGAGAGATTGTGCGTCTGCATGGAGTTCCGTTGGAGATCGTGTCGGACAGAGACACGCGGTTCACTTCTATTTTCTGGACTCGCATTCAGGAGGCTATGGGTGTGAAGTTGAAGTTCAGTACTGCCTTCCACCCACAGACGGACGGACAGACGGAGCGAGTGAACCAGATCCTGGAGGACATGTTGCGAGCTTGCGCATTGGACTTCAAGGACAGTTGGGATGACTGTCTTGCATATGCGGAGTTTGCGTACAATAATAGCTTCCAGGCGAGTATCGACATGGCACCTTATGAGGCGTTGTATGGGCGACCTTGTCGCGCGCCGCATTGCTAGTTAGAGGTCGGTGAGCGCAGCTTGATTGGCCCAAAGTTGGTGCAGGCGACGTCAGAGAAAATCGATATTATTCGACGTCGACTTCTTACAGCGCAGAGCAGACAGAAGAGCTACACCGATACGAGACGGAGGCCACTAGAGTTCACAGTCGGGGATCATGTGTTTTTGCGAGTTTTCCCTATGAAGGGAGTCCTTCGGTTCGGGAAGAAGGGGAAGCTGGCACCGCGATTCATTGGTCCATTCCAGATCCTCGATCGTGTGGGAGCGGTGGCTTACCGATTGGCTTTACCCACGCCCCTCGCGAGCGTCCACAATGTATTTCATGTTTCTATGCTGAAGAAGTACGTTGCTGATCCTTCTCATATCATCAGATGGGAGCAGGTGCAGTTAGGAGAGGATGTTACTTATATCCTGCGACCGTCACGCATCTTAGACAGGAAGGAGCAGGTACTGCGTAGCAAGGTGATTCCCCTTGTGAAGGTACTATGGACGCATCATACTGAGGAGGAGGCTACTTGGGAGACAGAAGCCGAGATCAGAAAGAACTACCCACAGCTTCTCGAGAAGTACGAACAGGTACAAATTTCGAGGATGAAATTATTTGTTAAGGGGGGTAGATTGTAATGCCCGTGAAAAATCCGTACTTGGGTTCGAGTACCGATTTGACCCGAAATCGCGTAAGAATAATTTTCATAGAAATTAAACGTAAGTTAGCTAGCGCAACGCTAGAGTAGCTGGGAAATAGTCCCTGATCACTTTAAATACGTTCTACAAGACCCAAATCGAGCAGAACAGATAACTCTACAATACTCTATAACCTTGAATCAAACTCTAAGCAGGTTTGTCCTCTGGACCACATTGAACTTTTGTATTGGATTTAGACCGCGCGTCGAAGGTCTGATACCTCCTATCTTAGACCGTTAGAACCGCCCCGCTGGACTTGACAATCATCTCGAAAATCAAGTCAAACCGATAATCACAGAGTATTTCGTTGAACCCGGACTGAAGCGACCGCGAATAGGGACGGATTTGGAATTTCAAATTCAAATCTGGCACACGACTTGACGCGTCAGTATTAAGCGTTCTGACCGTCAGAATTCATCCAGATTACACCCTCGGATCAGGAAAAATTTCTATTTATTATCATGAGACTTTCAGCCCTGATCTATGTGCGGTGACCGCTGAACTGAAACTAGTCCGCCACGTGCGATCTGCGAACCCTACCAGACTGAAAACTTAATACGAGGTACATCTGGTACCCATGAGCTTAAGTCTGATCGCAATCGACCAGGGGACCACCAGAAAGCAGTTTTTGGACCGAAACAGCCCCGAAATGGATAGGCATCAAGTAAACTTCGTCTCGGAGCCTATTTCCGGCAATTTCAAGCTTATAAAAGGGGTTGAAACCCTCATTTCTCCTTCCCATCCGAATTTCACAAACCCTAGAAAAAGGAGAGAGAGTTTGAGAGAAAGGGAAGAGGAGATTTTTCCCGCTTCCGAGCCCCTGACAGTTGCTGCTTCAACACTTCATTCCAATCACCTGGCTGGTGATTTCTACCCTTTTTCAGGTATAGAAAAACTCCAAAAACTTGCTGATTTTAGCCATCATCTGCTCGAATCTATCAGGGGGTGGAGCAGGCTGTGGCGGATGAGGTGCGGAAGTAGATACGCGCTGTGGCTCTCTAACTGATGGTGTAAATGGCGGTGGTCCATCTGTAGGACCAACAGTAGGCTGAGATGATCGAACCGTCTCAGGAATCGGGCCCACAGCAGGGTCCGGACGAGTGCCAGACTGAGAGGGAGTCTGATCCATCTGCTCTGACAATGAAAGTCGAACCGCGCTCCTCGTAGTCTTAGGTGGCATTCCCTATATTCAAAATAGGGTGCAACCTTGTCAGTCTCAATTGCATAAATACACCACAATCATTCACTTGAAGAGTCAAAGGCATTCCATGCATTTCAATTAATCAAAATTGTCACAATACAAGGGATATATCCTTACAAGCATCATGACTAGAATTACATGGAAAATTAAAACAGTTAAGCAACAGCAACATAAACAAAGCACTAGCCCTAATAGGCTTTACACACATAAAACAGGAAATGGCTAACTACTAATAACAATATCAAAGATCGCATCGCTAGTCGGAGTCTGGTGACGGAGGAGGAGCACCCTTATCCTGTAAGCAACACAGGATTGCCTTCAAGGTGCGAGTCACCTTGCCAAATTTCTTCTTTGTAACGGCCTTGGCATCAGCGACTTCCGCTCGAAGTTCTTAGACTTCCCTTCGCAAAGCGGTCTAACTCTCCTCCATCCGGGCAATGCGGTCGTCGATAGAAGTCTGCGCAGAAGGAGGAGGGCTCTCATCAGTATCCTGAGCCTCCTCTTCTGCTTCTTCCTGAGCTTCTTCCTGAACCTCTGCTCTAGGTTCTTCTTCTCTTTGATCTTCCTCTTCATCAAAGTCATCCCCACTATCCCTTTCAAGTTGATTTTCACGATATTGCGACCCAATCTTCATCTTGACCATTGTCGACTCATCGATGGTGTGAATCGATACCGGCAATTTGGGTCCAAGTCTATAGGCAAACTCAAGCGCAATCTTGCAAATGAGTCGGCCAAAGGGAAGGGACTCGGATGTTCTTCTCGACCTGGATATGAGAACTATCTGCCGTAAGATGAAAGTGGCCATACATACGTTCTCTCCCTGGGCCACCAGAAATAAGAAATCGACCATAAGACGTGTACATTCAATGCGGTTCGTCGACCTGGGATAGACATTGAACGTGCAGATATGGTGCAGCAGGCGCAAATCCTCAGACATGTACGTCGCCTTGAGGCTATTATTGGGCCGCCATGGAACCAACTTACCGCACAGAAACCTGGTGCGGCGATCTCGTTCACGTCTAGTCCTCAAATTCTTCTCACTTGGATGCACATCACCTAGAGGCACGTTGAGAAGTCGCGCAATCAACCGGACGTCGATCGTAGCCATCCGATCTCTACCAAAAGGGATTTTGAACTGCAAAGGCTCCAAGGTAGGATTCTGGATGTTAGCATAGAAGGCACGAACGATGCTCACATTAGCACGAGCGCGAGCTTCAAAGATCGGTCCCCAGTGCGCAGCTTCAATGCGTTCGAACAACAGATACTCACCGAACAATCGCCCATCTACGTCCGCCTCAAATAACACTCTACGATCAGTGTATTCACCATGAGGCATCTCTGATAGAATGGTTCGTCCAAGGTGTGCATGGGGATCTAAATCCCGCTTTGTACGGCACTCCAGGACTGCAGCTGGACCTGCGGCGGTGCTTGAACTTGCGGCACCACCCCGTGGTCTTCTCAATCGAGCAGGGCGGCTCGGCCCAGCCTCGTCTGTTACAGTTTTCCTCTTACCCATCAAAGACAGGATGGATGAGAGTGATAGAAGGCCCAGAATGGCTTCCACAAAAGCCATGGAAAATGCCGAAAATGCGGAGAAATGACTGCCCAATCTGAGAAAAGAAAATCTAGGCGTCGTAGAGGGATGCTTCAAGCTTCCCAAGGCTGTAGTTTCAAAGAGAAATACAAGCAAAAAGATAGAATGGAGCACCTCACGATTTCAGCTCTATTTGGGGGATTTTGGAGCTCCAAATGGTGATATCTTCAAGGAAAGAGGCTGCCAACACCCAATAAATGATGGGTGGTGGTCGGTTTTGGCCAAGGAAGGTTTTAGAAGTGGTTTGGGACGCTGGGGTTTGGAATGGGTTGCTGAAAATCAAATCTAGGGCTATGTAGGGGGCTGTTTGTGAAGGAGAGGTGGGATTTGGGGGTTTTCGTGAGGTGGGAGGTGTATAGGGATGATGTGGACCCTATTTAAGGGGGTGCGCCCGAAGGACGGCACCAACTGACACCGCTGGCCGGCGATGCATCGCCCGACCGGCGATGGCATCGCCGGCCAACTTTGAAGTTGGCCGGTGGGACCCCATGGGTCTGGTCCCCCATGGTCCCAGGGTCCCAAAAAGTTAGGTCCCACCCCTTGGTTCACAATAATTTGGTCTGTATGAGCCCAAACATATGTTCGGGACTTTCTGGGTCGATATCGCAATCTCGAATACCAAACCATATGATGCAGTATATGAATTTGGGGTAGAAGGAGCCAGTACACCTATCTAGCTCCTTAGTTTCTAAAGAAAGTGAAGTTAGAATGGCCTTATGGCCATTTTTTATGAAATTTTACTATTCACTGTAAAATTTGGTGAATGTACTAATTTGTGTTATTTTCACATTAGGTTTGATGCCTAACATGAATTGGATAAGAAAAAACTGAAGGTTGAAGTGTTTAGAGGAGGAATTTTGAGAATTTTTGGCAAAACGGGGTTTTTAAGCCCTGGCGATTGATTACTGGAGTCGTGGTCATCCCACGGCCCAAGGATTCACTTTTACGGTTTAAAACCGCTCATAGGACGTCTCCACCCGACTTCCTACAGCTTAGAAGTGATTCGGGTCGCTTTACGCGACCCGAGATACGTTACAGATTCGATCTTGCGATCGATCCTAATAGACTTCGCCTATCGGCGAATCTGCGATCCTAGAAGTGTTTCTAGACCCTTCTCGCACCCACCTAAGTCAAAGGAAGCGACAGCGTACGTCGCAAGACCATAACCCAGGCCCAGTATACTCTCATTCATGCTCTGATACCAACTTGTAACACCCTGAAAATCGGGGGTCGTGTATAAACTCAACTCCCGAATTCCAGACCGTCACTTATGTAACAAAAATGGTTATGATTCAATGTTGTCTGATTTAAAGCATTCACATGAGTAAAAGTATACCAAAACTGCAATTCATACTTCAGATCCAGTGATAAAAGCAAGCGGAAGACTAAACAATGTATATATCACTGTATGGAAAAACAAAGTAATCTCATCTGTCTCCAAAGTATGACTACATCTCTGAGTCTCATATACATGTAAATAAACAAAAGAATAAAGTTCAAAATAGTCCCACTGAAGTCCCCTCGATCCAGGTCACCTACGGGAAGCCGTCGTGATACTGCATATACGAGAACTCATCCTGGTCCTCGTCAATCTCCGGCTCCACCTCCTGGATCTCGTCCTCACCTGCAGCTACAACAGGGTCTGGTGGGTGTTGCAAACACCATCCCGTAACGTGGGAATGAGTGATCAACTCAGTGGAATCATAAAGCAAAGATTAGCATGTTCACAATTCAATCACGCGATAATAGTAAAGCAGTAAATCAGACAATCCTAATACTGTTGTTAATGCAAGATGATATGACGTGATGTATGCCCTCACCGACGATCACCCTCATGCGGCAACATCTTACGACCGCGGCATGCCACACTCCCTAGAGTGCTCCACATCTTCCAGGCACATGCAATGCTATCGTGATATGATTACCAAGTTGTTATTAGTCCATTCAAACAGCAGGATTGGGAAACTAAGGTACTTCCCTTGTATCAATCCCAACACGGATCCTGTCTAGGGTCGTCACTCCTAGTAATCTCATACGATGTATATTTCGTAGGTCACTGCAAGGGCTGCCAGGGCTGTTGCTCGCACTCGTTGCACCGCTCCCCCATCACCTTATCAATACAGGCCTACTGTACTCTACTGCACGGAAGGGTCGTCGCCTCCCGTGGACTCAGAATACGCTCGCGGTCACTACAAAGGGCTCGTCGCCTGATCAGTGTAGGCCGACAACTAGAATATAGTGTCCCATACCACCATAATCTGCTCACGAGTCAAGGTGCTCACTGGTCACTACGGGGAGGTTTGTGGCCCCAGCGTAGGCCGACAGCTCGACCACGGTGTCCCATACCACCATGCCCGGCTCATGAGTCTTCGTGGATCAAGGTACCACGGTTAATAGGATTTACAATGGTAAGTTCAGTACCCTAGGTTCAAGCAGTTATGACTCATACAAGGTGAACATACATCGGCCAGTCGGGTTACTTGACGGGCTCGACTAGCGCGATCGCATCTCAAGTTAAACGACATGAAGTGCGTAAAACACTTCGCGTGGCCTAACCACTGCCGCCAACTCTCAACACGAATCACGTTCATCGACGCGTCGTTCGTGGCTATGACCAGTCAGCCACGAATTCGCTCGGTTACCGACTGCCTGGACTAAGTCAAGTCACACACATCTATGGAATTTCATTAACACTATATACAAAGGTATTGGAATTGAAATACATCATGTGAGCATGTTAGCACATGTTATAACATTCAACTTAAGCAAATCTTCAAGGCATAATTTCTATGCATGTAATGCAATCATGCATAAGGTCAACATGTAGGAAATCATTTAGGTCAGCATATTAATCATGAAATCAATCTCAAACTACTACATAACATCATTCAATTCAATACATACTAATACAAGCATTTATACAAACACATACACTACACACTTAAGTCCACATATAGTATGTCGACCCAAAGTGCGTAACTTGGCGAATCTCTTCGCCAAACTGATTATGCAAGCATTCCTAACTCTCTAATACGGCGACAAACCATGTCAATCACGTCAGCAAAATATGCACGTAGACCGTACTTCCTACAAATGACTAAAATGCCCTAAATCTCATATTCTTCGTTAATTTACGAAACAGGAAACGGAGAGCATGTTGTACATGTCAAACGGCGATCCCGTCGATAATGTACTATTAAATGACATTGAAAGCGTTGTAAACCGTCAATCAAAGCGTCTAAAATCCTCACCTAGTCTCTTACGGTCGCGAGATTTTGAACGGAGCGTGTACGCTTCGTCTACGGCTGTAAGAGAACCTGATTCATGGATTACGTTAGCTAACATGCCCTGAATCTACGTAAACCCTAAATCAGCAAGTTTTTGGGGTTTTTCTATACCTGAAAAAGGGTAGAAATCACCAGCCAGGTGATTGGAATGAAGTGTTGAAGCAGCAACTGTCAGGGGCTCGGAAGCGGGAAAAATCTCCTCTTCCCTTTCTCTCAAACTCTCTCTCCTTTTTCTAGGGTTTGTGAAATTCGGATGGGAAGGAGAAATGAGGGTTTCAACCCCTTTTATAAGCTTGAAATTGCCGAAAATAGGCTCCGGGACGAAGTTTACTTGATGCCTATCCATTTCGGGGCTGTTTCGGTCCAAAAACTGCTTTCTGGTGGTCCCCTGGTCGATTGCGATCAGACTTAAGCTCATGGGTACCAGATGTACCTCGTATTAAGTTTTCAGTCTGGCAGGGTTCGCAGATCGCACGTGGCGGATCAGTTTCAGTTTAGCGGTCACCGCACATAGATCAGGGCTGAAAGTCTCATGATAATAAATAGAAATTTTTCCTGATCCGAGGGTGTAATCTGGATGAATTCTGACGGTCAGAACGCTTAATACTGACGCGTCAAGTCGTGTGCCATATTTGAATTTGAAATTCCAAATCCGTCCGTATTCGCGGTCGCTTCAGTCCGGGTTCAACGAAATACTCTGTGATTATCGGTTTGACTTGATTTTCGAGATGATTGTCAAGTCCAGCGGGGCGGTTCTAACGGTCTAAGATAGGAGGTATCAGACCTTCGACGCGCGGTCTAAATCCAATACAAAAGTTCAATGTGGTCCAGAGGACAAACCTGCTTAGAGTTTGATTCAAGGTTATAGAGTATTGTAGAGTTGTCTGTTCTACTCGATTTGGGTCTTGTAGAACGTATTTAAAGTGATCAGGGACTATTTCCCAGCTACTCTAGCGTTGCGCTAGCTAACTTACGTTTAATTTCTATGGAAATTATTCCTACGCGATTTCGGGTCAAATCGGTACTCGAACCCAAGTACGGATTTTTCACGAGCGTTACATATTCTACGGTCAATTTGACCCATATCACCTATAAAACAACGTAAATTTAGGTTGATAGTTCCTTGACAATGGATATTACCAATCGATCCAATCATGATATGACTTATGATAAACTGGAGTAGTAGTTCGGTCGAAAACTTGGCTTGCTACTTCCTAAAACAATTGAACAATTTGGTCACACTCCCAGTATTATTGTGTAGCCATTGGGGGTATTTATGGACCATCCTGATACCTTGTCTTAATATGTGGTTGATTTTTAGGAAAATGTTGCCCGCTAGGCATGCCTTGATTCATAGCTTCGTGAATTATATTTCCGTTCTCACATTTAAAATACCCGAAATATACCAGTGGTGGTGAATTCCATGTCCTATACAAGAATATTTCCATTCTCATATTAAAAATGCCTGAAATCTACCAATATTGGTGAATTTCGCAGATCCAAAATTTGATTAGGAATAGAAATAGGTGGTGTATTTCACTACAAAGTAAGTGTCAGTGGCACTAGCTGGACCGGTGGTTCATGCAACTGATTCCCAACAAAGCTTGTATCGACCTATTGTTGAAGTGCAACAAGTGTTTTTTCAGCAAACAAAACCACCAACTGAATCATGCTCTTAGTGTGGCCAACCATTCACCTATTAAAGGCATTGGCTTGAACTCATAAGTATTCAGCTTAAACTCGGGACAACTTTGTAATGTGTTGAATCCCCCTTTGCATATCAACCATCCTAGCTGACATAATCTCAAGAGGTTCGACCTGAAATGTTGAAGGTCTATTTGGATTTGGTGGAACAGGCACCAGACTAGGCGATGGATTCCCTTTTTCAGGCACCTGTTGTCCTTGCAACTCCTCATGGGTAGGGGGTTCGTTAGTTGCAACAGCTGTTGAAGTATGACGACTACCTTTTCGATTCATTATTCTAAAAAATTACTGTATCGACAAGTATACTAGTGTGAAGAGCGGTATTTTTGCGCATTTGATAAAAAATGAATATTGATGACAACCAAATATTTTATGTTGTTCCATTGGACGTGCTAAAAATGTTGACGTTAGCCAAAATTATTGCACGACTGGTGCATAATGTATATTTTTGAAAACCAAGTAGTCTGCAGTCCCACTGAGCATGCAAAAAATGTTGCCGTTCACCAAAAATTTACATAACTAGTGCACAATGAATATTTATGACAACAAATTAGTTTGTAATCTCACCGGGTGTGCAAAAAATTGTCGATACTTCGGTTTGCTTTCTATCACATGTAGTGTGCACGGGCGTGCCAGAATTGATATAACAGCTCGATCTAAACCAATGAACTTCGACCCCAAGAGCCAAAATAAGTAGATACGTTCAATATGAAAATATATATGACCATATTATGAGAAGATCGATCACTTAATTAATCAGCCATTTGTAGAACTTGATAATGATTAAACGATAATCAAAAGATAGAGTTCTTCATATAAAGATGAGTTACTTTATGCATTCCACGATAAATGACTTTCATAATTCTAATGCAATCAAATAAAGAAAAAAACTCACAACTGATTGCTAGGAGTATTCGTAAGAATGCGTCTATTGAAAGGACGCAGTGTTGTAAGGTAAATGACAAATCTAGCATACGAGCATAAATTTGAATTACAATTAAAGATTATAACTAAAAATTATCAATATTCATAAGATAAGTTGGGATGAAAGATAAATTAATAAATTTGATTGTTTTGTAGAATTAATTTAAAAATTTTTAAAATACTTTGCTCTATTAATTTTCTTTGCTATTTATAGAGTTATATTGCATCTTATTCTTTTAGATTATTCTTTTAACTAATCACGGCAATCTAAAAGTTTATTTAGAACATTCTCATATTTAGAACGTTTTTAGGTTACGTTTATTTTTAAGACAGTTCTTTTTTGTCGGTTAAGACTTCATTACTTTCGGTCCCTTTTGTATTTCGAACAACTCAATCATACTTTTCTCTTCACTTCACTGGTAATTCAATCACAACATTCCGTCAACCACCCCCTAAGGTGTAAAACTTAATTTATTTTCACTATAATTTTCAAAAAAGCACAATGAGATATGTAGCTGTCCTATTGACTTTGGCACAGTTGCCGGGATTAGGGTACAACACAGTCATGCTGGGATCACGTTCCAAAGTAAACCCGTGAAGCAGGACGGAGTGGATGTATGTAAGACAAACATCACGGTGGCCCCCACAGAGCGTGGGGTCACAGGCTAGTTGCGTCCCCCTCTAAAGAGGAGCGGTAGGAAATTCGCGTCCCTAAGGCTCCACACCTAGCTGCTCGGCGGCAGCGGAGTACCCGTGCTTCGGGCACATGAATATTTCCGTGACTCCTGCTGCAGGAAGCTGTGGGGCCCACAGAGATATCTCTGATAAATCCAGTCCGTCCATCATTTTTTAGCATAGGAATGGAAAAATCGAGGAGATTCAAAGTTCAGATGGGCCACAACAAATGAGGCAGCGGGAACATAAACTTCAACTGTCAGAGCTGAACATTATGTTTATATGAAATCCAGACCGTTCGTAGGGTTATTACCACTCAGATAAATTGTAGGCATAAGTACAATCATGCTTCAAAACTTCTGTGGGCCCCACTAATGTTTCCAATGGAGGGCGTTCAATCCCTGCTGTTTCGTGTGATATGGCCCAACCGAGATTTGTATTCTTGAAAAACTGATGGACGGAGTGGATTTGTCACGTCCATCTTATGTGGGTCCCACAACGCTTCAGACAACAGTGGGAACAGAACCATTCGGGCATAGATATTCCGCACCGGCGCACCGCCAACATAACCAACCGGCGTACTTTAGTAGAAGTTGGCGTATTTTAGCAAAAGCGGAAAGTTAAAGAGAGAAAATAAGTTAGAATCCGCGGCTTCCGTTAAAATAAGCTGGGTCGTCGTGGATCCTTGCGTCTCTTGAAATACAGAGAGAGAGAGACAGTGACAGAGAGAGAGAGATAGCCCTCTTTTCTTTTTTCTACTTGCCGACGAAATCTCTTCAACTTTCAAGCATTCATCTGAAATCCGATCCGGAGATGTAGAAATCCGCCTCTCGATCTTCATTCCATGCGATTCCCCGCTCTCTGACCGTCTTTTTGGCGGTTTTCCTGTAATTTCCTGCTTCGAATAAGGGTAATCTCTTCGATCCTCCAAAATGCGATGAAATTCGAGAAATCTCAGCTCAGTCTACTTGACTTTTGTGGGAATTTACAGGTTTTCGAGGGACAGTTTGGGAAATGAATAAAGAACGGCCTCCGGAGCCTCTGGATTTCTTCATTTGGACTGTTGAGGTGTGAATTCGAATCGGTTCTCTCTCTCTCTCTCTCTCTCTGAAAATTTCATCTTTATTTATTAATATGTTTTATTTAAGGGTTTTTATTTTTTATTTTAGTTTTTTGGGCCTGTTATGTGATGCTCGACCGAACAAAAATGGTATTTTTTCTTGGTCGAGGAGTGTACAGTTGGGGTCGATGCCTCAGCAATCCGGGCCGTTCGTCTTGCGGGCCTCAGTTTGGATAGGCGTGCCTCCGAATATCCTACATTAGACGATCGTAGTTTTATCTGATTGGAGACCTGCAAATGGATGGCTGATCCGTCGGACAGCACTCCTCGAGAAAGTTACACGGATTACGTGTTAAGATTTTCTGATCGAAGTTGGACATGGTCCTTTCGTGATGGGTGCCTCCAGTTTAACGGCCTAGATCTTGGGAATGTTGGGCCTGCCTCTGCCTACTTTGAGATATGGAAAAAGAGAGAGAGGCTGGGAATGAAGTTGGTGAACGTAAGTTTAGTAGTTGAAATCAAAATCCAACAGTTTGTGTGGATTGGCATGTGATAGTATAGATGTCGATACCTTAAGCAATTTCTTTTTTTTTTTTAAAATTTTGGATGATTTGCTTATATGTGGTTTTGAAGTAAGATAGTTCATGGGACCAAATGCAACTTATGAATTATTGTGCAGTTCCAGTGGATTTGGATAACGCCCACGTGGTGAAAGCAACTGAAAGTTTCTTTCCAAGACTTGGTTTAGCTCCCATGCTCAATGGAATTGAATTGCTATATTTCAATTTGGTATAGTAGAAATCGCCAAAATGGGGCTAGTTCCATTCCGTCGGCTGCTCAATGATTCCAATCGGTTCATGTCCAACTTGAAATACATGGAATTGCAACTAGGGATAGGTTATCATTATGAATTAAAATGATTTTCATTGTGGCCACTTCGTTTATGTTTGATTGAATCATTGCAATAAGTGATTTTAGCATCATTAGTATCAGCCGATGCTGTTGATACAAAATTGGGTTTTATTTGGGAAACTTCCTAGCGTCAGTCGATATACCAATACATGGCGATATTTTGAAAATATTGTTGTTATAAGTTCTCTGATACATTGCAATTTTAGTACTATAGCATTGGATGATACTATCGATATCACACATTATTGATTCGAAACTAGGTTGTACTTGGCAAACTTCCTAATATTGGTCGATATATTGGTACATTGGGATATTCTGAAAATATCACTGTTATAAGTTGCATGATGTTGTCAATATGTATTGCATGTATCGATGATAAAACACTTGTGACGGTCCTCTTCTGCAAAATTTTGGAAATTACCCAACAATCCACAATTTTTTTTTTTTGATTTTCTATGAGCATTTTTGTTGGGATTACTTTGCTAAAAGGGATTCAACCAATTCTTTTCATTTGTTTGGAGAGGAAAGGGGATTTGGGTACGTAAATCGAGATTGAAGAGTGTGTGGTACCAAAAGCCCAATTAGTGGATTTTTATATATATTTAATTTAAATTGTTTTCTTTTGTTTTAATTGCTCAGAATATGTGGAATGGCGTTAGTAATCCATGATTTTTCATGTTTCGCATGCTAAATCATGTATTTTTACCTCTAATTTTTTAATTTGGGAAAACTTAGGGAATTTGGGAAATGTCCAAATTTTTTCTATTTCACCTATTTAACTTACAATTAGAGTGCGGAAAAATCATGTGAGAGTGTTTGGAGGCTGATCTATAGATTGATGGAGCTTTTTGGAAATTTTTTTTTTTTTTTTTGAAAACAATTTTTTTAATTAAAATTGCAATAAATAAATAAATATTTTTTTGAACAAATTACCTTGAAAAAATGTTATTCATGCCTTATATTTATATATTTATGAGTATATGCTGATCTTAACATCAACTACACATTTATTTTCAATAATAAGTTTATTTTCAAAAATAATTTTCTTCTAAACAAATAATTTTATTTATTTATAATCATAAATAATAATTTAAAAATATATGTTTAAAATGAATGCACTATACATTGTAGGATAGATTTGGCTTTTGAATCTATTGTTTATGATATGATTTATAAATTATATGAACTGATTTTGAATATAGGTACATTACCTTTGTAAGACATCATATATTTTAGGACCCTATATAAAGGAAACTTATTACATGTACTTGTTTTTTGTGATCTTTTGAGTTCTAAGTGTATATTGATGTCTTTTTTAAAACCCTCCAAAGTTTCATCGAAAAATTTGATCAATTTCTCAATGCTTATCAACGTTTTCTAAAAACAACGATACATTACGCGATACATATGATGTTTTCCATGCGATACCCAATATGTTTATGTATTCCAAGGGTGCGATACATGCGTCGATACTGATACTAAAAACATTGATTGCAATTCAATTCAAATGAGCATTCAAACTTAGCCTTAAAAGAGTCTCGTTAGAGAGATTTGGATGGTCCTAACAAGCTTTCTTTCATGTAACATCATGATGCACAAAATATCAGATAAACAACCTGCCATTAGAAATATATAAAATATGATAACAGTAGAAGTTGGAGACTTGAAATGCCAACTGAAATGTTGTTATTCGGTCGATATCTTGGTTTTTCTTCTAACATCTCTTGTTATTGGAGTGCTTGGGCATTAATCTCTTTTGGATATTCTATTATGGAAATCATGAAATTCTTGCTTCCCAGTCATGGAGACTAGAAGCACTTTCTATAAGGGAACCTTTGATTAGGGTAGAAGGGCTTGAAAAGAAGATGAGAGAAAGACCTATAAAATTGGTAGTGTGTGTGTGTGTGTGTCTATATATATATATATATATATATATATATATATATATATATTATTGTTCCACAATGTTTCCTGATAGAAATTTCTCAAGATTTCACAATCAAATGGAGGGCTAAAAACTAAGCATATGCTTGTTCCATGGGCCTGACAAACAACGAACATAATCACTAGACCAAGATAGCATGACCTAGATTACTTATTTAGGACAAAATGACCTAGATAGTTTGTTTAGAACACAACATTGCTTGCAAGCAAGACATCTCCTAGAATTATAAGTGTCTTGGATAACAACTAGCTAGATTAGATATGCTTACAGATGCAATCACATCCCATACCACATGTGCACACTCTACACGTGTGCACGAGAAAAGAACCCAATTCATTTTTTTAAATTGGTTCTAGTTTCCTTTTTTAGTTTCTATGTTAGGGAATGTACGTTATTAAGATTTCTTATTTGTTAATGTATAAAGTTAGGTTATTATGAGATTTTTACAAGCAAGGATTTCTATTTTTAGATTCTTCATATTGTGCTAGGTTTTTTATCAAGAAAGAAACCCTGCAAACCTCTACCTATAAATAAGGCACGGACCATATGAAATAACACAAATGGATGATATTTTTCTTGGAGCAAAACTTCTTGTTTTTTTATAGTAGCGTTAGTGGTGAGTGTGATCTGTAGTGTAAGAAGAAGAAGCAAAGGCCGTGAGTAAGCTAACAGTCCTTTAATCTTACACTAGAGCTAGCACTCCCGTAGAACACTACTACCATAGAGAAACAAAGGAGTTTTGCTTAAAGGAAAATATCATTCATATGTGCTTTTTGTATGATCTCCGCTATCCCCCCATGGTAAAGTAATGTAATATGATGCATGATTCAGTATAGTTGATCACGATAGTATAGTGGTTGTAACTTCCCTCCTCTTTTCCTCCCATCCCTAAATAAATAAATAAATAAAACTTGTTAATGACTGGGTAACAGATTCACGCCTAAAATGGATTTTTGATAGACAAAAAAACAAGAAGTTGCATATTGATCCATACAAGCCCTTTTCTTGTGCACATGTGTGGAGAGTACACATGTGGGATTTGTGCTATTGCATCGTTTACCTTTTTATTATTTGCTTCCCGTTGTCTATTAAGATCAGTTTTCTTATTTTCAGTGTAATATTTCTTTTTCTGTTAACAATCCCTGTTGGACTAGAACTTCTCTTTTAACGTTTAAGAGTACTCCCATGTATCTCTTTTCGCTGCCATAGACTTCATCCAACTTGTGTTTATTGGCAAGCTGTAATGGTGAGGTGATCTAATTTCCCTGCTATTGATGGTTAGAATCTGTACTCCTGAACTGAGGCAAGTACCAGAACAGATCTCAGATGGATTTTTTTTTTTTTCTTTCAGATTTAGACTTTTGTCATAGATCTAACTCAGTAATCAATCGACACAACCTAGTGACCTACCACCGTAATGGAAATCTGCTGTACCATCACCTTGGTTGACATATAATTGTCCTAAACTTCTGCATAAAACCCACCAAATCACATATCTTGCCCCAAAGAACCTTACCACTTTTGGATAGGGTCCAATTGGCCAACCATCAAAAGTGCCTTAAGGGGCCTTTTTAGGGACCAATCCACACCAAAATGGGTGAAGAAATGCTACCTAGCTGTCTACACTGTGATGAAGAAAAAGATGGTCAACAGTTTCCTAATCATTTTTACAAAGCGCACCTGTTAGGAATAGAAAATTGTGTTTTTTGCTTCTTGAGATCTTCAATTGTCTTGGTAGCTTTGGCTGACCATGCACTGTTGAAGGAATTGGAGCCTTCTAGAACTTGGGACAAGCCGGACCAGCCACCTTCAATAACCCCATAAATGATCTCACTAAAAATTTACCTTCCGGTTCCACCCATTTCCACACTTAGCTTTCCTTACAACCAGCTCCCTCCTTAAGGATGATCCAATATGTCCAAGCGTTGGCCTTGTCTTTTTAACAGACTGTTTTCCAAGTCACAGATGGGATGGTTAAGATTGTCATAGCAAGTGATTCTTGAGACATGTGCAACATGTGGTGGGATCCACTAATGGATGGTTCACATTGATGATTTGAATTCATTTACTAAAAGATCCAAGCCATCTGTTGTAGAGGACATCCATCAGATGGATGAGATCCGCCAAGTGGTATTCTTTTTGCAGTTGCCCTTGAAAGTTGGATGGACTGCATGGACTTTGAAAATTGATTTTTTTTGAACTGTCCATGTGTCTCCATGTGTGCCAATAAAAATCAACGTGATAGCGTAATGTACAATGCGATGATTCCATTGATACATATACCTTTAAGTAGTGGAACAATTGGGTGTGAATCCGTCTTAATATCATCCAAAAAAAAAAGAATTCTTCTTACTAAGGCTGTGTCCACCGTGTGCCAAGGTGCGGAAGAATTTGTGCCCCTGCTTGGATGGCAATGGCCAATAACTCTTGACAATTTGTAGAAAATAGGCCCAGCGTTTCAGAGTGTTTGTGCACTTTATTCACTTAAGCTGGCCTTTTTCTTTTTTGAAAGGCAACAATTTATTAAAAAAGAGAAGCAAGATACATAAAGCTAGATGAACTGATGTTCCGATATGGAGGGTGGGTCACTCAACTCCTTTAGTTAAGGAATCTGCTTATCATTAGCCTTTCTCTCGATATGGATGAAAAAAAGTTTATCTTGAAGGTTAAGTGGCAAATTTCATCGAACCCAACTCCAAGCATCGCTCTGGCAATTTGTGGCTCAAGAGATTGCATTTTATTTTTTGAGATGCCTTAAGCAATGATCGACCCTAAAAATTTGAAAGCAAAAAGGTGAATGTCTCTCTGATGTAGGAGCATCTGAAAAATATATCACACCATATATCTTCGAGGAAGCTCCGATTGTGGACCACAAAAGGGAAATTTTTTTAGGCTTTGTTTGATGACATCATATTTGATCCCGATGTACAACATGGGCATTAGATTGGCCTAGATAGAATGTCAAGGATTCAATTTCTGCCAAAGCAGTGTACCCTCTGTTTCAATTCAGTTTTGCTTTGTTTTAGTTGCTGGTTTAAGTTTAGGGATATTTTGGTATTTTTAGTGTGGATGAGATTGGAAGTGAAGTGAGGATAGATAATAAATGACTTAGATTGATTAGGGTTAGGAGTTGGTGTAGGTATTCTCATTGCATTGTAATTTGATGGATTTTGGATTATTGAATTAAAGTTCTCTATTTGAGATCTTTCAAAAAAAAAAGTTCTCTATTTGAAAAAAGGAAGAAGAAGATGGTGGATTCCCTTCTCTTGTTTGTGACATTGGGTCTGATCTCTGCTTGAGTAGCTTGTGGATTTCCCATCGCAGATATTCCATTATTTCATGCTTGAGTTGCTTGCTAGATTCGGTGTCCTCATCCACAGCTGGCCATGTCATGGATTTGGCGTGTGCTTCACTGCACTAAGTGGTATCAAAGAGGAGGTCATGCTTATTGTGATCTGATCTAGGTAACTTCTTTGCCCATCACTCCCATTTTTAGTTATTTTACTTTCCACAACCCACCAGCATTAACACCCGTTCACCAACCCCAATCCACTACCCAAACATCCCATGTTCACCAACCCCAATCCACTACCCAAACATCCCACTACATTAACCATCCAATTAATGTCCTTCACTGTCCATAATCCCATCAGTCATCCCATGCCCCATCACTACAACCATCCAAAAGCCATCCATTTGTCCCTTATTCCACATGTCTATACAACCACCCCACCTATTACACTCAAAATTCCCTACAACACTTGCACTTCTGTTTCATCCACATCTCACAACCATCCTCATTTCACCTAATCCCATTGCCTCATTCCATCCACTCTCCATACCCCACAACCAATGCCTAGCCATCCTCACACAGTGCAACCTCCACCCTGCCCTTAACCGTTCAAGCAGACCAGCAACTTCCTTGCCCAAACCCTTTCCACCTATCCCACATGGCCCCACCACATGTCCAAGGATGTGGGCAAGGAGCAGAAGGCACAATACAAGCCGAACAAGCAGTCAACGCTAGGAATAAGGACATTAGTTCCTCAGACTGCAGGTTGAGTCGCTGACCAATTGCATCGAACTCTTACAGTGGCAAGTCGAGACTTTGAAGCAATACATCACGTGATATACAGTTCCATTGCATTACAATGCCAATGGAAAATCTGATAATGAACAGATCTGTGGCAAAGATATTGTTGGGGATCCAATTTTCGACAAAGACACCCACCGATCATGCCATCAACTTAGATCCTCAAAAAGGTCCACTATTTGATAAAGAGCCAATAATCGATGAATAGGGTGCTCCTCAATCTCCTAGAACATGGTCGAGATATGATTTTTGATGAAGCTAAAGCCTAATGAATATGTTGAAATTCTAGATTTCAATAAAGGAACAGTCTTCAATACAGAGGTTGATGAACGCAACATGACTGTCCATGACAGTACTCATAAGAAATAATGCACAATGTAGTCATTGTTGCACCCAAGTTAGGCATAGAGAAATATCCGTGCAAGGAGATTCCATAAAATGAATGACACAAGGAGATTGTGTATGGAAACTTCTTAAGAAGAGTCGTATTTCCTGTGCTAATGGAAAAGATTGAAGAATTAATGTGTTATCAAGGACTGACTAATCAGACAACAGGTAGCAGGTGTGATTGCAACCGTGTATTTTAGTGATTGGATTGTAGTGCTTCCTAGAGGAGAACTCAAGGGTACGTTTGTTGCCGGGGGAGCCTGATGCAAGCCACATTGGGGCCAAAAACTCATGCAACCTTGATTCACCTATTGTCTCACAACTCTGATGTACGAGGTAACAAATGGGTTGTCAACAGGGCTGATCCTTCTGTCTTGCCTTTGGAACATACGGGCTGAACTCAATGCACGCTGTTTTGACAACAAGCTTCAATCATGGGATCTAGAGGTGATTCAAATCTAGATCTTCTCTTAAAACCGAAACCTATCAATCAGATTTTTGGAGGAATTCTCAAAAACCCCAAAGTGTTGATCAAACCCTAGAAGAAAGGACCGTTCTTCGTTTTTCATAGAAAACATGTTTTTTGTAATTGTTTTAAGGTGCGTGTTATCTTTCGCAAAGGAATGCAAAAATTGGGTTTGGAAGATGAAAGTTAGCTTATTTTTTTATATCAACGTCAGCAAACTTTCATCCTTTATTTCTTTGCAGTAAAAGACAGTTTTTTAGTTGACTATTTTAATCCACGACCTAATTTGGATGTAGTTAGTGTCAATATGATTATAGATCAATATTTTTCAATACCGGGTGAATTAAATTCGGTAAAAGTGGGTTATGGAGCTTAAAGGAGGAGTAGGTGAAAGTCCTAATTCCCCGTTTAATGTATCAATTATGTCTATACAACTGGTAGAAGAATTATCGCTTTCTCATGGAGACCAAACTTGAGGAATCTAATCCTAGATATAAATAGTGGATGTGTGATGATGCTCAAATGAGGTCCTGGTTGTGGAGTAATATGGAACCTGAAGTCAGTTCAAACTTGGTGTTTTTGAATACTGCTAAAGATGTGTGGGATGTGATTAAAAGGATGTGCTCAAAACAGAATATTTTTTGGGTGTATCAATTGTACGAAGAAATTTTCTATCTTCAAAAGGGAGATGGATCTCTTGATGGATATTTTGCAAAGTTTATTGGTATGTGTGTAGAACTTTTGATCTATCATCCCATTACTTCGGATGTGACGCTTATGAAGAAGGAGATGGAACTGTTAGATGAACTGTGGAGACAGTATAGTGTGTGCGAGTGATCTAGGGTTCAATCCCTGGTAGTGTTACCTTTCAATAAAAAGAAGACGAAGAAGTAGATGGAAGACATGAAAGCAGTGAAGCTCTTATCCCATTTGCCAAAGGAGTATCAATCCACAAAGGATCATATTTTGGGTGGTGTTTCAATTCATTTAGTTGCAAAAGTTTATGCTAGACTTCAGGGTTTCCACTGAAAATGATTCTGGCAATACTCAATATATATATATATATATATATATATATATATGCAACCAATTCATTAACCACAGAAATTTACAGATCTTCGGGCAGGTCCCAACAAAAAGAGACGGGCCTCGCCTATCATATGCACCCTGATGGAGCTAAATATAGAAAAGAAAAACTGTAATTGGACAAAGAAGCAACCGAACGAAACTCGGAATGAGCCCAAAGTTCAGCGGGACACCGCTGGAAAAACGCAAAAATGCAAAAACGCAAAAAGAACTACGGCTAAGGATTTCTGAGAGTCCCTTAACCTGTTTGATCCAGAACGAGCAATCCCCTAACCTTCCTTGGTAGGAGACAAGGGGCATGAAAGATCGTTTGTCGGCACCCTTTGCTAGCTATCCTCACCAAAGCATCAGCCACTGAATTTCCTTCTCGATAGATGTGGGTAAAAGAAAGATTGAGCCTCTGCCTGATTAGGTGAATTGCACCCATGATGTGCCAAATGTTCCAGGGAGTGGGAGCTGAAGGATCCGTAGCCGATGCTGCTATGAGCTTGGAATCTGATTTGACAACAATATTGGATAGCCCTAGGTTAGAGCAAATGATCAATCCATCCAACATGGCTTGAGCTTCTGCAAAATTGTTTAAAGTTATCTCATAACTTCTCAAGAATGCAAAGATGAACCGGCTGTAGCAATCCCTACAGACTCCCCCACCACCTCTTTGGCCCGGATTTCCTCTCGAAGAACTGTCTATGTTGAGCTTCAGCCACCCTAATGGAGGCTTGGTCCAAGTGACAAGAATAGGCCTTCGTCAAACAGACAGAGAGGGATTGTTAATTTTGAGAATTTGTAGGGTAATTGATTCAGATAGGGATTTCTTTTCAGGAGTGTTAATGGAGGGGGCGAGCTCTCTCAGCCAACATGTAACTTTTATGGATCATTGAGGTAGCCGACATAACTTCACCCTCAAATCGGGCCGAATTTCGACTAAGCCAGATTTCCTAGATGATTAAGGAGGGAGTCAAACCAACGAACGTCTTAAACTTGAATTTCCAATTGGCCTTTGCTGTCCATTGCTGTAATCTGAGCAGAAGAGGTTGGTTATGGATGAAAGGAATACCAAACAGCTTGTGGAAATAGCCCCAAACTGACCTTGCTATACGACCTTGGCAGAACAGGTGTTCGGTGTCCTCTTGAGCATATTCAGGCTGGCTTAAAGCAGGGAGGGGCTGCTGATTGGTACCGTTCCTAGGCGCCGGGCGATGATTCGGAAGGCTGGCTGAGCCCGAGGTCCCGTCTCTTGGGGCCCGAGTGGAGAGAGAGGAAATATGTTGAGAAGGGAGGAGCGTGAGAGTGACCTGAGAACAACATTCACATCTCGACGCCATAGGAATACCCACCTGTTGCACCACCTTGTCAACAGGGATAGCATGGTGAATAGTCTTCCAAATAAAAATCGCAACTTTCGGAGGAAGGATTTTATTCCAGATCCATCTAGTCCAAGGCATAATAGGCAGCCGCTGCCTGGACCCATTCCATGCTGCTTTGATGGAGAATTTGCCTAAAGGGGAGAGGTCCCAAATGAATTTGTCTGCTCTGCCTGGCGCTAAAGTAGCGCAGGGAGATAAGGACTGAAGAGTTCCTGCTAGAAGAACATGGCTGATGTCTGAGATGCTCCCTCGCCCATTTGAGGAAAAAAAATCCCGGACTGGGAGATGCAGGAGGTGAGGGGGAATGGTCTCGACAGTAGCTGGGGCCAAGAATCCGCGGCCACTCCAGTTCGCGAACTAGAAGTTCATATTTCCTTTGCCCAGTAGCCATCTGTAGTGATGGAAGTACTCAGTTTAATAGTACAGATAAATCGGCCTTGGTTATCTCATCTGGTTACACTGGTATGCTTGGAGGTTGTTGTGGACGGAGTAGTCGTGATGGTTTTTTTGGTGGTAGAAGTGGTAGAGTTTTAGGAAGAGGCCAAGTTGGTTGTGGTGGTAAAGGAGATTGTTCCTGCACTCACCATGGGTTGACTAATCATTTTGTGGATTTCTGTTGGGATCTTTGTAGGAAACCTCCAAGGGCCAATCAAGCATGGGTTGATGATATTTCATCTGACGGTAGACCCATTGCTTCTACTACGTCCAATGTTGGTGTTGATGAGGTTAATGTCACATTCCCGCGAGAAGAACAAGCGTGATTCCTCTCCTCCAATGGTCCTTTATCCAATTATGTACCCTTCAAAGTTATTGATACTTTGGACCATTCGGGTAAAACGTGACTCTTGTCATCCTATTCTTCTCTCGGATAATAGGTTCTGGGGCTTCTGATTATATTACTAGCAATTGTAGTTTATTCTTCTGATTTGGTCATACTTCCAACATATCCGTTACCTTAGTCGATGGCACATCCTCCAGCATTATTGGTCTTGGTACTAGTCGGCTTAATGCACCTGCGTTATCTTTTGTCTAAGTAATAAAGTTTCTAAATTGCCCTGTCACTTTCTTCCTTTCTCATTGTGTTGTTCATAACTTTAAGACGGGCATGAAAATTGGAGGATATTAGAGGAATAGTTTGTACTATTTGTAGAGAAAATCTGTAAGTGGTGCAGTGCTACCTAAGGATCTTGCTATCCAAGGCATTGTTGTCGAGGCCATTTGTCTCTCCAAAAATTGCAAAGCCTTGTTTCATCCCTTATTAAGTTTCGATTATGAAACATTCCAGCTAAATAAACACCATAGAGTACCTTTCCTTTTCCTTTTAGAGTTGATGAACGAAGCACTATTCCATTCAAGTGAGTTCATTGTGATGTGTGGGGACTAGTTTGAGTTCCTAGTTTGTAAGATTTTCAATATTTTGTTCTTTTTGTTGATGATTATTCGAGGTTGACTTGGCTATAGCTTATAAAAACCAATTAAAAGGTTTTTTTATTTTTTTATTTTTTTTAAATTTTTAAATTTAAGATTTTTCGAAGCGAAATAAAATCTCAGCTTGGTTGCGTACTTGGATCTAATAATGCATTGGAATTTATGTATTGTGATTTTCATTCCTATTTGCAATGTTATGGTATTATTCATCAGGCTTCTTGTGCTTAAACTTCAGTAGAATGGGGTGGTTGAGCAAAAAAAAACAGAAGACATTTGATTAAAGTCACACGTAGTTTACTCTTGGAAATGAATGCCCTAGAGTTTTTTCTGAGATGATGCCATATATATATATATATATATATATATATATATATTAGTGTTTCAAATAGCTCCTGTAGCATAGCGGTAGCGCCTGTAGCGTACGCTACGTAGTGTAGTGTGGCTATAGCGCTATGTAGCGTCTTAAATAGTGTAAATCCCCTATAGCGTACGCTACAACTATGTAGCGCGTAGCGTACGCTACAATGTATATATATATATATATATATATATTTACTTTTAATTTTTTTTTTTTCCATGTTTTCTTTATATCTAATGTTGAGGAATGTGACACTTATATTTTACTTGATATTTTTAACCTATGGGATTTTTATTTCTTTTCATAATTGTGACTTGTGGTTTCAATTAGACATTATTAATTATTAAAGTGGTTTGCTTAGAAAGAAAGTAGTTGATGTGATATTTATTTGATTTGGTTTGTATATGTAGATTGGCTTTTGATAAATGATAACTAATAACTTGTTTGAACATGCATATAATTTGATAAATGAATAATTTTTTAGGCATTTATATATATATATATATATATATATATATATATATATATATATATATATATATCCTTTTTTCCACTATTTATTACATTTGTCATATTTTTAAATTAAAAAATAGAAGTATCGTGTAGCTTACGCTACACGCTCTGTATTTACGCTACATGCTATAGAGGGCTGAGCACTACGCGTCATGCTACCGCTATTTAAAACATTGATATATGAAAATATATATGTATTCTGAAATGTGATGTTTTTATTAATGAGGAGCTGAAATAGTTAAATAATATAAAGAATTACAAAGATGCCCAAGAGGAGGACAAAGAGAACAATCTCTCAAGGCTCAGGAGGTTGAAGCCCAATCCAAAACATCCAGCTTGGCCTGCTTAATAGCATTGGCAACAGTCCCTCATATATCGCGGGAGCATAGATTGTTCCTCTCCCCCCAGAGAGCCCATGGGCCAGTCAACGATGCCCACCTCCAAGCAATCCTCCTGCTTTTCCCACCCCTACATGTCAAGCTTGTAGGAACCCTTTGATCAACGTTAGCATTAACCAATGGACACCAAAGTCGCCCAAAATAAAATCCCAAAACTCCCTAGCATAAGGACAATTAAGGAAAAGATGGTTGACTATCTCCTCATTCTGCAAACAAAGAGGGCATGTATTGGTCACTATTAGCTTTTGCTTCTGCGAATTATCCATTGTAAGCACTCTCTTCCTACCCACCAACCAATCTAACATTGCACACTTGTGAGAAGCCCCATACGACCAGAGGAATGAGGTGTGCGCATGATTGCCACTGTAAGAAGACTCACTACTCGGTTGTAAAAAGATCGAATGGAGAATTGTTCGAATTTCTCCACATCCTAACCGTTGCATCCACAATGGAGATAAGAGGGATAGATACCGAAGAGGCTTAGCAATGGGGCTACGAATCCCTCCTCTAACAGGTGTTTGGGGCAAGGGGGAGTCTGACCCACCCCATCTCTTGATAGGTTTGCAATCCGTTTCTTCTCACAACACACGAGGTCTACCTATTGCTGTTCCTAAATGTAAATGCTCTTATACTTAGCATTCTATTTCAAATTTTATTTCCTTTGATCAGTTATCCACCCATTACTGGCAGTTTGCCCTTGCCTTCTCTTCTCTATCTATTCATTTGTTGGTTCAGGATGTATCATTGGATAAAAATTGTAAACAATGGCTATGGATGAGATGAATGTCCTGTATTCCAAAGATACATGGGAGTTGAGTGATCTTACATCCGTTAAGACACTTATTAAATATAGGTTGGTTTATATAGCTGAATTTTTTGCTCGATGGTTCCATTGAGTGTTATACCAGGTTAGCAGCCAAGCAATTCACCTAGGTTTATGGAGTGGATTATCTGGATACTTTTTTCTGTTATCGCTGAACTTAATTATGTTTGTGTTGTTATTTCTACAACTGCCAATTATGATTGGCATCTCTTTTAGCTTGACGTGAAGAATGCATTTCTGTCTGGAGATACAAGCATCACATATTTGATATCGGTCCATATCAGATGGTATTGGCTCGTATTGGTCGAAAATTTTATAAGCCAAAGAATTAAGGAAAATATCAGGAACAAAAAAGAGAATAATAAGATATTCAAGAATCAATCTTTTTTTCCCTTGTATTTTGCACATGCATATGATGGCGTATTAGACCATGCTTTGATGAGAATGTTGTTTGTTGATTTGACTTGTTGAAGGTCAACTAAATGGGCCCTAATTGAACACAGATCAAACATGATTTGGTGAACTAAGGCCCCATTTCATTGAAATACAACAAAAAGAATATGAAAATATCAAAAAGAAAGTGAAGGTTTACTTCTCTTATTTTTCTCATAATGGTCTACTTTGCTTCGATTTTGTTGAATCCTATTCAAATCAATTGGTTTGGTCCCAAAATAGGTCTATATCTAGCCTAAAATAAATAAGTTTTTAAGCTCTTGCATGGTTTAAATGAAAAAAGAAGGGGAGACAAGTGTGAAATTTCGAAAAAAAATATATATTAAAATTGGACAATTATGGGCGTAACGGCCGATAAGGCCCCGTATTGCAATTCGTCTTGTGCTGATACAGATACGTTACAACCGTAATTGACCAATACGATACCAACATTCATATCTATGTTATTGACATATTAAAGTCGTATCTTCACTCCTAGTTCTATATTAAAAACTTGGCTTTGGTATTTTCTGGGTATAGAAGTGGCAAAAGCAAAAGTTGGGATAAATTGTGTTAGGGGAAATATGTTTGTGATTTGTTAAAACAGATAGGTATGTTTGGTGCCAAGCCTGTAGTAGATACACCTATGGATCTCAACTTAGACTTGATCCAGAAGACGGAGATTTATTGATAAAAACTTGTCCGCGATATCATATCAGATGGTATGATACGATACGATACAGGCATCGTGTATTGATATCGGTCCATATTAGATGGTATCGGCCTGTATTGGTCAAATTTTTTTAAAGCCAAAGAATTAACGAAAATATCAGGAACAAAAAAGAGAATAATAAGATATTCAAGAATCAATAAATTTTTTCCTTGTATTTTGCACATGCATATGATGGTGTATTAGACCATGCTTTGATAAGAATGTTGTCTGTCGATTTGACTTGTTGAAGGTCAACTAAATGGGCCCTAATTGAACACAGATCAAGCATGATTTGGCGAACTAAGGGCCATTACATTGAAATATAACAAAAAGTAGATGAAAATATCAAAAAGAAAGTGAAGGTTTACCTCTGTAATTTTTCTCATAATGGTCTACTTCGCTTCGATTTGTTGAATCCTATTCAAATCAATTGGTTTGGTCCCAAAATAGATCTAGATCTAGCCTAAAATAAATAGGTTTTTAAGCTCTTGCATGGTTTAAATGAAAAAAGAAGAGTGTGAAATTTTGGAAAAAATTAAAATTAAAATTGGACATTTAAGGGTGTAACGGGTAAGTTTGTTTTGTTTTTTTTTTTGTTTTTTTTGTTTTTTGTTTTTTGTTTTTTGTTTTTTGCTTTTTGTTTTTTGTTTTTGTTTTTTGTTTTTTGTTTTTTGTTTTTTGTTTTTTGCTTTTTTGTTTTTTGCTTTTTGTTTTTTGTTTTTTTTTTGCTTTTTGTTTGTTTTTTTTTTGTTGTTGTATCAGGCCGATACGGCCACATATCGCGATTCGTCTCGTGCCGATACAGATACAATACAACCGTATTTGACCAATATGATACTGACATTCATCTCTATTTTATTGACAAATTAAAGTCGCATCTTCACTCCTAGTTCTAGATTAAAAACTTTGGCCTACTTTGCTATTTTCTGGGTATAAAAGTGGCAAGAGCTAATGTTGGAATAAATTGTGTTAGGGGAAATATGTTTGTGATTTGTTAAAAGAGATAGGTATGTTGGGTGCCAAACCTGTAGTAGATACACCTATGGATCTCAACTTAGACTTGATCCGGAAGATGGAGATTTATCTATAAAGACTTGTTCACAATATCATTTATTTAACTATTACTAGGCTTGATATTGCCCACATGGGCCTCATAGAGGAATTTGCACCTAGTACAATAAGAAGACTGCTTATCCATCATTGCTCTGTTTACCCATCTGCCATTTAAGAAAAGAAATGCTGGAATAGATGACCTGACTTGATTTTGGAGTGTGTGCGCTTTCAGGATGTAGGGTTGTGGCTGGAAGAGATAAATCTTGGTGGCTACCGCCAGATTTTCGAAGAAAATGGTGTCAACGGAGAGTACTTGGAGAGCTTATCCATGTTTACAACAGAACAGATTCTGCGGTTTATCAGGCGATGCCACATGAAATGGGGAGACTTCATTACGCTATGCAAGGAGCTCAGACGCATCAAAGGTTCTCCTTTTCTCTTCTTCTTCTTTGCTTGGAACTTGGGAAAAAGAAAATGCAAAAACCAGGACTCATCTTCTATGTCTCCACCCACCATCTCTTAAATGGCAGTGATGCTCTACCAAACATGTGGCATTACAAGTATACCAATCTGAACCATCCAAAGCACGTGTCATATTGTGCAGAGTGCCCAAATACCATACTGACTGGATGACCTGAGCTATGTAATATCTGCTGCCAATATGGATGGTCATCATGACGAGTCTTTCGGGCATCCCCAATCCAAGTGAGCCTTATCACATAAACAGTGTGGGTCAAATTGAAAGAATCCCCAATCCGAGTGAGCTTTATCACATAAATAAACAGTGTGGGTCAAATTGAAAGGAAAAACAACAAAACAAATCCATCTAATAAATTCCTTCTGTAATACAATACGTTGGGATGTATTCTAGCAAACCTCCTCAAATAATCATGCTTGGCTGGTAACTTTTGAAACTTGAAAAAGTCAATTTGACTACTCGATGTGGTTTAAAACAGCAGTTTCAGAGTGTGACTTGCCTGGAGACCAAAACTGGTATGACTCGATATGTTGGGATGTATTCTAGCAAACCTCCTCTAATTATCATGCTTGGCTGGCAACTTTTGAAATTCAAAAAGGTCAATTTGAGTACACAAGGCGGTTTAAAATGGCGGTGTCAGAGTGCAGACTTGCCTGGAGATCAAAACTGGTATTACTCAACTTCAGTCATTCTACTTTGGTCCCAACCAAAACCACTAGGACTTGTGAAACCAAGTCATACTGGGTATTATTGTGAACCATGGTACTCAACCAATGTTTTCAAGTTAACCCTTGCTCGATCCCTCTGGGAGTCCGAGTTGAACTTAACTGAACCAATAGAACTGGACTTGTGACTTCTTGGCTGGCACGATCACCTGATGGAAAAGATCCGCCCAAATGTAGGCACCTCTAAGCAAAGCATAAGAATCACAAACAAATTAGAAATCAATATTTCGGTTTTTTTTTTTTTTTTTTTGTTTTCATTTCAAAGTTGCCTTGAAACTACCCACATTAGGCTTTAAATAGGCTTCTTAGATGTACAAGGAAGGAAGGTTCAAATTTGGCCCTGCATGATTTACAGTCCACATGGAAGTTGGGGCCTATATGACAGATGGCCCACATAAAAGGTGGGCCCCACATGATGGATGACCCACATCAAAGGTGGACGTGCATAATGGATGGTCCACACCAAATGTTTGTCCCTAAGGACGAATGGTCCACATCCAAAGCGAGCCACATATGATGGATGACTCACTTCAAAGGTGGGGCCCACACAATAGACGGTCCACAAAAAAGGTGGGCTCCACGTGATGGGAAGTGAATGTTGAAGGTGGGCCCCCCACGATGGATAACCCATCTTCAGGTGGCCCTGCATAAGAGGAGAGATTAATAGAAGAGAAAAAAAAATTAATATGATGTAATGTTTGGAACCTAACAAACTTCTACTGTTTTGTTGATAAATTTGTTTACCAAACATACTTATCTGTTGGATAAGTACAAATCGAGATAAATTACTTGAGGCTTAAGTAGCTTAAGAAAAACAACTTACGATCCAAACGAGCCATGTCATTGACATATAATGACTGTTTGCAAAAATAGAAGAGTAATCAATAAAGATACTCAAACGATTATGACTATCTATTAAAGTCAAAGGCAGCGCACAACAGCTTTGAAGCTAGCCTTTGCTTGCTGGCTAGTGCATGAGGGATTTAATGGGATTTTATTGCTTGGCTGGCTGATTGGGCCTAATGGGCATGGTGCATGGATCTTAGGCCCATTTCAGCCTGCATCAGTGGCACATCGACTCCCCTTAGTTTTTGGCTCCCATGTCGGCTTGGTGACTCGTTCCTATACCAACCAAATTGATAAAGGTTGGGCGAAACCAAGTCCCATGGATGGTATTGTGAACCATGATTCTCGACCCAAGTTTCCGAGTTGACTCTCACTTGAGTGGAAAGAATAGACCACAACCTCATCCATATCAACTGCACTAGGCTTTTCAGTTCATGGGCTAAGACGGGCTTCAATGTTTTTGTGACGTATTCTTAGTTTTGTCTGCAGTTGCTTGCTTGAAAGGCGAGCAAGAAGTACGCAGGCCATGGTGGGCCCCTCCCTGCTTATCGGCGGTCTTTGTCAAGGTGGCGAAGCGCAACAGACAGTCACGAGTTGTCTCGTTGAAGCTGGAACCATGACGCTGCAGCTGTGGTTAAAGCCGCTCTACATATGTATTTATATATGTTTGCATACATTTCTCCTTCTCTTACCTTCTGAAAATATGTCATGTTGTTTGTTAGCTCTGCTTAGGAATAGCTTCTTGTATTCCGAGCTCTCTGTTTATTGAAGAGTTATATGATCTTCAACCTGAGGATACATTGCAGCCGTTGAATCTGTTACGATTGGGGCCTATGGCTTGGTGATAAGGATCATCTATCTGTGGATCCCCTATCGGACACTTCTAGCCCATAGACGACGGCTTAAGCAATAAATACAGGAACGATCAGATCATCAGCGACCAATGATCTGGAAAGTTTTTTTTTAGGCGTGGTCAGTCCTTGATCAATGGTCTAGATTGCCAATCCACAGGCCTACTTGTTTACAAACTCCGGGCCGGCTGATGGCATGCATATCCTAGGGTCGAGTATCATATAATTCCTCTCTTTTATTTATACAGACTCCAGAATGTAGTGGGGTGGCAATGAATGGTAAGAGGAGATTACGATCGCACCGTTGATTCTGTAGAAAAAAGCCTGTTTTGGCATTGTTTTGATTTTGGGAAATTTTCATGTCTTATTCAGCATGCATGGATGGTCTTTGTATTTAATAATGTCCATTGGATGACCCTTATATAGTCCAGTTATTGTTTCCTCGACCATTCTGCTTCTAACCACGTGACTAAAGCCCACTGATTCAATGGCCTATTCTATCCAATGAGTGTGCATCATCACCCATGATAGGACTCATCTGATAGACGGTCCGATTGCTCATGCATGTGGCAATCGACATGGCCTGATGAAACAGCTTGGTAATGACTATGATACTGTACTGTTAGCCTTATTCCAGGTATCCCCAATATTATCTGTATTTTCAGTTCAGTGATACGGATAACACTGGTATTGATACCGATAACACTAGAAGTATTCAAAATTTCAGGTATCAGTGATGTATCGCCAATGCATTATCAATTTTTTCGGCCGTATGAATTCCAAGTGTTGCTTGTATTGCCAATGTATCAATGTCTATATTGGCAATGTGTCGCATGTCTATATTGGCAATGTGTTGCATATATCGTCTGTGTATCAGTGATATTTCAATAACATCTATTTATTGAAAAATTTTCATTTAATATATATATATATATATATATTAAATTTATTTATTTATATGGGTGACTGGTTGTTTCCATTGTTTAATTTGTCAATGATAATATCATGATATTTACCGTTATCCCAACATGAGCAATATTAAGATTACATGGCCTCATGGAAGCAGAACGCAGTCGGCATCATCATGTATGGATGCTGATTGACTTGGTCCTGGGACTGTTGTAGTACCTTTTATTTTGATTTTTTAGGGAGGGAAGCATTTCACAGTAACTTTTTGTAAGTAAGGTGGGCTCCACTGCAATGTTTGTGGAATCCATTTTTCCAGATAATGTTAGGACATGGTATAAAAATGATACAGATCCAAAACTCAAACAGGCCAAACGATAAGAAAACGCTAGTAAGTAAATGCTTCCCGTCAAAACTTTCGTGGGTCCATGATGTTTATATGACATCCATACCGATCATAAGGTCATTCCTACTGGCATGAACTAAACATAAAAATGAGCCTGATCTAAAACTTTTGTGACCCACGAATGTTTGCATTCGATGCTCTGTCGTATAGCTCACTTGAGTTTTTGGCGTCATGTCCTGAATAAAAACGGATGAAAGGTAGAGGATTTATCTCCAACTGCTCCCCGTGGCCAGGAAGTTTTGCTCGGTTATGATGCAGGTGGGTCAAGAGCGTTTAGTCAATGCCCGGTTCCCTACACATGGCAACCGTGGAAGTGAATCCACACCATCCATCCCATCCATCAGGATAGCCATGTCCATGGCTAAAAAACACTCTAGCCGATAATGCTATCCTGACAGAGGGCGGCCTTTAATGTACCGTCACCATAAAATTGCGTTTACCAAGAGCAACTCACTTATATACAGGATCCATCATGTGGACGGCGGTTGTCCAGCTCTCCAGCTGTCGTGTATGAATTATTGTGTGAGGATTCTAGGTGATCCAAATCATTATGTGATGGGTCCGTCATCATGGCCACTTTTTTTTTTTTTTCTTATATATATATATATATATATATATATATATATATATATATATATATATATATATGAGTCATGCTCCCTGCGCACCTATGCACGTGCGCACCTTTGCACACGTGCCATGGGTGTCTAATCTGAACGGTTCATGTGATGCGGGATTCCATGAAACCCCATGTGACAAATTTTCATCCCAATCTAAAATTCTGGTGGGCCAGAGCAAAGAGAAATGCAAATCAAGGGAGGAAACTGTTTTCATTTTTCATGGCCATCAAGTTTTAAATCAAAGTAAAACTTCAACCTAGGGGGTTTCACGAGGTGTTGTTTCACATGAACGGTTCAGATTTTGGATCCAAATAACGTATGATGGGTTTTCAAAAAAGTTCGTACTACGAACCGGTTCGTAGGTGAGCGTTCTGGATGGATGGATGGATGGATATATATATATATATATATATATATATATATATATATATATATATATATATATATATATATATGGAAAAGGTACCATACACTCTACCGTATTATATCTTCCATAAGGTTGAGTGCTGGCATGTTATTCACCGAATAGGAAATTGTATAGGAAAACTGAAGAAGTAACCTGTTATTAAAATACTCTTCCACCTCTATCTCTCTAAGGCTTGTTTTCTACAAAAAGCCTTTAGGTAGAAACTTAGGTAGAGCCTACTGTGATTTTTATTTATTTATTTTTTTTGTGAAATCTACCTCGTCCATCTATTTTTTCATATCATTTTAGAACAAGAGGCTAAAAATGAGACGGATATAAGATTCAAATGGGTTGAAAATATGAGGATTGAACGTCCACAGTTGAAATATTCATAGGGCAATAGAAGTTTTAAAAAAGGATAATATATGTGTTTTAAATTTATCTCAGTTAGAATATTGCTATGAACGATATGGATAAAATTGAAACATTACTTTCGACCTAAAGAGGTTTCAACGGTAGGAATTTTCCTACTCACCTTTTCCTTTAGTGTGGCCTACTTGAGTCTTGGATTTAGCTCATTTTTGACCCTATGTCTTAAAATGATCTTTAAAAATTGATGGATGGGGTAGATTTCTTACAAACATTAAGGTTGGCCCTTACCAAACACTGTGTCACCCCGAGAATTTCTTAACGATAGAAGTTCAATTCACTTGTTTCCATCCACTTGGTGCCCGGATTAGATACGATTGAGTAGCTAGATTGGCTACTGAAGTTATGTCACCAAGTTCCGTAGGCCCCACCATGATGTATGTTTTGTATCCACACCTTCCATGCATTTGGAGATATCATTTTAGGGCAACATGCAAAGAATGAGTTAAATGTAAAGATCCAGTGGGCCCAACATAGAAAACAGTGAGGATAGTGGTACCCACCATTAAAAACTTCTAAAGGCCACAAAAGTTTTAGATCAAGCTGATATTTTGTATTTTCTCTTATTTCATGTCTTTTTCAACTTTTGAACAGGTTGGATTTCAAATAAACATTATAGTGGGCGTTGGGATAGTTTCAATGGTGGGAATCACTCTCCCCATTGTTTTCTGTAGTGGGGTCTACTACAGATTTTTATCTACCTCATTCTTTGACTCATGCCCTAAAATAATATCTCAAAATGGATGGACGGTGTGGATACAACACATACATCATAGTGGGGCCCACAACTTGGTGAACCAACTTCAGTAAGCGACTCGCTACTCACCCTGTCAGTATCTAATCCGCCGCGTACATCCACTTAAACGCAGTAATCTATCCGGGCGTGACTCTATGGGGCCAACGTGATGTAAGTGTTTTATCCACGCCATTCAACGATTTTCTCATATCATTTTAATATATGAACCAAAAAATGAGGCAGGTCCAAGGCTTAAGTCGACCATAAGTTGGGAATTGAACGTCTACCATTAAAAACTTCTTGCGAGCTGGAGAAGTTTCTGATCAAGTTGATATTTGTTTTTTTTCACTTCACTCACATCTACATGACCTTAAAAATATGTTTGACGGTGAAGAAGCATAACGCTGGCACTTAGAAAGGTTTCAATGGTGAGTGTCATTATCAGTGCAGTCTCCTTTGTCGTGGTCCACTAGAGTTGTGGACTTGCCTCATTTTTAGGATTGTAATTTAAAACGATATGAGAAAATCTTTTAATAGCGTGGCTAAAACACTTACATCACGATGGGCCCCACAAAGCCCTACCCGGATGGATTACTGTATGTGCGGGGGTAGGACACAATACGTGTACTATTAAAAGCCGTAATGGACTTGCTAGACGTGGATTCTATGGATAAGTTACGTCACTAAGTTATTTAGGACCCACCATAAATGTTTGTGTTATATACATACTGTCCATTCAGTTGGAGATATCAATTTAAGGCATGAGACAAAGAATGAGCTAAATCCAAAGTTGGAATGTACCCACCATAGAAAACAGTGGATGGAGTGACGCCCACCATTAAAAATTTCTAAGGATCACAAAAGTTTTCGATCAAGCTGAAATTCGTGTTTTCCTTTCTTTCATGTATGTCTTAACTTATGAATAGGTTGGATCACAGATAAACATTATAGTGGACCTTAGTAAGGTTTCAACGACGGGTGCAAGACTTGTGCAGAAAATATGCAAGAGATAAAAATTTTACCATCCGAAGAATAACCTGTTGCCAACACTCGACCTTATGAAAGGTATAATATAGTCGAGCGTATAATACCTTTTCCCATATATATATATATATAGGGGATGGTAATGTAAGGTCAAGTCCTATGGAACCTTAATGTGATAGGAAGATGCAACAACCTCTCGGGGAAGCTTAAGATGATAGGAAGCTAGTTAGGGCCCACCATCATGTTATGAGAAATCCACATCGTCCATCTGTTTTTTCATGTCACGTTGGGATATGAGACAAAAAGTAGGGTAGATCCGAAAATAATGTGGGTTCACGACAAGCCCACCATCATGTTGTGAGAAATCTACACAGTCCATTTGTTTTTTATGTCACGTTAGGATATGAGACAAAAAGTGGGGCAGATCCGACAATAAATAGTGAGGGATGGATATTTGCTGGTGAACATTGGGGGGGTTACAAAAGTTTTGGATTGGGCTAATATTTTTGTATTTTTAATTCATCCTACTAAGAATGACTCTATGAACAGTATGGATGGCATATAAGAATAATGGTAGACCTTAGGAAGGTTTCAACAGTAGGCATTTAACTAGTTAAATTTTCTTTTTGTGTGGCCCAATTGAATTATAGATATACCTCATTACTTTTCCCACGTCCTAACATGACCAGAAAAAATGAATGAACGTTGTGGATTTCTCAAAAACATTATAATGGCCCCACCTATCTGTGTAGATAAAAATTCCTTCCCACACAATCCAGATGACATGCTGTCTACGTGGGAAGTGTATTAGGTGCGGCTCAGGCCCATACAGGGAATGGTAATGTAAGGTCAAGGCCTATAGAAGCTTAATGTGATAGGAAGATGCGACAGCCTCTCGGGGAAGCTTAAGATGATAGGAAGCTAGTTAGGGCCCACCATCATGTTGTGAGAAATCCACATCGTGCATCTGTTTTTTCATGTCACGTTAGGATATGAGACAAAAAGTGGGGTAGATCCGAAAATAACGTGGGTTCACGACAAGCCCACCATCATGTTGTGAGAAATCCACACGGTCCATTTGTTTTTTTTATGCCACGTTAGGATATGAGACAAAAAGTGGGGCAGATCCGAAAATAGCATGGGTTCATGACAATAAATAGTGAGGAATGGATATTTGCTGGTGAACATCGGGGTATTACAGAAGTTTTAGATTGGGCTAATATTTTTGTATTTTCAGTTCATCCTATTAAGAATGACCCTGTGAACAGTATGGATGGCATATAAGAATAATGGTAGACCTTAGGAAGGTTTCAACAGTAGGCATTTAACTACTTACATTTTCTTTTTGTGTGGCCCAATTGAATTATAGATATACCTCATTATTTTTTCCACGTCCTAACATGACCAGAAAAAATGAATGAATGTTGTGGATTTCTCATAAACATTATAATGGGCTTACCTATCTGTGTAGATAAAAATTTCTTCCCACACAATCCAGATGACATGCTATCTACGTGGGAAGTGTATTAGGTGCGGCTCAGGCTCGACCCAATGCGGTGCAGCCCTTATTGTAACCCTACATTGATGTATGAATTTTATATCCACTCCACCCATCTTTCTTTATAGATCATTCTACGATGTGATTCAGAACCTGAAGTAGATCCAATTCTCTGGTGGACCAAACCATAGTAAAAGGTTGTGATTGACAATTAATGCACCACTTATATTTTGAATGAAGCTAATATATATATTTTTTATTTTACTTCATCCAGGTTTATGTAAACGTATCAACGGGTTAGATAGAAAGTAAGCATGATGTAAACATTACAGTGGCCATGGGAAGTTTTTAATGATAAAGTATTCAATCACTACTGTTTCCGATAGTATGGTTCACCTTAGAATTGGATCTTCTTTATTTTTGGAATCATGACCTAAAATTGTCCTTCGAAACAAATGGACCGTGTGAATACACAATATGTAGATCAAGTTGGGACCCATGATGAGGGATGCACTGTTGTAGGTTAGACGGAGGCCGTACCTAATTTGCTCTCTTCCACGAGGTGCGGATTAGCTACTGACAGGTTGTAACACCCTGTCCATTCCGTACTAGTTTCTATGCATATGTGCATGATGATCGACACCCTTACCTAGACCTAGATTGACCGTTCATAGTATACACCCAACTGACCGGGACCTCAAGACCTCGAAACATATTTCATATCGACCACTCCGTCGTCGCGATTGTGGAGGTACAACCCATGTGTCTGTACAAAACTCCGTTAGTGAGATACGCCGTGAAGAATCATTAGTGTATCATGTGTGTAAGGCACCATGTACTCCATTCCACACATGCCATGCACACATGCACATGTCATACATGGGCGAGAGAATCTCTACCCATGTGTGTGATGTCACATACCCATACCTCCCCTCTCTCATGTACTCCCCAAAGTTAACATCTCTCCAATCCATACCCTATATATGACATCATCACATCATGCCATCCCATGCTCCTTTAATCTACCATTAATTACAAATCATGAATTAATTGTCATAATCTTAGTTTAAGCTAACCAAGATCACATTAATTAAATCTAACCACATTTTAACAATTACAAATAGTCCTTCATCCCTTAGCATTTCACCATTTTTCTACACGAGAGAGAGAGAGAGAGAGAGAGAGAGAGAGAGAGAGAGAGAGAGAGAGAGAGAGATGAGTGATCTTGGTGGGCCATCAATTCTATCCATTCCATCCATCTCAACCATCCATCTAGTTCATTATGGTGAGTACACCCACTCCACTCTTGGTTTGTTTTCTTTTTGATTATTTGTATGATTATTAGTGATGACGATTTGATGATAATGATGTGATCAATGGTGCGGATACATTGGAGAGTATGATGTGTTTAATGGTGATAATGATGATTAATAATGGTGATGATATGATGTGTTTAATGGTGTGGATTCATGGGAGAATACATATATATAAAAAGAATAATAATAAAAATAATTTTTTTATAGACTTTATGTGGGACCCATTGATTGTGGGCCCCACTAGAATTTTGTAGGCCATCCAAATCATCCAAAGTATGGCCATTGTGTTGGTCACACAGACACACACACACACCCTTGCACACATGTGCACACCACACCATAAAAATACATAACTAATAAAATAAAATAAAATAAAATAAAATAAAAAAATAAATAAAAGGAGGAGGAGTGGACGCTGTGCTGCCAACGTCCAGAGGATGCTGCTGGTTAAAAGAAATGAGGGAAGGGGCTATGGGCCCACAATGCCCCCCCTCCTTGTTGTATATGTTTGATCCACACCATCCATCCTAATTTTCAGCTCATTTTAGGCAGTGAGCCGAAAAATGAAGCTGATCCAGATCTCTGGTAGGCCACACCATCAAAAATACCATTTTAATAATGTTAAACTATTAGGGCCCGCTGTGAGCTTTCTGTGCATCAAAACATGGTGCATATTGGACTTGTTGGATGTGTCACGTACGAACCAGAGAATGCAACAGACGGACTTGATTATCTTGATGTGTGTCCCACCTATGAAAAACCACAATAAAACAAAAAAAATAAAAAATCCAAGGACACCGCTGCTGCTGCTGCTTGGAATGGGCAGGGACGGTAGGTCCCACCACTGGTCCCACCATGATGTATGTCAAACATCAACACCATGCATTTGATGGGTCCCCTTTAAATGGTGAGATCCTAAAAAAATCAGCCGTATACAGAACTCAAGTGGCCCACACCATCAAATATCATGTGAAGACATGCTAAAATATATAAAAGTACTTTCTGGGGCTCACTTGAAATTTTGATGCATTTGAAACTTGGACTGACCCCTCCTCCAGGATGGATGGACTGGATCTCTCAAGTGACCTACCTTGATGTGAAATATACAATAAAAAAATAAAATAAAAAGAAAGGGCGTGGAGGAGGTGACGTTCTCCCTAGACGTCCAGAGAGTGCGGGCCCACCTTTGGAGTTTTGTGAGGCTTATCATGGCCACACCATGATGTATGTGCTAAATTCACACTGTTCATCCATCTTACTAGCCCCATTCATTGTATGGTCAGAAAAATCAGGCCGATTAGAAGCTTATGCAGGCCATGCCACTTGGACAGTGAAAATTGTACTAAAAAAAATGCTTAGCTTTTTCTGGGGCTCACCTTGATGATGAAAAGTATATATGGGCCATTCATCCACTCCTTCATACCATTTTAAGTCATGAGTAAAAGATTGAGGTAGATGCACACCTTAGGTGGAACACACTCTAAGAAACAGTGGGAATAAAAAATCCCTACCATTAAATTCCTTGAGTTCTACCGTGATGTGTAACTGTCACCAAAGTTGGGTCGATCATGGGACAGTGGAGCCAACTCATTAGATGTATTTTATATCCAGGTCATCCATCATTTAGACCATGCATGTGTTAAGGGCCCCACTTGACACACGTACCTTATAGCCATGCCTGGATCTAGTGGGTGGTATCAACTATGATGTTGTTTGTTGTACAAACTGTTCATGGGGTGGACTTCCTGTATCAATGGGACCCACAATTATATAAAATATAATAATAATAATAATAATAAGGAAAGGGAATTGCAAGCTTACCAATGAAAACTTCCCTGGACATAACGTGATACATGTGGAGCCCACCTAAGTGCATGTGTTGTATATATACCCACACTGCCTATATTTTTCATTCACTTGAGAAGTGGGCCCACCTCTTGCCTATGGACACAAGATGAAGTATAACTCAATTTTAGGTGGGCCACACTATAAGTAGAAATAGTGGTAACAACCATTGGAAATTCTTAGGATCTAATGTGCCCCCCTATATGTTGGGACGCTTCTTTGACCATGGACTCCACCTAGCAGTATGATGTAGATCCATGCCATTCATTGGTTCATCCTTATCATTTTAAGGTATGATCCCATAGACTAGTCAGATCTAAATCTCATGCCACGGGAGCAATATTGATCACTTGTCCACTGTTAAGTGTTTCTTAGAGCTGCAGTAATGTTTGTAAGAAATCTATCCATCTATTCTCTCTCTCTCTCTCTCTCTCTGTATCTCTCTTTTTTTTTTTTTTTAAAAAAAACTGATCATAAGCCACCTAATATATATGTTTTACCAGCTATTCATCTATTTTTTTAGATCATTTTAGAGTGTGGGGCTGCCTATATATTTATTACAATCTAAGTCGTTTCCATGGTACCCATTGTAATGGTTATTCCTCATTTAGATCGTCAGTTGGTAGAAATCATGTGGATCACTATACCATAGGAATTTGAGATTTTGGGTGGCCTAACTAGTAGTGTGGATTGGTGGAAGTTGTGTGGACCACCACATGTGAGTGCTTGATTGACTCAGGAGCTTCTTTTCATGCGACTTCACTTGTCTTCTTCATCCGGAGTGCACCACCTCCCCGTCTTCAAGCCTGAAGACCAATCAAAGTTAAACAGAGCTTCAGCTTCTCCCTTGTGACCGCCTTGGTCAGCATATCTATAAGATTCTCACTTGTATGAATCTTCTTCAGAACAATCAATCCATCTTGCAGTAACGAACGAATGAAGAGATATCTGATGGCAATATACTTGGTCCTTGAATGAAAGGCTAAATTCTTAGCCAAGTGTATTGCACTTTGACTGTCGCTGTACAACTTATAATCTTCTTGCTTCTTATACAACTCTTTCATAAAACCTTACATCCACACCATCTCCTTGCATGCTTCTGTAGCCGCAACATATTCTGCTTCTGTCGTACTAATAGATATTATCTTTTGTAACTAAGAGACCCAACTAACTGCAGCACTACCCAGAGTAAACACATAACCTGTAACGCTTCTTCTGCTGTCGATATGTCCTGCCAAATCTGAATCCACATTGACTTGTAGCTTGATTTCTGATCCACCATAGCATAACCCTATATCCTTAGTACCTACCAGGTATCTAAGGATCTACTTGACAGCTTCCCAATGTTCCTTTCCGGGGTTGTTCATAAACCTGCTAACAACTCCCACTGCTTGAGCAATGTCTGGCCTCGTGCTCACCATAACATATATGAGACTCCCAATCGTTGACGCGTATGGGACTTTAACCATGTAGTCCCATTCCTCCTACGTCTTTGCATCTTGCTCCTTAGATAGTTTAAAGTGGTTGGCTAATGGAGTGCTAACTGGCTTAGCACCTCCCATATTGAATCGATTAAGTACCTTGGCTATGTACTCTGCCTGTGACAAAACCAGTTTCTTATTTTTCCTGTCACGCTTTATCCTCATGCCTAGGATTTGTTTTGCAGCTCCTAAATCTTTTATGACAAATTCTCTAGACAGTTATCTTTTGAGATCTAAGATGTCTTTCATGCTTGAACCGGTCACAAGCATATCATCAATGTACAGAATAAGGATGATGTACGACATATCAAACTTCTTCAAGTAACAACAGTAGTCTGTATGACATCTCCTAAAATCGTTTCCCAACATGAAACTATCGAACTTCTTATACCACTGCCTCAGGGTCTGCTTCAGGCCATATAGACTTTTCTTCAGTCTGTACACGTTGTTCTCATTACCTGGTGCCACGTATCTTGTCGGCTGATGCATATATATCTCTTCCTCAAGGTCCCCATGAAGAAAGGCTGTCTTAACATCTAGCTGCTCTAGATGTAAGTCCTCTATAGCCACTATACTCAAGACCATGCGAATCATATATATTTTTACTACCGGTGAAAATATTTCAGTGAAATCGATACCTGCCTTTTGTTAAAACCCTTTCACAACCAATCTGGCCTTGTATCGTTTCGAACCATCGTGCTCCTCCTTCAGTCTGTAAACCCACTTATTATGAAGAGCTTTCTTAACCTCAGGTAAGTGACTGGCTCCCATGTACGATTAGACTCAAGAGAGTCCATCTCATCATCCATGGCTTGCTCCCACTTAACCCGTGTATCTGACTGTAATGCCTCTTCAAAACACTCTGGCTTGTCATTATCTATCAGCAGTAGATAATGTAAGGAGGGTGAGTATCGGACCGTGGGTCTCCTCTCTCGAGCAAACCTCCTCACAACCGGCGTATGTGGCTTTACTTCATAATGCTTCTGTGCATGATCATCCTGTGGCGCTGTAACACCCATGTTCGGTAACTCTTTCAACTCTACGAATTCCTTTTCCTCGGCCTTATTTTCTTGCATATTGTCCTTATGCATCACTTTTTCATTGAAAACTACGTCCTTGATTCTGATGATTTTTCTATTTTCTGCATCCCAAAACCTGTACCCAAAATCATCCTGCACGTAGCCTATAAACATGCACCTCCTGGACTTCGCATCCAGCTTATTTTTATGCTCTGCATTAATGTGAACATATGAAGTGCAACCAAATACTTTGAGATGTGTAAGGTTAACTTCTTTTTCAGTCCACGTTTCTTCTGGTAGCCCACCATCCAATGGTGCTGAGGGACTTCTATTGATAAGATATACTGTAGTATTTACAACATCTGTCCAAAAGGTCTTGGGCAACCCTGACGTGTAACCTCATGCTCCTGACGGGCTCAAGAATAGTCCTGTTAATGCGCTCAGCTACACTATTCTGCTGTGGTGTCCCTGAAATCATTTTTTGATGTTTGATTCCACTTGCTGCACAATACTCCTCAAACCTCTTATCACAATACTTTCCCCCATTATCAGTTCTGAGACACTTTACTGTTTTACCTGTCTCATTTTCTACCATTACTTTTCACTTTTTAAACGTATCAAATACATCAGATTTATGCTTTAAGAAATAAACCCACAGTTTTCTACTAGCATCATCAATAAAGGAAACAAAATAAAGTGAGCCACCAAGAGATGATACCTGTGTCAGTCCCCACACGTCAGTGTGTACAAGCTTCAATAGATGCGTCTTTGGAGTGCGTCCTGTCTTCTTGAAGCTTACCCTCTTCTACTTGCCATACATGCAATCCACGTAGAATTCCAAGTTAATAGACTTCAGCCCTGGTAGCTTTGCCTTTGACAATAACACTTTCATCCATTTCTCACTCATATGTCCCAAGCTATGATGCCATAACTGCCCATTCACTCTAATTGATGCGACTGAGAGTGAACTATATGATCCTAAAGTCACGTACAAAGTACCTTCCTTTTTGTCTCGAGATATCACCAAGGCACCTTTTATGATCTTCCAGGAATCACTGGTGAATGTCATCACATAACCGGTATCGGCCAACTGCCCCACTGAAATCAGATTCTTTCTCAAACTCGGTACGTGTTTGACATCCTTCAATTTCAAAATCGTTCCGTCTTTTTAATTGACCAGAACGTCTCCCTTTCCAACTATACTGCACGGCTCATCAACACCCAGGTAGACTCTCCCAAAGTCACTTGACACATAATCATGCATAACTTCCTTACATGAAGTGGCATGAAACGAAGCACCCGAGTCTATAACCCAAGACTCATTCCTTGCATCAAGAGACAAGATCAACGCCTCTATGTTGCTCTCCTCAGACAGATTCACTGAATCCTTCCCGCCTTGAGAGCTTCCATCTTGTTTCTTGAGCGCTCTGCAATCACATTTTATGTGCCCCTTATTGTCGCAATGCCAACACCCGTCTTTATCTTTCGGTCCCTTTGACTTCTTCCTTGACTTAGAATGCCCGTGCTTATTGCATCCTTTATTCAGCGATCTTCTTCTTCCTTCAACGTTTAGAGAATTCCCTGAATCCCCTGAAACTCCTGCTGCCTTCCTTCTAGATTCTTCGCTGAGAATTAGACCGGCCACATCATCAAATTTCAGCTTTGTCGACCCTAAAGAATTGCTCATAGCAATCACCAAACCATCCCAACTGTCTGACAGACTGGATAAGATCAATAGCGCCCTAACCTCATATTCGAAAATGATGCCAATGAATACCAACTGGCTCGTGATTGTATTGAACTCGTTTAGATATTCAGCCACGCTCCCATCATCTGACATCTTCATGTTGAATAACTGTTTCATAAGATGAACCTTGTTGGATGCTGAGGATTTTTCATACATGGTGGTTAGGGCTTCCATTAATTCTTTTGTAGTTTTCATCTTGGATATGTTGAAGGTGATGCTCTTAGACAAAGAGAGTCGGATCGTTCTTAAAGCCTTCCTATCCAGTAAAAACCATTCATCATCTGTCATCTTTTCTGGTTTCTTCTCTTTTCCTCCTAAAGGAATGTAGAGGTCCTTCTGATACAGATAATCCTCCATCTGCTTCTTCCAGAAGGTAAAGTTTGAACCATCAAACTTCTCAATTTTAGTTTTTTCATCTTCTACCATCGCTTCCAATAGAACTAAACCAATAGCTATGATACCAGTTATTGCGCAGCACGCCAACAATACAGTGAGCCGAGATCTAATCTCAGGCCTTACCTATAAACGATAAACAAGAAGAAATATAAACTAGAAACAGATCAAAATAATCCAAACAAACCACAAGACAAGTTATACGTGAAAAAATCCTAAACTAGGGTAAAAAACCACGGATGCAAACTTCCACTATGAAGAAAAATAAACATTACAAAGCAAAATACTAACCTCTCCCTTGAAAGCACATAGAAAGCCCTTACCCACACCTTAGAATTATTACCAATATTCCAATTCACCTAGAAAAGCCCTAAGAACCCCTATTTATAGTTTAAGTAACTTCCCTTCTGCACCCTTGCAAAAGGCGATACCGATATCCACAGTTCGCATTAGATTCAGAAACGAATCTGCATAACCTACGACTAGTTGAAGGGGAGCTACGACTGGTCGAGCTACGACCAATTGAACAGTTCTTACGACTGTTTGAAGGGCCTAAAGATGAAAAAATAGGACTCACTGGACTTTGAGTTGAGCTGTTCCACGACCGATTGAGCGGGCCTCTATGACCAGTCGAGCATGTCCTACGATCGGTCGAAGACGGCCCAGATGTGACTCCACTTCTCAACAAGTATGATACACATAATCTTCCATTGAAACACATTAAGTCAGGATTCATAAAACACATTAAGTTGTAGTCTCCCACTGTACATTGAGTATGTGTTCATCCAGTGGGCTCATGTACTGCAGATGATCACAGCTAATTCATGTGCTGAAGATTACACAGTGGGCCACACAACTGATAGATATTAGTTTATGATTCAAAATATAATAATAAAAGCCAACCAAAAAAAGTATCTCATATGGAATCCTACCAAGAGTGCAAATGGATTTAGGGAAGACTATAACTCCTAGCAAGGCAACACATTTCTTATGGAAATGCAGTTTGGGAAGTAATTTAACTACTTTCTCACTTTAACAAAGACCCAAATTTCTTATCAATATCCCATATGGAAATTAACATAGGGTTTGGATTGATTTAAGGAACTTCTGCAACATTTTAATCAAAATCTCTGTTTCTTTCACACTGTAAGACGTACCTCTTCAGTAGGTGGACCAGGTGGTCCACATGGACGATAGGTTTGCTAGTTATAACTGCCAGAAAGAGGTGAAGGCCTTACAAGGTTCTGAGCAAAGAAAGTTATTAGAACTGACAAAATGAAATATAAGTGCAAATCTTCTTCCAAAATAATTAGACGGGAAAGATGCTGATGAATGTGAAACTGCTAATCAACATTAATAGCAGGTCTATGTAAAAAATGCAAAAAAAAATACACCCTTCTCACATATCAAGAGAAGTTCTAATTGAACGACATGATACAGAGAATGGGACAAGTAAACGAAATAATATTAAGGAGGGAATGACAACAACAATTTCTGCATGGAATATATCGCTTCATCATGACAACAACACTGAGGCTAAAATTCTAATCACAATGTGAATATAATTTCATGAAATGCATGCCTCACTAAGTGAAGCCCTCATCTAGGCATACACATCTAGCATTTGCTTGATAATCACCTATGTCATTTCTGATAATTTTGGAAAGGTTTCAAAGGTAGATATGTTAGAATTAGCATTCTGTTGATGTTGGATACACTTAAGTGACATGAGATGAGATGAGACAAACCTGGTTTGAATCATCTAACAAAACCTTCTCAAAAACTCCAAAGGGCAGGGCAACTGATGTTGATATTGCTATCGAGGAAGGCACTTTTCCTTTTAGATATGAAAGTTTATTCGAAGACCATCCCTAATTTTCCATATGCACATAGATTAACTCCAAAATGCCATACCAATGAAAGAAAAACAGAAGTGGAAGGGAAAATAGATCTTTAAAAAACCATTTCATATATTTTACAAGACTAACCATTTAAGTGGCAAATTTATGAGTTGGTATGGCATATCTACCTGCTTTCTGATTAGAGTTAGGGATGGTGAAGATCCATCTTCTTTCAAATTTGTTGAGCTTGCATTAGAGAGTTCACTTTCCTCTTAATCTCACTATTGTTAAGACAAATGGATAAGGATCAGTTCTGTATTCATGTAGCTGATAGAAGTAGCATGAACACAAAACTACACAGAGAAAATAGTAAAAGACAATTTGTCAAATTGGACCATAAGCTCATTTTATGAGGAAAATATAGGCTTATCTTGTAAATCATGAGATATATTGTCATAATCACATCATCCACAAATTCAAGGGATATATTTGATGGAGATTTTCTCCTCATTGCTTCATCGAACCACTTTCGATATCATCGATAATTGCTGGATTTTTCACCACTAGTTACTGGACAGTTTTTTAGTCCTGTCGATATCATTGATGGACTTCAGATGATATCGAGGCTGTCATACATCGATAATTGTTGAAATTTTCACCCCTGGTTGCTAAACAATTTTGGTCCTGTTTCGATATCATCAAAGGACCTTATATGATATCAACGGTCGTCATTGAGAGTCCGTCAATATCATCGAAGAGTTACGCAAATGCGATTGCGGAAACGTAGATTTTGTGAAAATTATTTCCTATTTTGATTATACCTCTTTCTATTCTTATATAAATGGGTGTATGTGGGATTGGGGTGGATTCCAGGGTATTCCAGGGTTTCTTACAGCTTTGCAAGGGTTTGCTAAAGGGTTTAGGGGCTATCAAAGCTGTGAGAGAGAGAGAAAGAGAGAGAGGAAGCTTGTGGAAGGAAAATTCTGCTTGTAGAGGTGATCTACTTAGTAGTCTACATCTCAGTGCTTCTACGTCCTTGTAATTGGTGAGATATCTTTTATTTTTGGGTTAGCTTGTTAGTACACACCATGTCAGTATACACTCCATGTTAGCCATCCCCACTAGGGATCGATGCCAAGACCTCAAGTGTTGAAACGAGGTATCTCCACTCAGTCTGCCAGTTGAGCTATGGATCTGGGTGTGATTGGTGAGATATCTCCGTTTTTCTCTATTCTCTTGTTGTTTATCCACTCCTGCGTGAGTGAAGAAGGTTTGATCCAAGCGGTGTGTGCTTGTGATTGGTTGTAACGTTCTGCTTTATAGTGGATTGTTGATCTGGATGAGGTCTCATGGTTTTTACCTCTTTGAGGGTTTTCCACGTAAAAATCCCTGGTATGGTGTGGTTTATGTTTTGATTTACTTCATTGCATTATTATTCCATAATTCTGGTTTGTTTCGGGAGGCTAGATCCTAAGGTTTTGTGCAAGGCCCCCAACAAAGTGACATCAGAGTTAAGTTCATTGAACGGTTAGGATTGGTTTTTGAATTATGGAAGGTAGCTCATCAAGGATGATCAACCTCAACGGTTCTAACTGGACCATATGGAAGGCTAAGATGGAGGACTTGCTTTATTGCAAGGACCTATATTCTCCAATTTTAGGCATATCAACAAAATTCAAGGATATGTCTGATGATGATTAGAAGAAGTTGGACTGAAAGGCAGTGGAGTTAATTAGACAATGGCTGGATGATTCTGTATTCCACCATGTGTCTACGGAAACCTCAGCCGCCAGCCTATGACTGAAACTAGAAGGGTTGTATGAGAGGAAGACAGCCGGTAATAAAATTTTTCTGATAAGGCGACTTATGAATCTCAAGTTCAAGGATGGTGGTTTTGTGGCCGAGCACATAAATGAGGTCAGCAATATAGTGAACCGACTCTCCGCTATGAAGATGGTCCTGGACGATGAATTGTAGGCTTTACTTTTGCTTAGTTTGTTACCTGACAGTTGGGAGACATTGGTGGTGTCTCTAAGTAACTCCGTGTCAGACGAAAAGATATCCATGGAACAGGTTATTAGCTGTCTCTTTAATGAGGAGACAAGGAGGAAGTCTCAGGAGTCCACTCAGCAAGAGGCTCTTGTGACATAGGAACAAGAGAGAGAAAAGAACAGGAAGGGCGAGAAGGCCCGAAATAAATCAAGAGGCAAGTCGAGTACCAGGAAGGATATTGAATGCTGGAATTGTGGCAAGAAGGGCTACTATAAGCATGAATGTCATAAAGCTAAGAACGATAAGAAAGGAAAAGGAAAGGAGAAGGAAGATGAATCAGATTCCACTGCGGTCGCTTCAAATGGAGACGTTGTAGTTATTCTTTCAGTAGATCACGATGTATGTCTCATAGTTACGAGTCACCGACTGGGTGATTGACTCAGGAGCTTCTTTTCATTCAACTCCACATAGAGATTTCTTCATAAGCTACAAGTCAGGTGACTATGGTACAATAAAGATGGAAAATTCTGGCATATTGAAGATCGTAAGGGTCGGTGATATTTGTGTGAAAACTGATATGGGCTACACATTGGTTCTCAGGGATGTGAGGCATATCTCAGACCTTCGCCTTAACTTGATGTCGACGGAAAGGTTGGATGATGATGACTATGAAAGCCGGTTTGCTGGTGGGCGATGGAAGCTCATCAAGGGTTCATTGATCGCAGCCAGAGGAAACAAGTGTTGCACCCTTTATAAGGCAAGTGTCAGTGTATGCAAGGGTGGGTTGAACACAGCGGAAGATTTAGCTATTGACATGTGACACAGGTGTTTAGGCCACATGAGTGAAAAAGGGCTTCAGTTATTAACGAGGAAGCAGCTCCTTCCAGACGTGACAGGTACACCTCTCAAAACCTGTCTTGATTGTTTATTAGGAAAATATCATAGAGTTTCATTCGTTAAAACTGCTTCTCATATTAATAAAGTGCATGCATCAGATTTGGTTTATTCTGATATTTGTGGTCCTATGAGGATAAAAACTTTGGGTGGGGCATTGTATTTTGTTACTTTAATAGATGATGCATCTAGGAGGGTTGAGTTTATGCTTTGAAATCCAAGGATGAGGTCTTTGGTGTGTTTAAATTATTTCATGCTATGGTCGAGAGAGAGACAGGTAGATCATTGAAGTGCATCCGCATTGACAATGGTGGTGAATACATTGGGGACTTTCATAAGTACTGCAAGTCCTCGGGTATATGGCATGAACAGATGGTTCCTAAGACCCCCCAGCATAATGGTGTAGTTAAGCGAATAAATCACACCATTGTTGAAAGAATCAGATGCATGTTATCCCATGCGAAGTTGCCCAAGACGTTCTAGGGAGAAACAATGCACACGGCGGTGTATCTGATAAACAGGTCTTCATCAGCCCCGTTGAATGGAGAAGTACCTGAGAAGGTGTGGACTGGACAAGATCTATCATACAGTCTCTCAAGGTGTTTGGATGCAGGGTATCCGTTCATGTACTAAAGGATGAGAGGTCTAAGTTCAATATGAAGATCAGACAGTATGTGTTCTTGGGGTATGGTGATAAAAAATTCAGTTATAGATTGTGGGATCCGACCGAGAGGAAGCTTGTCAGGAGCAGAGATGTGATTTTCTTTAAAGATCAGTGTATAAAGACATTAATAAGCCAGAGAAGAACTAACCTAGTTCAGGTGAGCTATAGGACATGGATCCGATTATTTTTTCCATGGTGCCTGATGATGAGGGAATACAACAAGGTGCAGAGGACGAGGGAGTTCCTTCAGAAGATGGACCAGGGGAGCAGCCCCCACTTGATCCACCTATTGAGCCACAGGTGATGAGGTCATTTAGGGACAGACAGTCATCCAAGAGGTATACGCCGCATGAGTACATTATGCTGACTGATGGGGGAGAGCCAGAAGATTATTCTGAGGCCCTAGCCGACGAGCATAAGGGGGAGTGGTTGAAAGCTATGCAAGAGAAGATGAAATCCTTACATAAGAACCACACCTATGATATGATGAAATTGCCTAAGGGCAAGAAAGCTTTGAGCAACAAGTGGGTGTTTAGAAAGAAGGTTGAGCAGAAGAATTCACAGACGAGGTTCAAGGCCAGACTTGTGGTGAAAGGGTTAGGTCAGAGAAAAGGTATAGACTTCGAGGAGATATTCTCACCAGTGGTGAAGATGACATCCATACGGGTGTTACTTGGGTTGGCGGCTAGCATGGATATGAAGATAGAGCAGTTAGATGTTAAAACTGCATTTCTCCATGGTGACTTGGAAGTAGAGATTTACATGCACCAACCAGAAGGGTTCGAAGTCAAGGACAAGGAGCATATGGTGTGTAGGCCGAGGAAGATCTTGTATGGGTTGAAACAAGCTCCACAACAATGGTATAAGAAGTTCGACTCGTTTATGTTACAGTATGGGTATGACAGAAAAGAGTCGGACCACTGTGTGTTCACGCGTAAGTTCTCAGATACTGATCTCTTAGTTCTTTTATTATATGTTGATGACATGCTCATCATGAAAAAAGGCATCAAGAAGATTGACAAGCTGAAATAGGAGTTGGGCAAGTCATTTGTGATGAAAGACTTAGACCCGGCTAAACAGATCATAGGAATGGAGATAACCCGTGATAGAAGCAGTAAGAAGCTTTGGTTGTTCCAAGAGCAGTATATTGAGAAAGTCTTGGAGCGGTTCAATATGAGTGTAGCGAAGCCGGTTAGTACTCCATTGGATGGTCACTTCAGATTGAGCGACAGACAGTGTTCCAAGACGAAGACAGAGGTGGAAGAGATGCAGAAGATACCCCACGCGTCAGCAGTAAGAAGTTTAATGTATGCTATGGTGTGTATAAGCCCAGGCATAGCATATGTGGTTGGTGTTGTCAGCCGATATCTTGCCAATCTTGACAAAGAGCATTGGGTAGCGGTGAAATGGATACTGCGGTATCTAAGAGGCTCATCTAGGTTGACCTTATGCTATGGTGATAGAAAACTTGTGATAAAGGGTTACACAGATGCATATATGGTAGGTGACATAGACTCTAGGAAGTCTACATCGGGGTTCATATTCACGTTTGTAGGGGAGCGGTTTCTTGGCAGAGTAAGCTACAGAAGGTCGTAGCATTGTCGACGACAGAGGCCGAGTACATTGCAGTCACTGAGATATGTAAAAAGATGCTTTGGATGAAGAGGTTCCTATAGGAACTTAGCCTGAAGTAGGAATAGTACGTGGTCTATTGCGATAGTTAAAGTGCTATACATTTTAGCAAGAATTCAAGTCAGCACTCTAAGTTGAAGTACATAGAGATTTGGTATCACTGGATCAAGGATACTTTGGAACAGAAAGTGTTACAGCTTGAGAAGGTCCACATAGACGATAATGGGTCAGACATGATGACCAAGGCTTTGCACAAGGACAAGTTTGAGGTTTGTAGAAATCGGGTTGGCTTGAAGAACGTGGATTCCTCTTGAGTCGAAAAGGGGGAGATTTGATGGGGATTTTCTCTTCATTGCTGGGTTCTATGAAATCGAACCAGTTTCGATATCTTCGATATTTTCTCTTCATTGCTGGTCGCTGGACAATTTTTTGGTCCTGTCGATATTATTGATGGACTTCAGATGATATCGAGGCTGCCATCGAGAGACCATCGATGACATCCATAATTGTTAAAATTTTCACCCTTGGTTACTGGACAGTTTTAGTCCTATTTCGATATCATCGAAGGACCTTAGATGATATCGACGACTGTCATCGAGAGTCCATCAATATCATCAAAGAGTTATGTAGATGCGATTGTGGAAACGTAGATTCTGTGAAAATTGTTTCCTATTTTGATTACACCTCTTTCTATTCTTATATAAAGGGGTGTATACGGGATTGAGGTAGATTCCAGGGTATTCTAGGGTTTTCTAATGCTTTGCAAGGGTTTGCTAAAGGGTTTAGGGGCTATCAAAGGTGAGAGAGAGAGAAAGAAAGAGTGGAAGCTTGTGAAAGGGAGATTCTGCTCGTAGAGGTGATCTACTTCGCGGTCCACGTCTTAGCGCTTCTACGTCCTCGTGATCGGTGAGATCTCTCCGTTTTTCTCTATTCTCTTGTTGTTTATTCACTCCTGCATGAGTGAAGAAGGTTTGATCCAAGCGATGTGTGCTTGTGATCGGTTGTAACGTTCTACTTTATAGTGGATTGTTGATCTAGACGAGGTCCCGTGGTTTTTACTTCTTTGAGGGTTTTCCACGTAAAAATCCTTGCTGTGGTGTAGTTTATGTTTTGATTTACTTCATTGCATTATTATTCCATAATTCTGGTTTATTTCGAGAGGCTAGATCTTAAGGTTTTGTGCAAGGCCCACCCCCAACAATATTTACCTGTAAAGTATTTCTGCAGAGGTAGCTTTCAGGCATAACAACTTTGGCAAGATGTGATGGTTGATATATGTGGCATGTAAGTAACTCAAATTAATTTGTCAGCACCAACTTAGATGCATCATAATCTAAAAATTACCTTGATTTGATTAATAAACTAGCCAATTAGTGGACAAGTATTAGATGGTTAAAATTGAAAAAATAAATAAATCCAACTGTTCAACAAATAAGTTTTCACAAATCAAGGTTAAGATTGTTGAACCAATCTAATTTTCAGATTATAACCTTTGTCACGCCCCAAACTCGGAAACCAGGCTCACGAAATTTTCGATTGTCGAATTTGGTGTTGAAAGCCTCCGTAGTACCCCATTCTCGGCTCCTAGCGTTCATACGCCAGATTCTGATCAAGGGATCCTACAAAGAGAATTTTGTAATGTACATTTACTCATAATAAGTATAACCATAAGTTTACCCAAATCATAAAGGCAACATCATTATCACATATCCACTAATATAAACATTTGAATACCATGCTGAAAGGAAAATATATATGTCAAAATCAAAGCTCCAGAAGTCAGCTACATGCTCCAAGCTCCACACTGTTGCAACCTAAGATCACCTGCACCCATCTATCATGCATAAGCTTATAGAAAGCTTAGAGGGTGGTGTAAGTGTGTGTACAAGGTAAATGCCAAGTATTCAATGCAATGCCATAATCATACAATATTGGAAATACTGGTAAGATCATGGATCATACGATATCAGAGTAAGCAAAAATATTGACAAGTCCATGAGTCAAACAATATCAGAGTACGCAATACAGATCAGCTATGCAAATGAGGAGTCATAAAGATTCAAATATCAGATATCAAGGATGCAATGTAATATACAATTCTTGATGAGTTTAAAAATACCGTCAGCCATATCTAGACCATATAAATGTAGAAACACAGTAACCCAAAATTGCATATGCCACGGATGTAATGCAATATGCTATGCGAATGGGATGACCATGCTAGAGTGTGAAGTCGGGGTGATAGTATGTAGTATTGCAGGCTATGGGGTCCACCACAAGGGACTTCTATCGAAACTAGTCCTATACCTAAATTTGGATAGTAAGATTCAATGTGGTAAACTCCTAGTCTCAAGTTAGTCGCGCTCCCCAACTGAAATCCTGGCCATTGTGAAGGCACACGTAATAAATAGTTGTGCACCACCAGCCCAAGTGGATAGTGAATGAATTAATGAATGACTATACAACTCCTGCCCAAATAGTCCATATATCAGTACTGTTCATCTCTGAGATCATCACCGGGGTCTAGTACACTCTACACCAGCTTGCCGCCCCATCAAGCGCATAATTGAGTAAGTGGAAGAGACCTTACTATTCGCCTGACCAGTAGTTAGCCAATATTTACCCGACATGTCGATAGAGAACCCATTCACAAGCTGGTCAAACTCAGCCTAGCTATGCCTACTCCCTTAAGTGGGTAAGGCCACACCCTCTCCCAACCGACCACGACATAGTGAGAGACGTGGCCTACTTGTATACGGCTCTCATGTGCTCATATATATCCACTCGGTCTCGACATTGAGACGTCCTCTGGTACCAAGAGGGTTTAAAAATTCACCCAGGGCCATCTATGGCAACCCGATGCTTGAACCAAACATTTTTGATGTCCCATCTGGCCATCCACGATATGCCTGTGAAGGCTATGACCCCGATGTCGCTAGGACATATAGTAATCACAACACATAATGTAAGATGCATGAGTCATACAATCCAGTCATGCATCAATCTTGTGTAAACCGTGCATTCATGTGAGATAACCTCCTCCTATCAGGGAGTCTCATAACAACCTACCCAATGACAAATGCAATGGTTAACCACATCTCATAACAAACATGCAGATGATGCATATGGGCATGTATCATGATGTTATGCTGTCACATACTCATAATCAGTATCAATAATCGACATCAACAATCGGCCTCGATAATGTGGACATTTAACCAACATTGCTCCAAGGAATGACCCACATAGAGCCTAACATATAGTGGACTCATGGCTTTGCACAAGAGCCTAATATACGACGCCATAGGCCTTACTCAAGAGCTAAATACACATCACGATGGGCCTCTCACATGGGTCTAAAATACATCATAATGGGCTCCATCGCCTGGCCCTCAAATGCACTACAATGAGCCTCATCACACAAGCTTAATATACATCACATTGAGCCTCAAACACGGGCTGAATACACATATAATGGGCCTCAAATACGGACCGTATACACATCACATTAGGCTTCAACAATCAGAATCGGCCTCGACAATCGACCTCGATAATCAAAATCAACAATTGGAATCGGCCTTAACAATCGGCCTCAACTAACGGAATCGGCCTCATCAATTGGACTCGGCCTCGACAATTGGAATCGGCCTCGACAAACGGAATTGGCCTCATCAATCGGACTTAGCCTCGATAATCGAAATCAGCCTCGACTAATGGAATTGGCCTCAACAATCGGCCTCGATATACGGAATTAGCCTTGTTGATCGGACTCGGCCTCAACAATCAGAATTGGCCTCGACTAACATAATTAGCCTCGTCAATCAGACTCAGCCTCGATAATTAAAATCGGCCTTGACTAACGGAATCGGCCTTGTCAATTGGACTCTGCCTCGATAATCGAAATCAACAATCGAAATCGGCCTCATCAATCGGACTCAACCTTGACAATCGGAATTGGAATTGACCTCGACAATCTGACTTGGCCTCGACAATCGAAATCGGCCTCGACAATCTACCTCGACCTTGATAATCTGACTCAGCCTCGACAATCTACCTTGGCCTCAGTAATTGGAATCAAAATCGGAATCGGCCTCGACAATGTAACTCAGCCTCGACAATCTGACTCAGCCTCGACATTTGACCTTGACAACCTGACTCGGCCTCGACAATCGAAATTGGAATCGGCCTCGACAATCTACCTTGGCCTCGACAATCGGAATCGGCTTCGATAATCGAAATTGAAATCGGCCTCGATAATCGATGAGAATGGGCCTAACAACGCCTAAGGGAAGGTCAAAATGTGGACATTCAACCATCATTGCCCATCAATGTGGACATTTAACCAACATTGCTCCCAGGGAGAGACCCACATAGGGTCAAACATATGGTGGGCCCATGGCCTCACATAAAGGCCTAATACACATCATGATGGGTCTAACTCATGGGCCTCATATACATCACAATGGGCCACATCTTAGGGCCTCAATTATATCACAATGGGCCTTTACCCATGGGCTCCAAATACATCTCAATGGGCCTCATCATTTAAGCCATAAATAATTACATCAACCTTTGCCCATAGGTCTCGAATACATCAAATGGGCCACGCGTCATGGGCCTAATACATATCACGATGGGCCTAGCACACATCATTATGAGCCACTTCGCATGGGCCTAATACACATCACTATGGGCCGCTCAAATGGGCCTAATACACATCACTATGGGCCGCTTAAACGGGCCTGACACACATCACTATGGGCCGCTCAATTGGGCCTAATACACATCTCTATGGGCCGCTCAAGTGGGCCTAATACACGTTACTATGAGCCGCTCAAATGGGCATAACACACATCTCTATGGGCTGCTCAAATGGGCCTAATGCACATTAAGAGGGGTTGGGACAACGGGCCTCATATACATCAAGATGGGCCCATCAAAATATCATTTAGACTGCACCACCAATAGTAGTGGAGATAATGATTTCGCCGTTTAAATAGTTCACAAGCCCACCATAATGTTTATTTTCTATCTAATCTGATCATACGATCACAAAGACTTGGATTAAGAGGAATAACAAATATCATATTGATCCAGAACTTCTGGAATCCCTAAGGAGTTTCAATGGTAGGCGTTTAGCTTTTCACTATTTTCTGCAGTGTGGTCCACCTGATAAATCTGCCTCATTTAGTGGATGGACAGTTTAGATATAATGCATACCTTGTGACCAGCCCACCGTCTAAAGGTCTGGATGGTGTGGATTTACAACACATCAAGGTGGATCCCATGCACTGGACAGTGCAGGTAGAATACACACATCATTAAGGTGGGCTGCATAAATAGGTGGTGTGGATCAAACCCACACGCTGCACACAGCAGCTATATAGCTGGTGTACTGTATACTAGCCAATCTATTTCACCGTGGGTGGGTCCCACATGGGGCCCACCAGATATATATATATATATAATATTATATTATATTAATCATCAGATCCAGCACCCAGCCCTGGATGGGCGGCCTCGATAAAACATATACATCATGTGGGGCACTTTTAGACGGCGTGGATAAATGCATCAAGATGGGTCCACGTGTACGTGGCCCACTTGATCGGATCAAGCTGATCTATATGTTTTCCTCCCATCTAGATGGACGGTACAACACATCCTATGGAACCCACCATCACAACACATATAATATGGTGGGTCCATGTCCAGATGCTAGACTGGATGGTGGATCAAACACTTATCATGGTGGAGTCCACAACACCATCCAGTAATGCAGATGGACGGTGTAGCTAAAGCACATACATCAAGGTGTGCCCCACCATCTCACCTGTTGGACGGTGGTGGGGACACAACACGTACATAAATGTGAGTCCCACGGTGCATCCAGCTCGTGCTAGACCTGTCCAAACGGACAGTCAGGGGGGTCGTTTGGACGGTCTGGATGAAACACATAAAGTCTAGGTGGGTCCACATCCCACGTCTAGCACCATCCAAACCTTGGCCATGTAAATCAACATCATCCATTAAGGTGGACCATCACACAAGGAAAAATGAGAGAGAGAGAGAGAGAGAGAGAGAGAGAGAGAGAGAGAGAGAGAGAGAGAGAGAGAGAGAGAGAGAGAGAGAGAGATCGGTGAGAAGGGGAGGGACCCCGCCACTATGGGCCCTCCCTAAACAATGCAAACATCAAGATGGGTCCCACCACATGTGGGCCCTCAAATCACAAATCAAATAAATAAAATCACCCACCTCGAGATCTCTTCTTCCTTCTTCTACTAATGCATGATAGAGTCCCAAAGGGATAATTTCAACGGTTAAGATGGGCTTAGGATCGTGGGATCGGGTGGTAGAAAGGTGGGCCACACTAGCTCTCCTCATGGAGAGCTTGGACATTGGACTCATGGGATTTGCTTGGAATGAAAATGAGAAATGAGAGAGAGGAGTGGTGTAAGGGATATGACATGGGAATGTATGGGTTGCCTTGACTTTTTGGTAAGAATGGGATGAGATAGGTATGAGTGTTGTTGACTTGTGTGTGAGAGAGGGATGGGTGTGATGAGATATGTACTTGACTTGTATAGTGATTGATTGATGTGATGTGTCGTAAAGATTCTCTCAGAATTCACAATGCGCGGTGTTTTTCCTCGAAACGCGGGCCCACATCTTCAGGCCTGGGTATCTCCTTGGCACGTAATACGCGGCGTTGAAACTGCAAGGACAGCGCGGTCGCAAGGGTACAAGTCTCGGGTTGAGACGACTTTGGAATACGAGACATGACTAAGGATCGCGAGCAAACGCCAATAACAAATCACGGGTCACCGAAATTCGACTAGGGGGACCGCGGAGGCATATAGAATGGTACGAGCTAAGATACGAGTCTCACAACCTCTATCTATAGTTGAACCCACAATTTGAATGGCATAATAAGATAATGCACATCACATTTACAGATGTCTATCTCTAAGTGCTTGTGCATCGTGCGTCAAACTCTACCAAAGTATGAAATAACTTCCCATGCTCCAAACAGGGATGAATATTTTTGAAGATGTGCTCTTCTTTATTATGATTGTAAGAGAGTGCCATCTTATAGACATTTGAAGAATCTCACTTCCATAAAGCAGGATATCCACAAAGAATATTATTATTTAATCAACATAAACAAAACTCAATAAACCATTCTAGATTAATATAAACATATGAGGTTGTTTCCTACCGCAGCAATTGCCATCATTTCAAATGCTTGAATTCCTGAAACACAGCCAGGATCCAGATTGGAAACAAGGATGGTGCACCTATCATTTGTACCACTTACTCCAGGAGGCAAGCCTCCACCAAATGCAGCTGCAGCATTTCCCATCTACAGATTAAAAAGAAAGAAAGGAAAGAAAGAAAAAGAAAAAGAAAAAGAAAAGAAGAAAATCATAAATGAATAAAAGTGAAATCAGACTTTTCCCAAAAAAAAAAAAAAGGATAAAAAGTGGGCAAGCATGCCGGGTATTCAAAACAAGATAAGCTGGAGATCATTCAAAGTTCAGACACATTGCCTAAGCAACCCTACCTAAGGAAATGCCATTGAAACGGAAAATAAAATGTGGATGAGTGAGTGAGATGACAAGAACCATACACAAGTAAGAGGAAATAAAATGTGCAACACTAAGACAAAGGGAAACTATGAAACTCAATCCATTCCAAAGATTTAGTTGGATTGGATGGCATCTCCAGAGCATTTGATTCCTTTCCAGCTCTCTCCACAGGGGGTCACCACCGACAAAATTCCATCCAGTGAGTTGGGGTGGGAAGTTTAAGGAGATGTAAAGGCCCTATAGAGCTGCGACTGCAATGAGAAAAAAGAAGGGGTAACTCAGGAATTCCATTTGATCTACCGAGTGGAAGTGTTAGAATTTTTGTACTAAGAAAAAGAAAGTGTGAGAATTCCATTTGGTCGTTAGGCATTATTATGCACGGTATTCTCTGGGATTTCAGTTTCTACAAATGGAGCCCATGCACAGAAACTTTAACGGTTTCACCAAAAATGAATGATTTCAATACACAATTTTCACTTTAACGTGTTGACATTGATTCATTGGAGTAAAATAGTGGACAAGCCACAAGCATTTCATACATGATTTATCGTATTCCTTGACTTTGCCCAATAATTACTCACTGCTTCATCCATTGTACCCCAAAGCAAAGGACCTATCTTCAATTGTATTTTAAGATGGTAAAATATCCATAGTCTACTTGCACCCCTAATATGAACCTCGTAAGGATGGATGCTTCTTGAATGTATCATTTGCAAGAACTGAAGCTTCAATGTCATATTGCGGCCAGATGCCGATTCTTCTGAAATGGTTCTTTTACATCTTTTGCATCTACATTCTAACGCTAGTTTTCTAGACATTTAGAAAGTGATCTGTATGGAACAAGGCGGGCTTGAATCGTGTCAACAACTGATTTAGAAAGGGATTAGAAGTTGGAAACAGAAGCAATCCACATCAAGAAAATCAGAAAATGCAACAAAAACAGATGGTCTGCTCCATCATTGAGATCAAGAAAATCAAGATATTGATGGAAATTCAGTATGAAGAACCCTAATGGGTCCAGATTTTATGATTTTAATGAAGCATGGATTGGACTCATGAGATCCTTGAAAGTGGGTTTGGATCTTCCTAAAGAATAGTCTCCTTGGCTCGGTGATCATAATTTTGTGATTTCTGGGGCAAGTAGGCTTCTAAAATAGTAATCCAACCAGACTAACAGTGTTCAAAATGAAAAGAGCTGTAAATTAGATGTTTAGAACCAACAAAATCTTCACAATTCAAAGATACCAATTTGTGCAAAGACACCATACCTTGTCCACATCAACTAGAGGAACATTCATCTGTAATGACGGATCCAACCAATCTGGTGGTGGGGAGTTAACCTATATAATAACGGCAAATAAGACAAATCAACTCCAGACAAATATGATATCACAGTATCAAAAATTGTATCTAAAGAGTATTGCAAACCTTTAAAAAAAATCTAAAGAGTAGCAACAAGAGCATAACAACATCAAAAATTGTATCTAAAGAGTACTATTCTCCAATAGTACTAGTACTTGAAATTTAGAATGGAAACTACACGAACAAAATGTTTCTAAACGACCATATGATTGCTGATTCTTTTGAGATTGAAAAACAATTTGTTGGGGTTCTTGCACAAAACCTTAGGATCTAGTCCTCCAGAACAAACTGAAATTATGGAATAATAAAACAATGAAATAAATCAAAGCATAAACTACACCACACAAGAGATTTTTATGTGGAAAATCCTCAAAGAGGTAAAAACCACGGGACCTCGTCCAGAATAACAATCCATTATGAAGCAGAACGTTACAACCGATTACAAGCACACCCTGCTATGATCAAACCTTCATCACTCACGCAGGAGTGGATAAACAGTAAGAGAAATAAAGAAAACGGAGAGATCTCATCGATTACGAGGATGTAGAAGCGCTGAGATATGGTAGATCACCTCTACGAATATAGCCTCCCTTCCACAAGCTTCCTCTCTCTCTCTCACACACACCTTTAATAGCCCTCTTGTGTTTTTCATGTACATTACATATCTTAGAAAAACCCTAGGGACCCCTATTTATAGTTTTAGGAAACTCCCTTCTGCATCCCAGTTGCAAAAGGACTCAAATCCATAAGCTGCACAAAAGTGCGGAATGAATCTGCTTAACCACGACCGGTCGAGACGAACCCACAACCGGTCGAGCACCCCGGAGAAAAATAGTTCAAAGTCGCTGGACTTTGAGTCGAGTCAGGGCTTGACTCCGCGACTGATCGTGCACCAGCCCTTGACCGGTCAAGCAGGGCTCACGACCGGTCGAGCACAGGTTAAAAAATCCCATCACAATTCACACAAGAATTGACAGAACTAGGAAAGAAGTGAAATTGGCAACTTTCAAATAGGTTCTGTACGCCACGGGGCAACAACAGAATCTTCACATCCTTAAACTAGCCATCTCTAGCTACAGACAGACCCATTTAATACGGATGATATTTTTTAAAAATCTTTGCATCTCTGATACCCATGTCAAAAGCATGTGCAAGAAAGAGATCAACACAGCCATGGCAGAAAACAACAATATTTACCTTTTATTAATTTATTTAGTAGTAAATGCAAACACATGCTCACAAGCATGTGAGTGCGTGTGCACACGCACTATTAATATGTTTTTTAATGCATTTCTAGTTATATAGATACATTTTTCTGTATCATGCGCCTATCATCGATCATTACAAGAAAAAAATAAAATAAAAAGAGAGGTCTCGAGTCCAACCAGTTGGACTATTAAGTTAAAGTTCACCCATTAGACAACTTCCAACCTTTTAAGTGTTTGACATCCAACTTGTCCAATAGAATGGCCTTGGCCATATCATGAGGACCACCTTATGCAAAAATTGGCCAAATCCACTAATTAAGTGGACCATGTTGCAATATGTCTTAAATTTGAACGTGCACGACCGGTCGTGGGTCAGGTTCAACTGGTCGTGGGAGCGGCTAGACTAGTCGTAGCCCGCTCGACTCAAAGTCCAGCGAGCATAAAATTTTGGAGTCCGAGGTGCTTGACCCATCGTGGGCCATGCTCGACCGGTCGTGGGTGGCGCTCAACCGGTCATGGTTTCGTAGATTCGTTTCGCGATTTTGTGCGGATTGCGAATTTTGAGTCCTTTCACAACTGGGATGCGGAAGGGAAGTTGCCTAAACTATAAGTAGGTGTTCCTAGGACTTTTCTAGAGTATGAGAAATAATTCTAAGGCTTTATAAAAGGGGTTCTAGGGAAATTAAATGGTGTAGCAAGGGTGAGATTCGAGGTTGTTTGAATCGGGTATGTCCTCTCTCTTTGTAATTTCTATTTTCATAGTAGAGATCTGTCGCTTTGTGCCATGGTTTTTTCTCGCAAGGGTTTTCCACGTTAAATCTGTGTGTTCTCTTGTATGTGCTTAGTGTCATTGAATTGATATCCTAGATCTAGATCTGTGTGATTCTGCAGCCAAATTCCAATAAGTGGTATCAGAGCTATCGTTGGGGCACAGATCTGAATCTGAGGGACTAGGAATAATGGCGAGTACTAGGTATGAGATTGAGAAGTACTTAAGGAATAATAATTTTGAGTTATGAAAAATCAAGATAATGAGTTCCTTAATCAAGTAAGGTGAAGATGGTGCTCTTGAGGAGCAGAAGTCTACTATAACTGATGACGAGTGGAATGCTCTTGATAAGAAGGCTTTATCATCAATCCATTTATATCTCATGGATGAAGTTCTCTACAACGTCATGAGGGAGAAAACTACGGCTAAGTTATGGGCGACGTTAGAGGATGTTTATGCGAAAAAATTTCTCTGAAAATCACTTACACTCAAAGCCGTGGTGGTATAACTTCAAGATGACAGAGGGTGGAGATTTGGAGGCTTACATCAGCAACTTTAATAAATTACTTTGCAAATTGCTGGATATGGAGGAAGTAATGAAAGATGAAAAAAAAGCATGTATGTTGATCAATTCTTTTTCGACGTCGTATGAGTCATTCAAGGACACTGTGCAGTATGAATAAAACGCTGAGTGTCGACACCGTTATCTCAGCCCTTCAAGGGAAGGCTATGAAATAGCTAAACAGCTACGTGGGGACATCTTCTGATGCACTATTTACAGTGAGTAGGAATTCTGGATAAGGTACATGTTCTTCACGTTCTAGATCCAAATCCAAGGGCAAGGGCAAGGGAAAGGTAAAGTACTGGAACGTGGGAAGGAAGGAAATGTGAATAAGGATTGTGAAAATCCTAAATCGAAGAGGAAAGATTCTGAGGCTTCATGCAGGGAGGCCAATGTTGCCACGTCAGATGGATGTGATAGTGATATTTTATATGTGTCTTCGCTCAGACGGTCTTACGATGATCATAAGGACGAGTGGATACTAGACATAGAGGCATCTTTTCATATGACTCCTCATTGGAGTTGGTTCACCAGATACAGGAAGTGCGATGGTGGACAGGTATTTATAGGCAATGACATTACCTGTAATATTGTGGTTGTTGGTTCGGTACGCATCAGGATGTTTGATGGGGTGGAGCGTACCTTGACAAATATGAGGCATGTTCCTGATTTGAAGCAGAATCTGATTTCTTGGTGTGCTTGAGGTAAAAGGATGTAAGTACATAAGTATTGATGGTGCTCTAAGGTATCTAAGGGGGCATGGGTAATCATGAAAGTACAACGACTCGGTAACATGTACAAGTTGATTGGGTGTACTTCAAAAGGTGGAGCTGCAGTGGATGTAGCGGATTCCACCTCTGCACGTGTGTGGCATGTCGGGCATGGCCACATGAGCAAGCAGGGTAAGAAGGCTGAGACGTGCGGACAGAGATACAGAGCAGGTTGAGCAATTACATGTGAGAAGAATCACACGATATGATCACAGGATATCAGCGAGGTACATGGACGACTCCAATATCGCAGGGGATTCATCTTCTATTCATATGGCTATAGGTAAGCCTGGTGCTGAGAAGTGAAAGGTGACTATGAGCGATGTGATGGATTCGCTGTACCCGACCGACATATGGGAGTGAGTGAGCTTCTAGTGGACCGGAGAGCGGTTAGATGCACGTGAATCTTCAGGAGGATATAACATAGATACATGACGAGGTTGGTAGTGAAGGGTTATGCTCAGAGAGAAGGGATCGACTTCTCAGAGATATTCGCGTCAACGGTATAACAGGTGTCTATTAGATCCGTGATTGACACTGGTTGGCCAATGCGATCTTGAGCCAGAGGGATGGATGTGGAGTCTGCACTTTTGCAAGGGAAAGTGAAGAGAAGATCTACATGAAGCAACCAGAGAAGTTTGAAGTTAAAGGGGTTGAGAAAAGACTTTGCAGGAGGTCGTGGTTCGACCTGTCGCGTAGGCAATGGTTTGATTTCTTCATGGTTGAAGGATTGAGGGGCTACAAAGATGGTTCTTGGCATTGAGACTGAAGGAGGAGTAGGCTTTGGTAATCACAGGAGGAATACTTTGTGTGTAGGTATTGATCAAGGATGTGATGAGCCCGGTAAAGCCAGAGAGCGTTCCCTACGCGTTTCTCCTGAAGTTTTCCTCAGTTAATGTCCCAAAACAGATGAGGAAAAGCAGAATATCTCATGAGCCTTATTCAAATACGGTTGACAGTGTATGTCCTGGTCTGGATTAGACCGGCTATCAGTGTTGTGAGCAAGTATCCCTTCAAGCAATATTGGGTAGAGATGAGATGGTTAGAAGACTATGTCTTTCCTTTTGAGAAGACAGGAGCAAATGTGGTTGAGCTTGTGATTTTTGATCTGGCAGACATGCTCACCTAGATCATTCTTGCAGAGAAGTTCAAGTTCTGTGTAACTTCTCTGGGCTTGATAATGGTGTAAAAGAAAGACGAAGTGTGTATAAGAAGTTATGATGTGATACAGAAATATGAGAAAAAGTTAAAAAGTTACACAGTTCAAGATTGAAGACATGGTGGAGATTGTTGCAATATGTCTTAAATTTGAACGTGCACGACCGGTCGTGGGTCATGTTCGACCGGTCGTGGGAGTGGCTTGACTAGTCGTAGCCCGCTCTACTCAAAGTCCAGCAAGTATAAAATTTTTGGGTTCGAGGTGCTTGACCGGTCGTGAGCCATGCTCGACTGGTCGTGCAGTTTGCTCGACCGGTCGTGGTTACACAGAGATTCGTTTTGCAATTTTGTACGGATTGCGGATTTTGAGTCCTTTCGCAACTGAGATACGGAAGGAAAGTTACCTAAACTATAAGTAGGTGTTCCTAGGACTTTTCTAGGGTATGAAAAATAATTCTAAGGCTTTCTAAAAGGGGTTCTAGGAAAATTAAAAGGTGTAGCAAGGGTAAGATTCGAGGTTATTTGAATCGGATAAGTCCCCTCTCTTTGTAATTTCTATTTCCATAGTGGAGATATGTCTCTTTGTGCTGTGATTTTTTCTTGTAAGGGTTTTCCACGTTAAATCTGTATTCTCTTATATGTGCTTGGTGTCATTGAATTGCTATCCTAGATCTAGATCTGTGTGATTCCACAGCCAAAATCCCAACAGACCACACATGTATTTTGCTATTTATCAATGGCTAGATATTGTTTTCTATGACATGACCCACCTGATGAGTAGATAGGGCCAATTTTTGCACTAGGTGATCCTCATATTGGGGACAACCTATTGGAAGGGTTAGACTTCACATGCACTTAGTAGGTTGGAAGCTATCCATTCCGTTGGGTGGACTGTACCTTGTGATCCAACCGGTTGGACTTGAGATCTTCTCTTAAGAAATAACTGGCATTTACGAACTATAGTTTAAGCACTAATTTTCAATTGGGACCCACTATTTATATACAACCTTTTTGGTATATATGCCCTCTGTTTTTACTTTCTTTTATCAGAAAGTAAAGTTCATTAAGAAACATAGCCCAGAGGCAAATGGCTACCCCATTACAACATCAACACCGACCAATCTCCAAGAAATACATCTGTACTTGACCTGAAAATTCCTTTAATCATCTCTGTTCTTTTACTGTTGGTAATACAATAGTGCAAGCTTGTTATGTTCGTCAAAAGAACAGTCCAAGCTCTACAACTATCCTATTTACCAATTTAGAAAAAAAAAAACAAAAAACAAAAAACTAAAAACTAAAAACAAAAACAAAAACTAAAAAAAAAACAAAAACAATGTATCTATCAAGTCAAGGTGGGAAAGGTATAGATATCCATTCTGTTTCAGTATCATACTATCGTTATATGTCTCTCGGTATCTAGATATCTGCTTGTCAGGTTTTCCAGGGTCCCATGCTTTACACATATTAGTGTCCAATACCAAATGCATGTGCCAAAGTCCAGGTTATCTAGCTACTACTAATCTAATGTGGCTGACTAGACTAAGTACATGATCAGTGAGTAGAACCAAACCCCTGCAGCATATTTTTTTCCACCAATATCGGTGGGTATCGTTTAATAGATTAACAGGTATAATTGAACCCAAAAAACAATAAAAAGGTAAAAAAAACATACATTTTAATTGGCAGTAGAAATAGAACAAGGTCCATCCTTACCATTGACAACCTTGACACCATCATCCCATCCAGCACTATGTATTGCTGCATTGAACTCAGAGCTTAGGGACCAGCTTCCTACATGAAGATTTTGCTCAATCTACAACCAAAAATGTTGAAAATCATTCAGAAGATCTCATTCAATTTAAACCCAATCACTGCCATTGGGAGAAAATCTCATTCTAAAACCCTAATTTCTAGAAGAAGCATGGAAAAAGAGCATGAATCAGACCAAAAGCCCTAAGCCTAGGAGGGAGAGAGAGAGAGGGAAGGGAATAGAATCCAGAAGCCCTAAACCGCAGAGGGGTTTAGATCTGTACATGTTTACAGTGAGTAAAAGGACCAGATCTGGCCAGACCAGGTGCTCTGATCATGCAGGATGGATAGGGCGGGGACTAGGCAGAGAGAGAGAGAGAGAGAGAGAGAGAGAGAGAGAGAGAGAGAGAGAGAGAGAGAGAGAGAGAGAGAGAGAGAGAGGGAATGGGCCAAAAATTGAGATTAGGGAATTTTGCAATTTTGATTTAATAGGAACCCTTTGTCAACTATCAACTTTAGTTCTTGCTGGCAAAGGGTTCCACCAACTGCTAGTTATGCCATCCTTTCTTGTAGTGCCTTCACGTGACAACCAAAACTTTCACCTTCTCCACTTTCATCTTTCTTTACCTTAGCAAATGCTTAGAATAAACTATTAACCTCGTAGTTGAAGAAACTTTCAAATGAGAGAAATGACAAGGAGAAACAGTGTCCCTCTCTAGCAACTAGTCCCTGGATCTTCACTTTCTAGGAAAACGATAGAAAAAGGTTTAAAAAAAGTGAATAAAAGCAACATTTAGCCCTTCCCAGACTCAATAAGGCTTCCGTCCATGTCACACATCCTCAGGATTACAATAAAAGGTGACTTCTTCTACATTCTAAGACCATGAAACTAAAACAAAAGATAGGGGCATTTTCATCTTAAACAATTTATTAAAGTTGTCAAAGGCCACACTTGGAATATCTGGAAGGTAGTACCTCTAGATATTTTAACCAAACACCGAGGATACTACGGTCCATTTCCCTTATTTTTTCTATTTATCCAGGCTTGCGTGACCTTGCGGCAAGAATCAGCCAGCCTAGGCAATTTGTCAATCGTGTATCTTTCAACCACTACCCGTTCTTATATTGCACGCCACCTGATTTTTGCATCAGCTTCATTTTACGGGGCATGCGTAAAAATGATATGGAAAAAGGACTGGAAAGCGTGAATTTACTATACCTACATAAAGGTGGACCCACATCAAGGGCCACAACGTCTTGTGGGAGGCCGTGGCCGTACCTAATCCGCTCCCTATAAACGAGGAGCATTATCTCTTCCATCCTCCTTAGCGGCAATGAATTCTCCGGTCGTTCATCACCTCGCTGCCAGTACGATCAAAGCACGCCATGTTTCTGAAGAAACTCAGCAGCGTTGTGAGTTGGCATCATGGGACCTGGCCATGCTCTCCGCTCACTACATCCAAAAGGGTTTCGTCTTCCACCGCCCTCCATCCTCACAAAGCCAGGAAAAGATAATGGACCGCCTCAAGGACTCCCTCGCGGCCGTGCTTGTCTACTTCTATCCCCTTGCTGGCCGCCTCTCAACCGAAAGAGATTCTCACACTTCATCATCACATGTTTTTATCGACTGCAACAACGCGGGTGCTGATTTCATCCACGCCGCCGTAGATATGACGGTGGCCGATGTCCTCACTCCCGTTGATGTGCCACCCGTTGTCAAATCCTTCTTTACCCTCAGCGAAGCAGTCAATCACGACGGCCACGTTTTACCTCTTTTATCAATACAGTTTACCGAACTGACCGACGGTGTCTTCCTCGGGTGCTCTTTCAACCACGTGGTTGGTGATGGCACCTCCTTTTGGCGATTCCTCAACGCGTGGTCTGAGATATCAAGAAGCCAGGGAGGAATTGGGCATATCTCTCACCCGCCAGTCATCCAACGATGTTTTCTCGACATTGATAAATCCCTCGTCCGCCTTCCATTCTCCAACCCTGATGAATTCATCGAGCGGTATGTGACTCCCCCACTAAGAGAAAGAATCTTTCATTTTGCACCGAAAGCCATGGCACATCTCAAATCAAAGGCGAACAACGAATGCAAGACCGACAAGATCTCATCGTTCCAAGCTTTGTGCGCCCATGTGTGGAGATCTATTATACGGGCCCGATGCTTTCCTGTAGACCAAAAGACGAGCTGTCGGTTGGCTATTGGGAATAGACCGAGATTGCAACCATCCTTGTCTCCTGACTACTTCGGTAACTGCATGAATGTCACAAGTGCGACAGCCTCAGTAGGTGATTTGCTTTCTCATGATCTCGGTTGGGCAGCGTGGCTGCTACACGAAAGCGTGGCTGCTCACAACGATGGTGTGGTGCGTGGAACGGTCCAAGCATGGGTTATGGCACCTATGGTGTATCATATAAGCGAATTTGACAGATACAGTGTGATGATAGGGAGCTCTCCGAGATTTGACATGTATTGCAATGACTTCGGATGGGGTAAGCCGCTGGGACTTCGTAGCGGGTATGCAAACAAGTTCGACGGGAAGGTATCGGCATATCCAGGTCTAGAACAAGGAGGGAGTGTGGATCTAGAGATCTGTCTTCCACCAGAGTCGATGAGCGCACTAGAGTCTGATGGGAACTTCATGGATGCGGTGTCACCTTTGGTTCTTTAAGTTGCAGACGTCTTTGTCATTGTTCTTCCTTGGAGCTATAGCTATGGCAGCCTAAATTACAATAAGTGTACTGTTGTCGCCGTCTTAGCGGCTTTTGTTCAGCTGATTTAGTAAAATGTTCTTGAAACGGGGGACCATGGCTCTAAAAGTAGATGATTGGAACCGCAACTCTTCCCACTCAGTCGGATACGGATTGGCTACTCCCCCTGCCACCAGCCAATGGCTGGTGTTCGGTGGTCTGTGGGACCCACCATGATGTATATATTTCATCCATGCTGTCCACCTATTTTTATAGATCATTTTATAATATTACACAAAAAATGAGATATATCCCAATCTCAAGTGGAGCACATTACAGGAATCAGTGTTGAATGAAGGTCGACCATTAAAAACTTTTTGGGGGCAATAATAGTATTGGATCAAGTTGATCTTTGTTTTTTCCCTTCATCTGGGTCTTTATGACCTAATAAACAGATTGGATGTCAGATAAACAGTACAGTGGGCCCCAGGAGGATTTGAATGATGGATATCCAATTACTATTGTTTTCCTGTGGTGTGGTCCACTTAAGATTTATATCCCTCTTATTTTTAAGATGAAGCCCCAAAATGATCTTTAAAAATTGATGAATGAATGAAACACATACATCATGGTGGGGCCCACAGACCACCGAACACCAGCCACGGGGCTGGTGTCAGGGGGATAGCCAATCCGTTCCCCACCCAGTCTCGGTGAGATTTCCAGCACACATTTGTTGACTCGATACACTCAATCGTATGATTTGGTCTAGTCTGGTAAAATTTGACCAGGTTTATTATATTTTTAGTAATAAAAAATTAGAATTGCATGTCACCGATCATGTGATGGTAATGCACTCAAAATACTAATTAATAATTGTTGCGGTGGGTTGGCTCCCACTCAAGATGGAGGTCATACGTCGTGGTTTCCTCGTGGTTTCGGTGGTCGCCTCTCTGACTTACTTTAGGAGCGTTGATACCAAGTTGCTCCTGCTTCCTCGCCATGCACCATGCTAGGGAAACGGGAGGAAATTTTCTTTTGTTAGTTATGAGAGCTGAAGGTACAGTAAAAATGTAAATGATCGTATCAGCATAGCATTCATAATTGCAACACTATTATTCTAAAGAAGGATCACCAAAACCATATCCAGACATCACTAAAATATCATCTAAAGTATATAATATTTACTAGGGTTGAAAGTTGGGCAGGTTGGGTCGGGTTGGTGCTCAACGCTAACCCAACTCAACATTCCTATACCTCAACCCTAACTCAACCCAACCCAATCTCGGGTTGTAAATTCTCAACCCACGCCCAACCCAAGCGGCCTCGGTCGGGTTGATCGGGTTGGTCGGGTATATACGTGCTAATATTTTCGTTATTACATTAGTTTATTATATTTCAATATAGAGCTTATTTTTTGTATCTATAATTTTATTAATTATATATGTGATTGTTCATTATAAAGAACTTCATTTTTTTTTTTCTTTAAAAAAACAAGCTAAAATATAAGGCAACTACTTTAAAGGTCATGTAGCATAGCACAAAGTCTATTTGTGAGAGAAATCTGACATATCTTGTTAGCTTGAGTCCTTAGAAATGACGTGGACAAATGAGACTCGATATCACTAGTGTGCCTTCGACACAAACGATCAACACTCAATTGTAATTTATAAGTAACTTATATATCATGATTGGGATCGGGTTGGGTCGGGCAACCCGAGACCTCAACCCAAGCCCAACCCAAGTTTTGTCGGGTTGGGGTTTGTATAGCCCAAGCTTAAGATCGGGCCCGATATATCCTGCCCGAGCCCAACCCAATGTCGGGTCGATCACGGGTCGGTCGGGTCGAACCTGCCCAACTTTCAGTCCTAATATTTACATGCCCAAAAATATAAAATAAAAGAAGCAATAAGAAGAACTTCCATTAACATATATATGCATAAGAGTCTAATAGTGTCCTGAAAGCACATAAGAAGACATGTTTATGAGTATAGAAGCTCATGGATCATACTTAATGCAAGGGTATTTTCACACCAGGCTCAAGTGGGGTAGCCCGTGGGATGCGGGGACACACTCGGAGTGAGTGACCCATGTGATTTGGGGCCCATGAGAAAAGTCTCGTGTTCGAGACTCCTTATTAGGGATGATTAATGTGCATTTCACAACGGGCCCGAGCGAGGTAGCCCGTGAGATGTAGGGACACACTCGGGGTGGGCGGCCCATGTGATTTGGGGCTCACAAGGGGGTTCAGCCGAGGTCCTAACCCATGAGATGTGAGGCTTGGGCTATGAGATAAATAGATTAATTCGCCATACTCTAACAGTTTGAGCTTTTAGAGCAACTAGTTAATTGTCCTGCATTAAATTGGTATCAGAGTAGGAGGTCTCGTGTTCGAGACTCCCCACCGAGGGTGATTAATGCAGAGGCATTACCATATATGTCTGTATGTCACATATGTACCCTGATAGCCAAAATGTAACGTCTCAAAAAAATCCGTACAAAGACCCGAGTACCACCTTAAGCAGAAATCCTTAAGGACCGAATTCTTTAGAAATTAGACGAGAATTAATTAAGTACTAAACTAAATAGATAGTTGGATTTAGTAGAACCACTATCTATACGAATTGCAAGACCCAAAACCATTAAGATTGTTAGCTCAACATTACTTAAAAACATCAGAAAAATTCCAAAACCTAGTTGCTCTCAAGAGAAATTTCGCTGCTCATATCCGTATACTTGTGGCCCTGATCGAGTAACGATGACCGTTGATTTGATACGGGTCCCTTACGACCGATCCATTTGTCAGATCGCACCATAAACATAATTCTGGCGTAGATCTATTGTCAGGAAACTTACTCCATGACTTAGGTGAGAAATGAGCCTTCTTAGGGGTCCCGTTTGCCCAAAACAGGCACCCTTTGATTATAACCTAAGTATACAATGGCCATGGGGCCATTGATATCAGTTTTGAGCCTATATAAGGCCCTTAAATCACTCCTCTCTCATTCCATATGAATTCTCGAACCCTATGAGAGAGAAGAGAGAAAAGAGGAGGAAAGAGTGAGGAGAAGAGAGAGAGAGAGAGAGAGAGAGAGAGAGAGAGAGAGAGAGAGAGAGAGAGAGAGAGAGATCGTTGTTGGGATTCACTCCCATGACTCCACGTGTTGAATCACCTCCCCACCATCGCTACACCGACGATTCCAGATATGATTTAGGTAAGAAATCTTAACCCTAATCTCATTTTAGGAATCCAAATAGAGGAATCTATGTGTTAACTAATTGCCTATTTCGTGATTTAGGTAGTCGTCGTGCTGTAGACGGAGACGTAGTGTATGAACCGAGTTCGTAGCGGGTGTACCGACCAACGGTGCGGATTATAAACATTTAGGTTATGGTTTTCAAGGTTTTCAATTAATAATGATTTATGTCTGACTTTATTGCTGCCATATGACCTTAATTACGATGTATTCGATGAATTATATGTGTATGAACTATGTGAATATGAAATACATTATATGTGTTTGTTGAATGTTTGAATGAATGTAAAATCCTGATTTGTACTTGGTATAATTTTTAATCTTAGATGCATGTATGTTTTACACTTTATAACCGATGTGGTGAAATGAATTGCTATGATTCATGTCGTAGCGAGTCTAGCCTATATACTTAGAAATGTGTACTCTAAGTGTTTGTTAAAATGTCTGAATGAGATTTTGTTGATGGATTGTACTTATTAAGTGTATTAAGACAGGATTTTTACATTCCTTAGTCATATGAATAGCTTCCTTCATATAATGTAAATTACTATTATGTGATTTATGTATAAAATGCCTATGTATAATAACATGTGATATGTATTTGATAAAATGCTTAAATGATTATTGTATTTGAATTATTTGTAAAATGCTGTTATGATTAACATATGTAATTCTCTATTGCATTGGAGTATGTTTGGGACTACCACCTAGTCCAAGCAATCGGTAATTGCTCCTGATTGAGTGGCCGAACTAGTTTTGCCATATTAGATACGTTCGAGGAATTCGAGTCATACGGTGATTGTCGACAGTGGTTAGGCCACGCGGAGTGCTTGCGCACTCTATGCTGATCAATTCAACGTACGTTCGTACCAATCACACTTGTCAAATAACCCAATTGGCCTATTATGTGTTTACCATGTATAGACATTACTGTTTGAATCTAAGGTACCGCTTACTAATGAAAAGCATGTTTCAACTATGGTACCAAGATCCGCTAAGACTCATGATCCGGGCATGGTGGTATGGGAGACCGTAGTCGAGCTGTTGGCCTACGCTGGGGTGACGAGCCTCCCCATAGTGACTAGTGAGCAAACCAAACTCGTGAGCCGAATACGGTGATATGAGACATTGTATTCGAGTTGTCGGCCTACGCTAAGGTGACGAGCCTTCTCGTAGTGACCTCGAGTATAAAATAGGCCTACATTGCCGGTGACGAGCCTCTCCGTAGTGACCTCAAGTATAAACTCATGAACTTATCTATCCACTATTTTTATTAAGGGCGATGCTCTATAACTTGTCTATCATATGTGATTAACTAGGATTGACGACCCTAAATGGATCCTTATTTGAGTAAATGATATAAAGGGAGGTACATTAGCTTCCCGAATCTGCTATATGAATAAACGTAATTAAGTATTAGCTAATACGACCATGCACCGTATTGCATGTGTTTAGTGCATGTTTAGGGAGTTTGCCATGCGCGATCGTGAAATGATGTCGCTGAAGGAGTGTAGGTGAGGGCATGTATTATTACAACATACTATTCCTGCATTAACAAGAGTACTTAGGACATGTTTGTTGTATTACTTTATCATTACTGCTTGACTGAATTGATAACATGTTAACCTTTACCTTACAGTACCACTGAGTTGATCACTCACTCTCACTCTGGGATGGTGTTTTAAAACACCAACCAGACTCTGTTGTAGATACAGGTGATGATGGAGCCTATGCAGTTGATATGGACTTCATGGATGAGGAGGAGAAATTCTCTTATGTTCAGCTATCAGGCGGGTCTCTGAAGAACTTGTTCTGAATCGACGGGATCGTAGGGTTACATGGATTAGTTGGACAGTTACATTTTTCTATTTTATAAATTTTAGAACAAACACTTATATATTGTCAGCTTGGAACCGATTCATACTTCGGATGGTGAAACACTTTCATGTTGTAATACAAGTACATGAGTCTTCCGCTTGCTAAATTTTATTACACCCGGAGTATGATATGTTATTTTAGTATAATCTCACTCATATTAATGCATTAATATGGACAACATTTAAACATCATTATCTATGTTGCATAAGTAATGCATTGGATCTCGGGAGTTGAGCCTTTGCTCGACCCTCAATTTTTGGGATGTTACACGAAACCACATAGGTAACCATAATCATAAGATCTAGTGCAATTCTATAACAATGACGTGTACGCAAACATATAGATTTATGTCATACCTGGGATCAGGAGTAAGCCCCTTCAAACGGTGTGATTGTTGAGATGTGAAGCCACATCTGGGGGTCGCTCTACCAGTCGAGTGCCCTGCTCGACCGGTAGTGGACTGGCTCGACTCAAAGTCTAGCGAGCATTAGTTTTTGGGTTCCGAGGTGCTTGACCGGTCGTGGCCTATACTCGATCGGTCGAGCAGTCTGCTCGACTAGTCGAGGTTACACAGATTCGTTTTCAGATTTGATGCAGACAACGGAAATTTGAGTCAGTTTTTATAAGGGTGCAAAGGAAAAGTTGCTTAAACTATAAATAGGTATCTCTAGGACTTTTTTATGGTATAAAAAATAATTTTAAGGTGTTGGAAAAGGGTTTTCTCTGTACTTCCAAGGAAAAGGTTAGTATATTGCCTTGTAATCTTTATTTTTCTTCATAATGGAAGTTTGCATTCGTGGTTTTTTACCCTTGTTGGGGTTTTTTCACGTATATCTTGTCTTGTGGTTTGTTTGGATTGCTAAGATTCTGTTTCTAGTCTATATTTCTTCTTGTTTATCATTTGTGGGTGGGACCGGAGATTGAATTTCGGTTCACTGCGTTGTTGGCATGCTGTGTAACAACTGGTATCAAAGCTATTGGTTTAGTTCTATTGGGAGCAATGACGGAAGAAGGGAAGACTAGAATTGAGAAGTTTGATGGTTCAAACTTTACCTATGCAGATGGAGGATTATCTATATCAGAAGGACTTCTACATTCTTCTAAGAGGAAAAGAGAAGAAACTAGACAAGATAACAGATAATGAATGGTTTTTACTAGATAAGAAAGCTTTAGGAACGATCCGACTCTCTTTATCTAAGAGTATCGCCTTTAATATATTTAAGGTGAAAACTATAAAAGAATTAATGGAAGCCCTATTAACCATGTATGAAAAACCCTCAACATCCAACAAGGTTTATCTTATGAAACAACTATTCAACATGAAGATGTCAGATGGTGGAAGTGTGGCTGAACATCTAAATGAGTTTAATAAAATTACGAGCCAGTTGGAATTCGTTGGCATTCTTTTTGAGGACGAGGTCAGGGATTATTGATCTTGTCCAGTTTGCCAGACAGTTGGGATGGTTTGGTGATTGCTGTGAGTAAATCTTTAGGGTTAACAAAGCTGAAATTTGATGATGTGGCCGGTCTAATTCTCAGCGAAGAATCTAGAAGAAAGGCATTAAGAGTTTCAGGGGACTCAAAGAATGCTCTAAACGTTGAAGAAAGAGGAAGATCGCTGAACAAAGGAGGTAATAAACACGGATATTCTAAGTCGAGGAAGAAGTCTAAGGGACCGAAAGATAAAGATGGGTATTGGCATTGCGAGAAGAATGAGCACATGAAACATGATTGCAGGACGCTCAAGAAACAAGAAGGAAGATCTCAAGGTGGAAAGGATTCAGTGAATCTATCTGAGGAGATTGACACAGAGGCCTTAATCTTGTCTCTTGATGCGAGGAATGAGTCTTGGGGTATAGACTCGGGTGTTTCGTTTCATGCCACTTCGTGTAAGGAAGTTCTACGTGATTATGTGCCAGGTGACTTTGGGAGAGTCTACCTGGGTGATGATCAACCGTGCACTATCGTTGGAAAGGAGGACGTTCATATAAGTCAAAAAGATGAAACGGTTTTGAAACTGAAGAATGTCAGACATATACCGAGTTTGAGACAGAACTTGATCTTAGTAGGGCAGTTGGTCGATACCGGTTATGTGACGACATTCGCCAGTGATTCTTGAAAGATCACAAAATATCTCGAGGCAAGAAGGAATGTACTTTATACATGACTCCAGGATCGTATAGTTCACTTGTAGTCGTATCAACTGGAGTAAATGGGCAGTTATGACATCAGAGGTTGGGACATATGAGTGAGAAATGGATGAAAGTACTATTGTCAAAAGGGAAACTATCAGGGTTGAAGTCTATCGACTTGGAATTTTATGAGGACTGTGTGTATGGTAAGCAGAAGAGGGTAAGTTTCAAAAAGATAGGATGCGCTTCAAAGACACATCTGTTGAAGCTTATAGGCACTGATGTGTGGGGACCTGCATATGTATCATCTCTTGGTGGCTCACGTTATTTTGTTTCTTTTATTGATGATGCTAGTAGAAAACTGTGAGTTTATTTCTTAAAGTACAAATCTGATGTATTTGATGTATTTAAGAAGTGAAAAGTTATGGTAGAAAATGAGATAGGTAAAATAGTAAAATATCTCAGATCTGATAATGGAGGAGAGTACTGTGATAAGAGATTTGAGGAGTATTGTGCAGCAAATGGAATCAAACATCAAAAAATGATTCCAAGGACACCACAGTAGAATGGTGTGGCTGAGCGGATTAACAGGACCATCCTTAAACGTGCCAGGAGCATAAGGTTACATGCAGGGTTGCTCAAGACGTTTTGGACAGATGCCGTGAATACTGCCACATATCTCATCAATAGAAGTCTCTCAGCACCATTGGATGGTGAGCTATTAGAAGAAAAGTGGACTAGGAAAGAAGTGAACCTCGCACATCTTAGAGTGTTCGTTTGCACTTCATACGTTCACATTGATGCAGAGCACAGAAACAAGCTAGATGTGAAGTTTAAGAGGTGCACATTTATAAGCTACGGGCAATAGGATTTTGGCTATAGGTTTTGTGATGCAGAAAATAAAAAAATCATCAGAAGCAAGGACGTAGTATTCAATGAAAAAGTGATGCATAAGGACAATGTGTAAGAAAATAAGGCCGAAGAGAAAGAATTTGTAGAGTTGGAAGAGTTACTGGACACGAATATTATAGCGCCACAGGATGATCATGCACAAGAGCATTATGAGGTAGAGCCACAGACACCGGTTGTGAGGAGGTTTATTCGAGAGAGGAGACCCATGGTACGATACTCACCCTCCTTACATTATCTACTGCTGACAAATAATGGTGAGCCAGAGTATTTTGAAGAGGCGTTACGGTCGGATACACGAGTTATGTGGGAGTAGGCCATGGATGATGAGATGGACTCTCTTGAGTCTAATTGTATATAGGAGCTAGTCAATCTACCTAAGGGTAAGAAAGCTATGGTTCATAACAAATGGGTTTATAGACTGAAGGAGGAACATGATGGTTCAAAACGGTACAAGGCCAGATTGGTTGTGAAAGGGTTTCAACAAAAGAAAGGTATCGATTTCACTGAAATATTTTCACTTGTGGTGAAAATATCTACGATTCGCATGGTCTTGAGTATAGTAGATACAGAGAATTTACATCTAGAGCAGCTAGATGTTAAGACAACTTTTCTTCATGGGGACCTTGAAGAAGAGATATATATATGCATCAATCAACAGGATAAATGGCATCAGGAAAGGAGAACAAGGTATGCAGACTGAAGAAAAATCTATATGGCCTGAAGCAGGCCTCGAGGCAGTGGTGCATCTTCTAAGTAGGAGATTATTGAGATGTGGAGCCACATCTGGGGGCCGCTTGACCAGTCGAGTGCCCTGCTCGACTGATCGAGTGACCCACTCGACTAGTCGTGAACTGGCTCGACTCAAAGTCTAGCGAGCATCAGTTTTTGGATTTCGAGGTGCTCGACCGGTCGAGGGGTCCTCTCGACTGGTCAAGCAAACTGCTCGATCAGTCGAGGTTACACAAATTCGTTTCTAAATTTGATGCGGATTGTGAAAATTTGAGTCGGTTGGTTTTTACAAGGGTGCGAAGAGGAAGTTGCCTAAACTATAAATAGGTGTCCCTAAGGCTTTTCTAGGGTATGAGAAATAACTTTAAGGTGTTGGCAAAGGGTTTTCTCTGTACTTTTAAGGGAGAGGTTAGTATATTGCCTTGTAATCTTCATTTTTCTTCACAGTGGAAGTTTACATCCGTGATTTTTTTACCATTGTTGGAGTTTTTTAACGTATATCTTATCTTGTGGTTTGTTTGGATTACTTTGATTCTGTTTCTAGTCGATATTTCTTCTTATTTATCGTTTGTGGGTGAGACCGGAGATTGGATTTCGGTTCATTACGTTGTTGGCGTGATTGCTTTGATTCTGTTTCTAATCTATATTTCTTCTTGTTTATTGTTTGTGGGTGAGACCGGGGATTGGATTTCGGTTCACAGTGTTATTGGCGTGCTGCGCAACAGTGAGTAACCTTTTTAATGAGACAATCTTTGGGCTCGTCACAACCATTCCGCATTTGACACTCGATGGTGGACTTGGCCACATGGTCTAGTAATGGAGGTCACATTTATTTTTCCTACTTGACCATCATCAGTGGGGCCACCATTTCCCACTAATACACTCATTCGGTCCTAGCAATTGGTCGGCTCATTACATCTTTTCCATTTTAGTCTTGGTAGTAAAGGGTCTCGACACCCCATAACTACACTCACCTATTACTCGACCACGTTGGAAGGGACCCAACGATACTGGCTTAACATGTATAAAATCCATAGAATAGAACCACTTGGGTTCTAAGGCACGCCACTCATTGTCTTACAGGCTAGGGCCCACCACATGCAGTCTCATGGTCTATAAATAATATCCATAGGAATACTCCAACTCCTCTAGATATCGTCTAGGCATACAAAATAACATGAGAGCCCAAATATCATGACATAATCATGCACACACGTCATGGATATTTATATCACCAACCATTAAACAAGTCATCATGTCTATAATATCACGTGTAGATGCTAGATTAAAATATTATGCTACTTTGCACTTTCTTTCATATGTGCCTTGGCTCCTTGGACCCTTATCTCATAGCCCATTGTTCATGAAAAGTCCATCTGGGCCCTTTAACTTAAACATGGGTTGGATCATAGCCAAAATACCCATAAGCAATAGGCCTCACACTACAAGAAATTGGCCCTTTACCGATGAACTTATTACTGACGAAATAAATTTCGTCGGTAAACATAACTTTCTCCGATGAAATATAGTTTCGTTGGCAAAATTCCCACCATGACCGAATAAGTTCCCGCCACCATTTACAACGACGAAAATGGAAACTTTTTTTGATGAAATAATTTATCGTCAGTGAAAACTCTTTTCCCGATGAACCAAATAGTTCGTCGACAAAAGATAGGAAAAACTATTTTTCTAACGTTATACAATATCGTCGGTAAAGGACCGTTTTGACGATGAAAAAAATTGTCGGTAAAGGAGTAATTTTCTCGACGACCCACATGGTTCGTCAACAAAAGATCGGAGAGGCTATTTTTCCGACGTTATACAATATCTTTGGTAAATGAACATTTTGCTGAAGAAAAAAATCATTGGTAAAGGAGTTTTTACCGACGAAATAAATACATCATCGGTAAATATCGGCATTTTGAATTTTTTGATAAAAATAAAATAAAATTTAATAAAATTTTTAAGATTTTGAAAATAAAATTTTAGAATTTGTATTTTATTTTTATTTTTTGAAATATTTGATAATAATATGATATTTTATTAAAACTTTTGAAAGAAAAATTAAGAGTAAAAAAATATACATTTTGAAAAAAAAACCTTGATTTTTACCCTTAGCATATGAGTAAATTCTGTGGGGTCTACTGTTATTTATTTATTTTATCTACTCCATTCATCCATGCTAACAGATAATTTGAGGTTTAAAGAACAAAAAGGAAGCATATCCAAAGCTCAAGTGGACCACACCACAGGAAATAGTGTGATTGAACCTCTACCATTAAAAATTTCTTGAAGGCCATAGAAGTTTTGGATCAAGTTGATGTTTGTGTTTTCTCTTCATTCATATCTTTTTGATATTATGAACAACCTTTAACCATTTTTGGAAAATCTGATCAGTCCAGATTGAAGAGTGAATAACTTCATATGTTTAAATCAAAATTCACTCAAATTGTTGATCAATCTTGTATGCCCAATATCTTTCTCGTATGTAGCATGATCGGGGCGAGTAACTGGTCGAATTGAGGGTAATGACCAGTAAAATAGAGTGAATGGACCAGACATGTAAAATAGGCCAAATATTCTGGTCAAAATTGTGACCTAACGTATTGACCCCCGAGACCGTAAGAATTAATGTTAGTAAGTTTTGTGGGGCCCATCATGATGTGTGTCGAACATCAACACTATGTATTTGATGTGTCCCCTTTAGGTAATGAGATATCTCAAAAATCATCCGTATATGAAACTCAGGTGGGCCATACCATCTAAAACTATATGAAGACATACTAAAATTTATAAAAGCACTTGGTTGGGCCCACATAAGTTTTGGATGCAGCTAAAACTTGGTTTGACCCCTCATCCAAGTGGGACACACATAATGAATGGATTGGATATGTGAATGACATCTAGGGCCCAATATATGATTATGAATGAGACAGGTCCAAAGCTTAAGTACTGGAGCACAAAGTGGGAATTAAACGTCCATCATAAAAAACTTCTTGGAGAAGTTTCAGATCAAGCTGATATTTGTGTTTTCACTTCATCCACATCTACATGACACTATGAATAGGTTGGATGGTAAAAAAACATCATGGTGTCCCTTGGAAAGGTTTCAAGGGTGGGTGTCATTATCACTGCAGCTTCCTTTGGTGTGGTCCATAGGAGCTGTGAACCTGCTTCATTTTTAGTAGCATACCTTAAAATGATCTGAGAAAAGTGATGAACAGAGTGGATAAAACAGTTACATCACGGTGGGCCCCATGGAGACCTGCCTGAATATTACTTTTACTGACGAAATCATATTTCATCGGCAAAAGATTCCCACCCATACCAAATATATTCCTATCGAGAGGCTATTTTTACCGACGTTATAAAATATCGCTGGTAAATGAGATTTTTACTGACGAAAAAAATCGACGGTAAAGGCGGACAAAATGAATGGTGGACATATTATTTTACTTTGTGTGATTGATCATAGATGTTGATTTGTAATTGTTGTTTTTGGTGTGTTAATAAGTATATTTAAAAACATATGTACGGAGTGGATGGGGCTGATAGAGTATGGGTGGATATTTTTACAACCTTTTACCGATGAATGGTGACAAGTATTATCGACGAAAAGTTTCATCGGCAATTATAAGGTTATGTTGTAAGCCGAAACAACTCCAACACCCATCCATCTCCCTCACTCGCTCTCTCTCTCTCTCTCTCTCTCTCTCTCTCTCTCTCGCTGTTGCTCTCTCTCTCTCACTCTCTTTCTCTCTCTGTCGCTCTCTCTCTCTCTCACTCTCTCTCCACCCAAGCTTGTTGCCGAAGCCCCTCCAATGCATGCCTTCTCTCTCTCTAAAGCTCGGTTGAGGTATTTCTCTCTCTCTCTCTCTCTCTCTCAATCTCATTGACGATTTAGGGATTTGGGGATTATTTTTTTAAAACCTCTATCAAAATTAGATTTTTAGGGCTTGTTTGGATGCCTGTAAGATTTTTTTCCTATCTGTTAGAATGTGGGAGTTTTCTGGCCGTTCTTGTAGTAGTGGGCCAGGTGATAAGAAAATAGGGTTTGTTAATGATCTAATTATGGTGATGAATGCCCATTGCATGGGCTATTCCATCTTAGGGTTGTGATTCATGCATGAAAATGTTTTAATTGCTTGATTTGTATTCACTACACCAAAATCGCCAAACCGGTACGGTTGGCATTTTGGTTCAGAAACGGCTTAAAGTCGTTTTTGATTTGAAACGGTAGTGAACCGTACTTAAATAGTGCCTCTTGTACATAGTTACTTTCACTTTTTTGTTAGTGTGTCTCAATTGATTGTTGTATATTTTTATTTCTTATTACCATAGTTTATTGTATTATTTTGAAACAAATGGACGAAATGGATTCAATTAGAACCCTCTAAGTGGACCCCATATGGCCCGAGAGTCACATTTATGTAAATCTACCGCAGACTACTGGATTATTTTCATCCCCACAACGCCAATCCCTTCAAAACGCCCAAAACGCCTCCCTCCCTCTCCCGATCTCCCTCTCTCGATCTCAACCCTCAGTGATGTTCGTGTTTTACAGACATTCATACCCACCAATTTCGAAAGTTTCCCTCGCATTTGCAATCTGCACATCCAAACGCCTTTAAAAAAATGTAGGGTACCCTGATGTCGATCACTCTCTGATCCTTTAATCGGCCTTACCCAGTATTTGTTGTAGTAGATGTAGGATCTGTAATTAGGGATGTAATCTACTATAAACTATTGTAATTCACTTCATCTGCACTCCAAACATTGGAGACAGGATTTTTGAGATCTCGTTTTCTTCTTTCTCGGACATGGATGGGTTTCAACAGAAGAAGAAATCATCAGTCAGAGAAGGTCGGTGGAAATCGCTCTTATGATGATTTTTTCAGCTTTGGATTTTGGTGTTTTGATGAGGCTGTATGTTGAATTCTAGGGGTTGTAGGGTTTGATTTTGTTTTCTTGTTAAAGATTGTTCGATTCTACTAGTAGTGTTTGGAAACTAACCTCTGATTGATTTGATTCCATTTGGGAAAAATTCTGTCTGTGTCAATGTCTTGTGTTTTTGCAAGTTCTAGGGTTTCTGGTGAGATTTATGTACTGTGTTTTACTGTTTTGGAGTCCTTGGATCTAATATGTGGGGGCCGACTGTGGATGGGTGGTGGGCTGGGAATGCCTTTCATGGAACAATCTCTACCAACTAATTTGTGGACTTAGTACGATTGGATGGATTTCGGTTGTCATCTTTTTCATCATCACCTGTCCAGAGTGGGGCTAACCAAAGGAAGGACCTGGGTAGCTAGAAGTGGTCCTCATGCTGTCTCAGACTTTGAATGGGACCGCTTCCAGCAAATGGGACTGTTCATGTGGTGGCCCCAAATGGATGTCGATTGTCTTCTTTTTCAGCATCATCAGTAGATCTTATGCTTTTCAAGTGAGTTCGATATTTCCTTGTTTTCTGGGACTCTAGCCAAACGTGAGTAAGTACATATTTCCCTATAGCTCCGGCCTAACTTTTGGGCCTCTAGGCTCTGGCCAGACATAAGAGGTGCATTTTCTTATGTGGTTTTGAGTCATGGATCGATTGGTCTGATTTTGGGCCTGTAGCCAAATACTAAGGAATTCATCATGCAATGGATGGACTAGATTTCACAGACACATCAATGTGGGGCCTACACAACCTGGGAGCGGAGACTACCATAATGAGAGACACGTTTCAAATTGAATTAGAGAGGCTTTAGAAGTCCCAAACATAAATGATCTTGCACATCCACCCTTGGTGAAGCAATTGTCTTCTACATGGGAAATAGAAGTCTGGGATATCCTATCCCCATCTTTCTTCCTCACCCCTACAGTTTGGCATGCCCATTACATAAAGTTTAAAAGCCTGCCTTATCCATGCACCTAAATTAATTAGATCTGTTCACTTGTCGTGGTCACTATCCTTGAAAAATTCTCATGTCAATTTAAGAGATAGATCATTAAGTTTTGACCTCAATCTTCCATCAAGCACAATCGAGACATTTTAATAGTTGAAATAAAAAGATCAATGGTTAAAATCAGGTGATTAAATATGTTAAACATTCAAAACGAGCTAGCCAGCTTAAAACCACTTAATGGATGGTTCACACATCAAGATCAGTCTACAATGAGTATTCCAAATTACCAGAGAATCCATAGTCTTTTTCTTTCCCGAGTATATAGTCTTCTTATACTGCATCCTATGTTTGATAATACGCTATGTTCTTATGCTTTTCAAGTGAGTTCGATAATACGCTATGTTCTTATGCTTTGAATATGTCATCAGTAGATCTTGGTTATTTTTTCACTCAGATGTACTCAAATTTTAGCTCTTTATTTATATTTTCAGATACACAATTTTCTGGTTGTTGCTTCTGTGTTGCAAATTGACATTCTGCTTTTACATCCAAGTAAATTTCTGTTTTATTGTTTTTGTTGAATCCCTTGGAAATATAAGTAGTGATTCTATTTGTTGTTGTTTCTTAATCTAGTGTGGATAAAATCTTTGGTGAAGCCAACCAAAGACAGACCAAAAGAGAGACATAATGAAAAGTTCGTGGCATTAAATATGCTTGACATGAGTTTTTTCCTGAAGGTACTCATCTTCCTCTTGGTCCATGATATCTGGCTTTCTTGTCAGTTCATTTCCTTATATTCTGTCTATTTTGTCTAATTTATATTTCTGAGAAAGCTATCTACATATCTTTATATATATATATATATATATGATATATATATATATATATATATATATATATATATATATATATATATATATATATATATATATATATATACACACACATGATTATTTCATTGTATTTAATCATGTAGATGGTTAGTCTTTGTTTTGACATTGATTAAAATGCTGCCAAAAATCATATTGCTCTGTTATTCTTGATGCACTCAGGGTGGATCCACAAAATATCATTTAAGCTCAAGATGGCTACAAGTATTTAAAAGTTATCGAGATTTTTTTATTTTTTTTTTCCGATTGATAGAAAGGAAAAATATATATTTGTTAGATGTATTCCCATCTCTCTAAGCTATTGGAGTAACTTCTTGTAGCCATCCAGGTCCCAGTTCTTGAGAATGTTTACTGGAAGGACCTCAACTCTCTTGTCTTTGTCTGGATTGCATTCCTTGCACTACAGATTGCCAAGGTGAGCTTTCTACTATGCCTCATTTTCATGTTTCCCTTAGTGGGTCAACCCAAATAAGTGAGATCCATTTGCCGTAGACGGACAGATTCGTGTTATCGGATTTGATATAACCACGACCGAGTGTCGATCTTTACTCTATGATTGATCGGATGATCATTTATGAACCCCGCATTGTTTGTCTACCGATTATCAGTGCCGATTATCGAGGCTGGTTACCGATCGCCGATTAGCTATTGAGGCCGATTATCTTAACCGATTTGTCGATTCTGATTGCTGAGGCCCATTATTGAGGCCCACCTTGAGGTGTATGAGGCCCGTTGTTGGGGCCCACTTTAATGTGTATGAGGCTCTTTGTTGAGGCCCACTTGGATGTATATGAGGCCCGTTGTTGAGGCCCACCTTGATGTGTATGAGGCCCGTTATTGAGGCCCACCTTGAGGTATAAGGCCGTTATTGAGGCCCACCTTGATGTGTATGAGGCCCATTATTGAGGCCCACCTTGAGGTGTATGAGGCCCGTTGTTGGGGCCCACTTTGATGTGTATGAGGCCCGTTGTTGAGGCCCACCTGGGTGTGTATGAGGCCCGTTATTGAGGCCCACCTTGAGGTATAAGGCCGTTATTGAGGCCCACCTTGATGTGTATGAGGCCCGTTATTGAGGCCCACCTTGAGGTGTATGAGGCTCGTTGTTGGGGTCCACTTTGATGTGTATGAGGCCCGTTGTTGAGGCCCACCTAGATGTGTATGAGGCCCACCTATTGTGGTGGTGGTTAACCCAGATGTGTTTGAGGCCTATGGGCAAGGCCATTGTGATATGTGTTAGGCCCATGAGCAGGGCCCACTTAGATCATATATTTGGCCCTTGTGTGAGGCCATGTGCCCATTATATGATTGATTCTGTAGGGGCCATTCCCTAGGGGCAATGTTGGTGAAAAGTCCACATTGTCAAGATTGACGGTTGATACCGAGTATGAGTATGAGAATGCATAGCATCATGATATATGCCCATACGCATCATCTGCATGTTTGTTATGAGATGTGGTTGAACATTGCATATGTCATCGAGCATTCTGATACGAGGCTCCCTGATAGGTAGAGGTTATCTCACATGAGCACACGGCATGCGCAGGATTTATGCATGACTGGATTGTATGACTCATGCATCTCGCATTGTGTGTTATACGCCCTAGCGACATCAGGGTCGTGGCATCCACAGGTATTTCGTGGATAGCCAGATGGGACACCGAAAATCTGTTCGAGCATCGGGATGCCATAGATGGCCCCGGGTGAAAATTCCTAAACACCCTCTTGGTATCAGAGGATGCTCCAACGTCTAGACCGAGTGGGTAGATGGGCGTTGAGTGCCGATTACCAGACGGCTGTGCTATCCACTGTGTCATGGTTTGTTGGAAGGGGGTGCGGCCTTACCCGCCCGAGAGTAGGGGGCAATGCTAGGCTGAGTTTGACCAGCTCGAGGAATGGGTCCGCTATCGACGTGCCGGATAGATATTAGCAGACTATTGGCCAGGCGGATAGTGAGGTTTCTTATGCTCACTTGAACTGTGCGGATAGGGAGAGCGGCAGTGCCATTTGGAGTGTACTAAACCCCTGTGGTGATTTTTCAGAGAGGAACCGTACTGATATGTTGACTTATTGAGAGTTGCATACTCATACATTTATTTCATTCACTACTCACTCGGACTGGTGGTGCGCAGCTAATTGTTGTGTACCTTCGTTATGGCAATGATTTCGGTTGGGCGCGCGACTAACCTGAGATCAAGAGTCTACTACATTGAGTCTGACTATCCAAATTTAGGTATGAGACTAGTTTGGATAGAAGTCCCTTGTGGTGGACCCCGTAGCCTGCGATACTATGTACTATCAGCCGGACTTCACACTCCATCATGGTTATTTCATTCGCATCACATATCGCATTACACCCGCATGCATATGATATTTAGCTCTTTATGACTCCTTGTTGCATAGCTATCTTATATTGTGTATCTTGATATGGATTGACTTATGGATTTTTTCATACTTTCGCTTACTCTGTTATCATATGATTTATAAACTTGTCAGTATTTCTGCTTACTCTGATAATTCCTGCTCTTATCAATGTTTCAGCTTATTCAGACATTGTATGGTTTATGGATTTAATTTTTTGGTATTGTATGATTATGATATTGTATTAAATTCTTGGCACTTACTATGTGCACACACTTACACCACCCTCTAAGCTTTCTATAAGCTTATGCACGATAGATGCGTGCAGGTGAGGTTAGGTTGCAGTAGCATTGAGCTTGGAGCGTGCAGCTGTTTCTGAAGCTTTGATTTTGACATATGTATTTCCCTTTCATCATTGTATTCAAATGGTTATATTAGTGAATATATGATGATGATGTTGCCATTATGATTCGGGTAAACTTGTGGTTATGCTTATTACTAGTTAAATGCAGAAAAAAATAAAATAAATAAATAAATAAATAAATCCTCCTTGTAGAATTCTAGGATCGGAATCTGGTATGTGAATGTAAGGAGCCGAAAATGGGGTACTACGGAGGCTGTCGGTACCGAATTCGGCGATCGGGATTCCTGTGAGTCTGATTTTCGGGTTTGGGGCGTGACACAGGAGTACTTGAATTTTCTTCAGTAGTCATCTAAAAATTAAAAGATAACAAGGGTAGAGTAAGATCAGGGTTTTTATAGGTTGAAGGAATTAGTCAACGACATTTATACGTATATATAAATATATAATACAAACAATATCGGGCCCCTACATAAACTGTAAGACACAAGTGTTTCAAATAGTCCCCTAATAAATAAATCCACCGGGATACATACATATACATAACTATAAATTGTACATAATTGTTTCAATTTTTATTTCCTAATTATTTCTAAATATCTTATTCCTACTTATCTCTATCTAAAGGTCCTAATTGACTCTATCCCATTCAATAACATACAAACAATAAAATTACTATTACTGTCAAAATAGTGGGCCTAAATTGAAACAAATGGACAAAATGAAGAGAAAAGCATTGATACTCTGGTATAATGTGATAGATAATACACACCTATTTTGATTTTTATTTTTATTTTTTAATCTACTTTATGCTTGATACAATGCTAGCAACTTCTAGAAACTTTTGTCTCAGTAATTAATTTTTTAATGTAAGATGATTTTGATTTTTTGATAGGATGTTAATAGCCATTTTAGATTAACATAGATGGAATTAACACTATTCTAACACAATGATTGCATGCCTGGAAATTATATGGATTTTCACTAAGATGAAAGTTGTATTTTAAAACTAAGGAGGAAATCTATAAATCATACAAATTCTAGGAATATTTATAAAATGTTTTAAGTTATTTACAAATATGCACATCTATAAGATATTCTTCCTTGTCTATATGATACTAATATAGCTTATGCTAGACCATTCTTTGGCAAATTATTATGTTCATTTAATTATTTGATTATCACATTGGCAGAGATATATTGGTCTAATGCTCTTATTTCAACAAATAGTTATTCATAAAAAGAGGTTAGAATTGTCCCATGTTTCTTTTGCACTATTTTTTTTATGAAAATGTTTAAGGTCAATGGTGTAATAGGAAAAGTCATTTCTCGGTATCTTAACCGATAAAATCTGCATTGAAGAGGTTTCTTAAAAATGATTTTGTAAAAGAAAAACTAAAAAAAGGAAATGAAATGTTCCCTTTTTTCAAACAAACACATTAGAGGAATTTATTTTTTTCCCTACATTCTTCCACGAGTTTCTGATCAGAAGGCCCATGATTTGAATGGTTCTCATTGGTGTGCATGTGGGCCTTTCTTGGCAAAGCAGTTTTTAGACCCAGTGATCAAGACCGTTCATCAACTTTCCTATCTTCTTGTATACTAAAAATTACATTCGGACGACCCTGACCGTACGATCGGAGTAGTTCCACACGTTGAGAATGTGGACCGTCCATACATTTGCTTTTATGACGGAAAGACGACCCATCAACATTTAATATACCGTACTATTGGGTTTGATATATTTTTTTTACCAATGCAAACCTTTCAAGGTAGGGACGTCTCCCTATGCTGCCACATGTACAATTCTAATTCTAGTCAAGGTAAATGAAGCGGATTTCCTGGAAAGCCTTTTACAAGGAGTTCCTGTGTAAGGATTCTAAGTGGGGCCACTGTGTTGTTTGGGAGAAATCAAAGCAGTCTATTCATTTTTCAACCTCATTTTAAGACATTTTATTAAAAATGAGTAGGATCTAAAACTCAAGTGTGCCATAGTAGATGAAACAGTGGGGAAAGGAATGCGTACCATTGAAACCTTCCTATGCTCTACGTTGCTGTTTATATGCCATCTAAACCATTTATAAGGTCATTTTCACATAGATAAAATGAAAACGCCAAAAAAATAGATAAAACTTTCATGGACACATAAATATTTCAACGGTGGTCACTAAATCTTCACTTTTTCCTCTCGTGTGGCCTATTTGAGTTTTTGATCCTCCTCGATTTTAGTCCCATGTCATAAAATGAGCTTTAAAAATATATAAAGGGATTAGATTTCTACAGAGAACTAAATAGGACCCACACAAAATATTTTGCAGGAGGTTCCTGCGAGAGTCATTGGCAGGAAATCCACGCCCAGAAAGTATAAAATAAAAAAACGGACGTAGATACTGACATGTTACATATTATTTAAAGAACTAGTCAGATCCAAATCTGTAGTAGACCCTACCATAGAAAGCAATGGAGACAGTGACAGCCACCGTTGAAACTTTCCTAAGGTCACCGTGATGTTTATTTGAGATCCAGCATATTCATAAATTAAAAAATATATTATATAAGGGAAAACACCCGTATCAGATAGATCGGAAACTTCTGCTGCCCTTAGAAGTTTTTAATGGTGGGCGTCAGTCTCTACACTATTTTCTGTGGTGGGGTCCACTTGAGATTGATCTAACTCATTCTTTCGATCATGCCATAAAATAGTCTCTCCAAATGGATGGACGGTGTGGATACAAAACATACATTATTTTGGAACCCATCGAACCTGGTGACGAATCAACCTGTCAGCGCCATTAAAAAAAGGTTATCAATAAAGCAAGAAATGAATAGATGCAGACTCCCGAGACATACTTCCTCATAATGAAGGGAGGATCTGTAGATCACTGACATTTCTTTTCATATCTATCATGGAACGCAAAGATGAGATTTCATGTGGGCCCCACGACGAGGATGACCTCAAAGAAATAGGCCTATCTACCCGGTCTCCAACGGATGGATGCACTCACCTCTAATGGATCAAGAAAGAGGAAAAGAAGAAGAAGAAGAAGAAGAAGATGATGAAGAAGGAAAGAAGATGCACTCACCTCGTCTGCGAGAGGCTGTCGGATGTCAGCGGGCTGGGTGGGGAGAGATGGCGAAGAAAGGGAAAGGGAGAAACGGAAAGTTGTGGCCGGGTGGGGTAGACGGTTAGGGTTTTTTAAAAAATAAAAATTATTTTACTTTTCCTTATTTTTTATATATATATATATATATATATATATATATATATATATATATATATATATATAATTATATTTATATATAATATATAAATTATAAATAATTTAACCTATTTCTAATCGAGCCGAGTCGAGCTCGAGTTCGAGTTTCGAGGCGAGTCGAGCTGGAGTCAAGTTAAAACGGCACATGGTCGAACTTGGCTCAGACTCAACTCGAGCTTCCATATTTCAGCTTGACTCGGCCTGACTCAGCCATTCAAGCCGAGTCAATCCAAGCTGACTCGAGCCGAGTCGAGCGAGTTAATCGAGCTAGCTTGACTGGTGAACAGCTCTAGCTAAAAGTCTGCCGTTTTGCCTCGGTTGTTGAGAACTGAGGACAAAAGTCTGTCCTTTTATCTCGATTGGTGAGAAACTGAGGCTAAAAGTCTGTCCTTTTACCTCGGTTGTTAATAAAATGAGCCTAAAAGTCTGCCCTTTTGTCTCGGTTGGTGAGAAACTGAGGCCAAAAGTCTGTCTTTTGTTGTGCAGCACGCTAACAACGCAGTGGGCCGAGATCCAATTTCAGGCCTCACCCACACACGATAAACAGATGAAAATATAAACTATAAACAGATCAAAGTAATCCAAACTTTTTGTCGCCGGTGCTTGTCCGCTTGTTCTTTGTACTTCTCGTTCGAGGCATGTAGTTTGACCTGCACTTCTGCATGGATGCCCATGATCTTATCTGCCATATGTTCTGCTGCAACGCTCGTGCCTGGGTGCTTGGGCAAAGGGACCATGTCAAGTCTGTGGCGAGGCACTCGTCCGTAGATAATCTGGAACGGTGATTTTCCTGTCGAGCGGTTTACCATGTTGTTGAACGCAAACTCTGCTTGAGACAAGGCCAAGTCCCACTGCTTCGGCTTTTCTCCTGCAATACTGCGAAGGAGGTTTCCTAATGTGCGATTCACAACTTCGGTCTGCCCATCAGTCTGTGGGTGGTAAGCACTACTGAATTAAAGTCGTGTATTGAATCGAGTCCACAAAGTCTGTCAAAAGTGGCTAATGAACTTTGTGTCACGATCAGAAGTAATGGTCTTAGGGACCCCGTGTAGCTGTACGACCTCCCTAAAGAATAAATTCGCCGCATGTGTTGCATCAAGGGTCTTCTTGGATGGGATAAAGTGTGCCATCTTGGAGAAACGATCGACCACTATGAACACCGAATCCATGCCGCGTTGTGTTCGTAGAAGACCAAGCACGGAGTCCATTGATAAATCCTCCCAAGGACCGTCAGACACAGGTAACGGGGTGTAGAGGCCCGTATTCTGAGATTGTCCCTTAGAGGTCTGACAAATATGACAACGTTGTACGACTCTTCCCACATCACGTACTAATTGCGGCCAGTAATACCGCTCTTCCACAAGAGCTCGAGTCTTGTCTTGCCCAAGGTGTCCACCGAGGCCACCTCCATATAGTTCCTGAATAATCTGCTCCCTTAGAGAACTTTGGGAGATGCACAATCGATTCGCTTGAAAGAAAAAACCATCCTGTATATGAAGGTCACTGGGGTGACCTTCTTGGCATTTCAACCAAGAATTTTTGAAATCCTCATCCTCGGCATACAGCTCCTTAAGACAGTAAAAGCCGACCACTTCGTTGCTCATCGTAACAAGTAGTGACGCACGACGGCTAAGTGCATCAGCCACCTTGTTCTGCTGACCTGACTTATGCTTCAGAACAAATGTAAATTCTTATAAAAACGCAACCCATCTAGCATGCGCACGATTCACGTTAGTCTGACTATTAATAAAATTTAATGCCTGATGGTTAGTGTATAAAACAAACTCCCTTTGAATCAAATAATGCCGCCAATGTCGCAGCGCCTGAACAACTGCGTACAACTCAAGCTCGTAAGTCGACCACTTCTTTCGGGCTTCGCTGAGTTTCTCGCTATAGAAGGCTACCGGCCTGCCTTCCTGTGATAATACTCCTCCTATTCAGACATATGAAGCGTCACACTACACCTCAAATAATTTGTTGAAATTAGGAAGCACCAAGACCAGTGTTGTAGACAAACGATGCTTGATCTCATGAAAGCTCTTGTCAGCTTTATCGGTCTACTAGAACGACCCTTTTTTCATGCAGTCTGTTATAGGCGCGACTATGGTGCTAAAATCTCACACAAATTGACGATAGAAAGTCGCCACCTGTGAAAACTCCTCACCTCGTGAATGTTTGTCGGGATCGGTCATTCCCTAATAGCTCGCACCTTTTTATCGTCCACCCGAATGCCTGTGGACGTTACAACAAATCCTAAAAACAACAGGCTGTCAGTTAAAAAACTACACTTTTTCAAGTTGAGGTACAACTTATTATCTTGTAGGACATGCAACACCTGCCTGAGATGTTTCTTGTGCTCCGCCTCATTCTGGCTATATATCAATATCTCATCAAAATATACGACCACAAATCGGCCAGTGAACGGTTTTAAAACTTAATTCATCAAATGCATAAAAGTACTTGGTGCGTTCGATAGGCTGAAGGGCATGACCAGCCACTCATACAACCCTTCCTTTGTCTTGAATGTCGTTTTCCATTCATCACCGGGTCGAATACGAATCTGATAGTACCCACTATTTAGATCGAGTTTAGAGAACACCTTAGCCCCTCCTAGCATATCGAGCATGTCGTCCAACCGTGGTATTGAGAACCGATATTTGATGGTAATTTTGTTAATTGCTCGGCTGTCGACACACATGTACCAGCTTCCATCTTTTTTTGGCGTTAATAATGCTGGTACAGCACATGGGCTCATGCTCTCTCTCAATAGACCCTTACGGATCAATTCCTCAACTTGCTCCTGAAGTATCTCACACTCCTTCGGACTCATCCGATAATGAGGGTGATTGGGCAGGCTAGCCCCAGGGACGAGGTCTATGTGATGTTGAATGTCCCTCATGAAGGGCAATCCATCAGGTAAATCTTCAGGCCAGACTTCTTTGAATTCGTTTAGTAACAGTCTTAAGCTTGGAGGGATGTTCGAGGGTTCTTCTTTCTCGCCCTTCACCACTACGGCGTATACCTCGCCGGTTTCCTTAGATTCCTCCATAAAATCCCGGATGGTCAAGAGAGAACTCCCCTTCACTTTAGAGGCTTCAGGGTGGTTCTCTGGTGCCATAGGGGCAAGGATTATTTTTCGACTATCCTTGACGAATATGTAAACATTGTCTCGTCCCCGATGGGTCGCATCACGGTCCGACTGTCAGGGTCGATCGAGTAGCATATGACAGGCTTCCATGTCAACCACGTCACAAAGTATCTGATCCTTATAATGTTTACCAATTGAAAATGAGATAGTGCATTGTTCAGTTACCTTGGTCTCGTTCACTGTTTTTATCCAGCCAATTGAGTATGGGAAAGGATGTCTCATCGTTGGTAGCTGCAACTTGTCCACCATCACTCTTGAGACGATGTTCTCGCTGCTACTACTGTCTATGATCACATCACAGACCTTTCCGCTGACAGTGCATCGAGTACGAAATATATTATGCCGCTGTGGACGTAATTCCTTTCGCGGGGTATACAGTAGTCGCCTCACAACGAGAGATTCGCCACGATCCTCGCCTATTACTTCACCGCCACCTGCTATTTCTTCAGTGGTTTGTTCATATTCATCAAAGTCATGATCTTCTTCTGATGCCTCATCTTCAGTGCCCCCTTCGTTTATAGTTAAGTGTGCTGCCGGACGTTGAGGACAAGTGTTTGATAAGTTGTCTGGTTGGCCACAACAGTAACAATTGTTCGGCCTTATCCGAGTATAAGGATTCAGAATCCTACTCGGCCCCGCTGTTGTGGGTGCTGCCCGTTGAGGTCTGGATGGTCCGTTCCCTATATCACGGTTCACGGGTGGAGGAAGTTGAGGACGTTCTCCTACCGGATCTTTTCCTCGAGCCAGTACTGGATCCTGTGTGGGACCCGTTATAGGGGGTCGATTTGAAGGATAGGGACGAGCAGGAGCTCTTGCAAGTTGTGTTTCTGCCCTTCCTGCCAATTGAACTGCTTCATCTACGGTCCTGACTGGGTACATCTGAACCCGGTCCTGAATTGTCGGTCGCAACCCACGTATAAATCGTGCCACCTTCTGTGACTCAAATTCTGACAGATCGTTTCGTGTAGCCAACCGGTGGAATTCTTCAGTATAATTTGTAACAGTTCGATTTCCTTATCGACAATTCTGGTATTGATGGAATAAGATCTGCTCATAATCACTGGGGAGAAATCGTGATCGAAGAAGACGTCTCATCCGAGGCCATGATGTGATGAGCGCTTTGTTTTGGCGGGCTCGTGAGAGTTGTAATTGTTCCCACCATGCAGAAGCACCAGATTTTAATTTAAACGCTACCAATTTCACCCTTTTATGATCTGACACATCTATATAATCGAAATATCTCTCTACTTCGGCTAGTCAATCGAGAAAATCTTCGATACGTAATAAACCATTAAAACTAGAAAGTTCAGTCTTACCTCGATAGTCTCTTTCAGCACGATCTAGACGATCGCCTCCATGGATTGGTCGTCGGTCGAAACCTTCATTAATGTTCTCGTCACTGGAACTATAATCATTTGGTGTAACCCTACGTTTTGCCACTGGTAGTGCTATACGATAATCGGGGTCGCGTCGTACAGCAACCACGGGTGGTGGAGCGACTATAAGTGGTGGAGCACCGCTTAGGGCTCGGGGCGGAAGTAGTGCATCCGCAAGACGGTCGAGGGTTGCCTGCAGCCCTTGCATGGTCAACTAACTCTCCCGATGGAAAGCTTCCATTCTTTCTGAAAGATAACGAATCCCTGTATCACCGTCCACAGGATTTGATTCATACCTTCGTTGTTTGTCATCGGCCCGAGGGAAAACCTCGCTCTGATACCAAATTGACGCAGGGATGAACGTGATGAGGTCAATCACCGTCTTCCTCAAGGATAACTAATCCGAATCCACAGAGCTTCTCTGGACTCCTCACAGAGACTTTTCGAATCCACAAGGAAAGAAAGCAAGAAAATAGAAATAAACTCTAATAAAATTTGAAATTAATTACTGAATGACTAAAAATGAGTTTACACCCCTTTAAATAAGGGAACCAAGCAATAGGAAAGAAATCAGACTCAAACTACAACTAAAACTCCTAAAATTCGCAACTTACTACAAATAGTAAACTTACTATTTATAGACGGTCGTGATGTCTACTAGTGCGCAAGGTTTTCGGCTAAAAATAGTAAGTGTCCTATTTGGCTTCACCAAACCGTTCTCCTAATTATTCTAAGCACTTTTCATGTTGGACACAACTCCTTAAGCCCAACGGATGAAGAGCTATAAGCAAACTAAAACTTACTATAAATAGAAAAAATGAAATTAAAACGGGGAAACGACTGTCGATCAGGGGGTTTCTCTCAAATCCGGGCTGCACAACCCGGCGTAGCTAGGTTGGTTGGCTAAAGTAGCTCGTTCTACCCCAAAATCATATATTTTGCGTCGGATAACTCATTCCGGATTGCAAGATACATCCGATCTAAGGTCTGATGGTCTGGATCACTTCTGTCGCCGACCGTGCCTTTTCTGATCCATCCTGGCCATGAAATTATCCGCGACCCGCTCTACATCACCATGAAACACTCATCTCCCCAATGTTATCATGAAGCAACTCTTTCCCAAGTACATCCCTCACGTTTGATTTAAAAATAAAAAATAAAAAATTGCATACCTCATGCACAAAGTACCATAACTCACTAATACTTAAGAGAAACATAAGTATATGAGAAAATGTCTTATATTTTACTAAATCTCCAAACCTAAACTAGTATTTGCTTAATTACAAATAAGGCTTGCACTTCCTTGTATCAACATAAGTAGATATACTCCGTAACCTCTACATGTATATTTAGAATTATGTCATGTGATACTCGTCCAAAGTTAAAGACTCTGTAAAACCTTACTAAATGTATCACACTTCTTTACAACAGATTCCACTAGAATTTTTAAATTTACTACACCATCCTACACTTATTATAGAATTCTCTAATAATCTTTTACACTCTTCTTCTCTATTCTTGAAATTTCCACACATATCAACAAACCTCTCTAGTGAATAAGATGAGCATGGATTGGTTGCCAATGACTTGCCCATGGGTCCATGAAATTAGGCTCCCTAACATTACATTGTCCATGAGCACTACATGCCAAGAGGAGAAGAATGGGCTAAATAATTAAATTAACAAATATACCTCAGTTGAAACGGCAATCATGTCTCATTTGCCTTTTAAAATCATTAGTCTATGCCCCTCTCTATGACTAATTGAGGGGTAAAATAGGCCAAATGTTGGTAAACTAGAAATAAGACGTCACAAATTAATAGCAGTGGTGAACTAACAAGAAAGAGATTACAAGGCATCTATCTTTTTTACCACACTCGAGCCGTTTGCATATCATCAACTGGCGTTTGGTTTGAACATACCCACCTTCTCTTGCTTGCGTCTTTGCTTGCTGCTGCGACCCCTTCAACCACAGGTTTGGTTTATTCGAATTTTTCATTATGTTTCTTATAACTGTTTTCATGTTTTGAGGTTTTAGGTTTGGTTTATTTGGATTTTTCGTTATTTTTATTATAACTGTGTTCATGTTTTGATGTTTTGGGTTTGGTATGTTTGGTTACCTGAAATGAAGGTAGTTGGGAGACTTCTGTCAAGCTACTCAGTCCATCTAAATGGCCATGTTGATGGATGTTAAACCATTCGGAGAGATGATTCCATCCTTATAAATTGGTGTTTTTTCAAATAAATGGTTAAAAAATGAATATTTGACTGAATAAGAGAAACTGATGGCTGGGATCGGGAAGCCTACATCCAACCCCTCCATCAGATGCATCCTTTCTGGTTAACCCCGGGTCTGAAATTCAGCTCCATCCAAAACTCTGGTGGGCCATCGAACAGGGGACGAGATTGACGTCCACCCTTGGTTTTCACTGGGGCCCATCTGAATTGCAGAACATCTTGATTCTTCTCAAGACATGAAGAGCCTAGACGGCCTGGATTCGATATACGCAACATGTTAGGCCTCCCATGAAAGTCAATGGTGGGCTCTCTTATTGTTCTCTGTGCTGTATCTACCTGGGTTTCTATTAGAGCATACGAGCGCCATGAGGCAGTGGCACTGATGGCAGGTTCCTTGATGCAGGGAAGGGCGTGAGGAGATTAATGACCATAAGCAAAACCTTAAATCCACGAGGTTATTATCAAATCCACTAGGTTATTCTCAAATCCACGGGATAAGAGGTGGAATTCAAAATTTTATCATTCAATAATCCTCAGGCTTCATGATTATATCACTTATAAATTTAAAAAAAAAAGAAGAAAAAAGCAAGAACCTAATTAGGAATATTAATTCGACAAAAATAGCATTTACCTGGAATATTAAATTCTACTAAAAAAAAAATCTAAATTAATCATGTTGAATAATTACTAACATGATTAGTAGTAATTCATAAGAAGATTGCACATGCTAAAACTCTAAATCGAGGAAGATACATCAAAATAAAAAATTACTAAATATGATAAGTTTTTCTTAAAATCACAATTTTAAACCAAACAAAAGCATTTTCTTACCAAACGGATCAATGTGACATGCTATAGGGTTAGTTGACCATGGATGGCCCACTAAATAAAGATCGATAAGTTGTGCATCCCGTAACGATACTCGTATTAAAACTTATGGGCGATTTATGGTTCACACTTTGAATTACAATTTCTCCCCGTCCGGAATGAATTTCTTTGAACCGGTCATGCTTGGAGCCTACTTACATCATGTCTTATGTAAGACTAGGTAGGCATAGTTGGACTACGTCCGCTTCCATTCTGGCTTCTTTATTTCCAACTATGTTGAGAATAAGTCTGCAACCCGTTTTATTTTAGTCTTAAATCTTCTTGTCATGATACCATTGGAGTGTGCCCCTTCTTTAAATGGAATAAAAGAGATTTTCACACTTGCCTCTTTTTTAAATGGAATAAGAGATGGATTTTCCTGGTTGTGATGAGATATCTAGCTCTTTTGCTCCACCACGTGTAAAAAATGGATGGATAAAACTATGAGCTCTCTTAGGCATAGGTGTGTATAAGGCGGTTCATGAACATGTCATAGGTTTGTTGTCATGGCACGATACGTATGAGATCGAAGCCATCCACAAGTGAGGTGCCACTATGTGGATGACCTAGCCCAAGAAAGGTTGGTCTAATAGTCAAGTGGGCCTAGTTTAAAAAATAAGTACATGGTTAGAGATTGTTCACGGTTCAATCAAACATGAGGCTACACGTGTTAAAGCTTGTATTGAGTCAAATGTTTGTGATTAAGATAGTGTGGGCCTGAGTCGTATTCAACTCAAGTTCGATTGAGAGTCTGTTTGATTTGATGTAATTACACGTATTTTCATGTAATTTCCCTCAAATTAGTATTAAATGCACAAGAGTTGCCTTGGATCACATTTTATGATAATTGGAAGCCAAAGCTTGGTGGGCCCCACCATGATATATGTGTTATATCCACTTTATTCATTCATTAGTATAGATCATTTTAGTGCATGGGCCAAAAAATGAGGCAGATTCAAAGATCAAGTAAACCACACTGCATAAAATACTAGAGATTGAACACTAACCATTTAAATATTCTTCCCACATTGTGGTCCACTTGGACTTGGATTTATCTCATTTTTTAAGGCATATCATAGAATGATCCGACCAAATGAATGGATGGCGTGGATAAAACATATACATCATGGTGGAGAGTCCATCTCATTTTCTGTAGGTAAACGTTGTTGTCAATGTCATACAACATCCCTTCTTCCACGTATTCTCGTAGTGTGTAATTAATGCTTAAAAAGTATAAAATACAATGTAATTCCTCTTAAATGCATCCAACCAGACATGTCATGAATGCTTTGGTCCCAGGCGTTGAGATAGACTTTTCAAGACCGGATCCGTGGATTGACTGCCTTCCTAGCCACCTATTGTTGCAAGTGATCCGGCGATTAGAACGGGTGGGGTTTGCTTTTTTAGATGGAAACTTTTTGCTTGTGCTAAGACCTTTCTTTCAACGGGGTGGAAATCGGTATTTTTTTTTATTTTTATTTTTTCCGTCAAAAAGTGTGTTTTTGTGGTTAGTGAATGTGAAAATTTTATATATTAAACAATGTTGGCTGATCTATTGACTGACTACAAAATTTATAATTACCTGTATATTGGATTTTTTTTTTATAACACATGGTTAAACCCCTAAAAATGAAAATTTATTATGTATAATTGTTTTTTAACTATATTTTGATTTTTACATGTGTAACACATTTGTCTTTTAATATCTCTTGAATTTTGATTGAAAAATACCACACTACATCAAGTACTAGAGCTTGAATGCTAACCATTTAAATATTCCTCCTATAGCGTGGTCCACTTGGGCTTTGAATCTGTCTCATTTTGTGAGGCATACCCTAGAATGATCTAGCCAAATGAATGGACGACATGGATAAAATATATACATCATGTTGGGACCCACAGAGTCCATATCATTTTCCGTACCTAAAAGTTGGACAACATTGTATACATGTTATTAGTTTGGTTATTTCACAAATATATATATATATATATATATAAGATTAAATTTTTTTATAATTAACAATTAAGGGCCTATAAGCTTGTTTGGGGGCCACTTAAAAATGAGTTCATCTCACTTTATTTAATCTTACTTGTATATTAAAAAACATTTTTGTAGAGATTAAACATATATTAAAGATCATGCATTTTTATTTTTTATTTTTTGGGAACTCCATAACCATCAAAATTCCACTCAAAACCGGGTCACTCAACATTCCAAGCAACATAGCAACCGAATCAAACCCCAAACTCCAACAGAAGGAGCATTACACTATATGGATACACACACTGCTACACGGCTGACAGCCCCAAAACATCATGCCCACTAGTTCCAGAAAACCGTATAACGCAGCAGCCACCAGCAACAAACCCAACAAACACTCGACGACACAACAGCCCAACAACATAACAAACATCAGCCTTCCACAAAATGGTGGCCATGCAATAGACAGCAACCACCAGCCACATATCAACCATCCACAAAAGGGTATGAACCACAGTTCATCACAACAACTACCCAGTATTGCAGAGACATTTTCACACTAAGCTATAGTGGGGTGGCCAGTATGATGAGGGGCACGCTCGGGGTGGGCAACCTGCGTGAGGCGAAACCCATGTGATGTGGGGCCCATGAGGAGGTTCAACCGAGGACCTAACCCATGGGATGTGGGGCCTAAATTATGAGATAAATGGATTGATTCATCATGCTCTATCCGTTTCAACTTTTAGATCAAGTAATTAGTTGTCCTGCATAAAAGTGATATATGAGCGGGTGGTCACATTCGTATGGGCAGCTCATGTGAGTCGGCCACCAGCCCATAGCAACCATAGCAGCCATAGTCCATCAAACCAGCCTGCTTTAGCAGATTTTTCTTTACACAGTAGGCCAAACAGAGAATCACAATGCTCTCCCGCTACTAACAATCCCACCATTCAGAGCCACTAGCGACAGACCCACAGCCTGACTTACCAGATTGTTATATGAAATGAAAATGGTTCTATTTGATATATTATCATGATAAAAGGAGTCTAAGAACATATATCTATGAAATGAAAATGATTCTGTTTGATGACTTACTATGTCAATTGCTACAAACAGCTTATAAACAAACTCATTTCTTTTATAATTTTTATTTTCTTTCTAATTGGAATTCTTTCTTCTTTTTCCCATCTATCCTTAGGTGAACTTTCAAGGTCTAATATGTCTGCTTTCATTGTCTATTTCAGTTACTATGGAATATTTTACGGTTGTTCTTGATGTCGTGAAGTTATTGTGGGATCCTCTCACTCGACAGATAAGTTATGTGAAGAATCTGGAAAAAAATGTGGAGGATTTGAGAAAGGAGAGTGATGAACTAACTCGTGAAGAAAGCGATGTGACTAAAGAAGTTGACAGGGCCAAGTTGCAGCGGAGGGATCCCAAGGCTAAAGTGAACGGTTGGTTGAAAGATGTGAATGATGTTAAAAATGAAGTAAGTGACATTGAAAAAGAATTCAAAGAAAACAGGAGATGTCTCAATGGATGCCTACCCAATTATTATGTCAGTTGAAAACTAAGCAAGAGAGCTTTAGAGACAACTTCCAAAGTAGAAGAGCTCAAGTGAAAGGGCTTTTCTGAGGATGGGGTTGCAGTTGATCAGCTAGCGGCAACAACACATACTTTGCTCACAACATCTTTACGAGCTACAACATCGGCTGAAATAATTTCAGAGCAGATTTTGGATTGGATAATGGATGCAAAGATAGGAATGGTAGGCGTATATGGGATAAGCGGGGTAGGAAAGATGACCATCATGATGAACATTAACAATCGTCTTAAGGATACCAAGCTTTTTCAAAGTATTATCTGGGTGACTGTGTCTGAAGATCTTAACTTGAAGAGGCTACAAACAGATATTGCAAAGAAAGTTGAACTCGACTTTAAAGATGACGACGATGAAGTAAGCAGAGCAACAACATTACATGAAGCATTAATGAATAGGCAGAAGTTTTTACTCATCCTAGATGATATGTGGAAGACATTTTCACTAAAACAAGTTGGAATTCCTGAACCTGGTGAAGAAAATAGTTGCAAGATAGCATTAACATCTCGGTCATTGGATATTTGCCGTGGAATGAAGACGGATAAAAACATTAAAGTAGAAGAACTTTCTGAAGAGGAAGCATGAGATTTATTTAAAGACCATCTTGGTAGCAACGTGGTGCTAGCTTCAAATGTACAAACTATCGCAAAGCTTGTGGCCAAAGAATGTGGAGGTCTACCACTAGCGCTCGTCACGGTTGGTGGGGCTCTTAGAGATATTGATGATGTTCATGAATGGAGTAATGGATTGAATCAATTGCGAAGCTCAACGAGTGAAATCGAAGGAATGTAGGATGAAGTCTTTAGGCGGCTAAAGTTCAGTTACAATCGCTTAAGTAATGAGAAGAGTCGTGCTTATTTCTTGTACTGCTCATTGTATCCAGAAGATTGCAATATCCATATAGAAGAGGTGATTAAATATTGAATTTGTGAGGGGTTAATAGATGAAGTGGGGGATATCCAAGATCAAATCGACAACGGACATTCGATAGTGAACGGGCTCACACGTGCTTGCATGCTAGAAAGTTTCATTAATGAAGATGGATTTAAGTATATAAAGTTGCATGACTTACTTAGGGATATGGAGATCGGCATAACCAAGCATAACCCTTGGTTCATAGTTAAGGCTGGGACAGGAATGGAAGAGCATCTAAAAGATGAGGAATGGGTGGGAGATATCGAGAGGGTTTCATTAATGAGTAACAGAATCCACAGCCTCATGGCAACGCCCAACTGTCGTAAACTCACTACCTTGTTTTTACAAGGCAATCCTCTTAAAGGTCATATCACTCCATCATTGTTTTAGTATTTGTGTCGCCTCAGAGTTCTTGATCTATCCTATACTTGCATCGAGTGCCTGCCTGACTCACTTTCTGATTTGGTGAACCTCCATGCATTGGTGCTAACAAAATGCATCTCTTTTTCGACTGTTCCTTCACTAGCAAAGCTGAATAAGCTGAGGCTATTGGACCTTTCTTTCACATCCATCAAGCAACTTCCGCAGGAGATGGAAAGATTAGTAAACCTAAGAGTCCTTGACTTATCGGGAATGTACAGATTGGAAAGGATTGATGCCGGAGTAATATCTAAGATTCTCCATCTTGAACACTTTATGTCATTGGAAAACGAATTGATTCTGCCATTCGTATTAGATGAGATGGAAATTCTAACTCGGTTGGTTCATCTTAGACTCTCATTTCCTAATCTTATGAGCTTCTCACACTATGTCCAATCTGGGCGGTGGCATAAGTTGAAAAAATTCTCTTTCGCTATATGAGATGTGGTCTTTTGTTCATTATTTATGAGACAGTTATCTTACTTCAAAGAAGATGAAATCAACTATTTATATGAGTTGGAGCGTTTAGTATATCTCAGAAAGCTGCAAATTGGTACTAAAGAAAGTCTCCTCTTGCTGCCTGCCAACACAGTGGAATTGATCATTTTTAAATGCACAAATTTCTCCCGACTCTCGCTTCTTTCCTTACGGAATGTGGAGGGATTGAAGTTTTTCTACATTACTAAGTGCCGCAGCATGAAGTTTGTTTTATCAGTTAAAGATAATGCCGCTTTCCTCACAGCCTTAGAGCATTTATTTCTCATTAGTCTACCAAATCTGCAAATTGTTTGTCGGTGAGTTGCCACACCTGACACCTTTCAAAGCTTGAATTCCATAATCATCTCTAACTGCAGCAAGTTAAAGAATCTATTTTCAGTAGGGTGGTTGAAGAACCTCCAGAACCTTGAAAAAATTTCCATCAAAGACTGCAATGAGATGAAAGAGTTGGTAGCTGAGGAGGAAGAGGAAGAGATAAGTGTAACATACAACATCACATTACCTATGTTAAAGAATCTCTATCTTTTTCATGTAAGTAAATTGAAGAAGATTTGCAGCAAGAGACTTGTGTGCAGTTCTATGGTTTCCATTACAATAGAAGGTTGTCCTAAGTTGAAGAAGATACCTTTCTCTATTGGTACCTCATCTATGGCTTTTCAAGGAAAGATAAGGGGAACAGGAAAGTGTTGGGATGCATTAGAATGGGATGATCTTGCCACTAAACCTCTCATCCACCTCTTTTTCAAAGAAGTGGAAGGAAAAGATGATGCTGATGATGATGACAATGACGACAATGCTAGCGATTATAGTGATGTTGAAGCAGCAGAAGAAGAAGAAGTAGATAATGATTATGATCATCATGAAAAAGAAGCATTTGAAAAGAGGAAACAACTATTGCAACAATAAAAGAAGCAGGTACCACCCTAATTTGATATAGATAGACTCTCTTACATGGCAGCTTCCATTTCTTTCATTTATATTTGGAAATGACCCAACTCTATTTAAAAATGCTAAAAACTATTTTATCTTACCTGCATTGGGACACTTCCTAACCCTTGGATTAGTGTCCAAGAAATAGGTGGTTACAAAATAATTCAACAAGTGCCTATAAAAAGGAATAAATTCAACGGTTAAAAACTTCTATTTGGTAGAGTTTTAGGACAACTTTTCCAACATTCTACAATTTAACTATTCTTTCCTTTTTCTTTGTAGCAGGTATGCATATATGGATCCTCAAGCATAACTATCTATGGTGTGGACAGGAAGTTATGGTTTTGATTTTTATAGTAAATTGGGATAATCTTTAAGATTAAGACATTTTCTTTTTACTTTTTAATTCAGATGTATATCTCTTAAGATCTTTATGAATTTCTCTTAGGATACCCCACGTCTCTATATATTCTCCACATTGTTAATGGAATAAATATAATATTTTTATGTTGGCCATATTAGTGGTCGCCATGGCTTGTCCTTAAAGAGTGATATGGCTGGTTGGATTATGAATGAATGAAACATATATCTCTCAATAGCTAGTGCCCTCTTCATGTGTGTGCATTTGGAAGATGTGTCTGGTAGTGTCACGCCTCCAAATTCAGAACCCAAGTGTGTTGTTAAGCACTTGAAGTAGAATGTGAATTTCATATGGGTCCACAGTGATATATATGACTTGCCATATCATCCATCCATCATGCTAAACTAATTTTAGGGCATGAGCTCAAAAATGAGGCAGATCTAAAGCTCAAGTGGACCACGTCACAGGAAATATATAGTGGGAATTGAAGGCCTACCAAAAACTTTTTAAAGGCTCCAAAAGTTATGGATCAAACTAATATTTGTGTTTTCCCCTTGTCCATAACCCTATGACCATATGAACAGGTTAGATTGGAAATAAACAATCTTTTATACCCTAGGAAGAAAAAATTAATCTTTAAGAGGTAGAAGTTTTACTACCTATATTTCTTGTAGGGTGGGCTACTTAAGCTTTGCATCTGTCTCATTTTTGGGCTCATACTCTAAAATGTTCAGTTAAATAGATCAATGTTGTGGATATCTCACATGTATCATGGTGGGGCCCATAAATTAAAGTCTGTCCTTTTCAGACCAAGTTTCAGGGTGAAAATACTTAACATAAATGGGCATGCCAAGAAAGCATTAATAATCCATTTACCGTGCATATAGTCGTAGAATGAAAAAATAAAACAGCCTTTAGAGTCAAACCATAACTTGACTAGGGAAAAAAAAAAGAAGTGGAAATCAGAGCTCGGATGAACGAAGGAAATTGAAGCTGGGTTCAGTGGGGCAAACAAAAATATAAACAGAAAAATGTGGAATACACACCACGTCAGATGCTGAAAGAGTGTGGTGGGCTCCGGACAGAATCCTTTCACAGTCGCAGGACGCGGATTTCCTGCGAAAGCCTTTAGCAGGAAGTTCCTGCGCAAGGATTTTGGGTGGGGCCCATGGCAATGTTTGTAGGACATCTACCCTGTTCATCCGTTTGGCGAGATCATTTTATGACATATGATAAGAAATTAAGTGTATCCAAAACTCAAGTGGGCCACACGAGAAGAATCAGTGGATATTCAGTTAGAACCATTGAAACATTCTTGTGGCCATAAAGCTTTTCTTCCGGCTAAATTTTTAGTATTTTCACTTCATCCCAGTGGTAAAGACATTATAAACGGTTTGGATGGAATATAAACATCAAGGTTGATCCCAGGAAGGTTTCAATGATAGGTATTTCTTTTCCCAAATTTCCCTCTCGTGTGGTCCACTTGAGTTTTGGATCCATCTAAAATTTTATTAATTGTCCTAAAATGATCTCTCCAAACGGATGAACGGGGTAGATTTCCAACAAACATATCGGTGGGGCCCACCCAGTACCCTTGCGCAGGCCTTTCGCAGTAAATCCGCGTCCTTTCACGGTAATTCATACGGAAACGGATTGGCTACACTGGCCAGTGGTCGGTACTCTGTAGGCTCCACCATGATATATGTGTTTCATCCCTGCCGTCCACCCATTCTTCCAGATCATTTTATGATATGAGCCCAAAAATGAGTTTGATCAAAATCTCAAGTGGATCACACGGTGTTGATTGAACACCTACCATTAAAAACTTCTTGGGGCCACGAAAGTTTTGGATCAAGCTGATATATATTGCTTTCCTTAATCCAAATCTGTATGACCTGATCAATAGGTTAGATGTCAAATAACCATTACGGTGGGCCCTATGAGGTTTTTAATGGTGGACATTCAATCAAAACTGTTTTCCCATGGTGTGGTCCAACTGAGATTTAGATATACCTCAATTTTGGGACGAAGCCCTAAAATTATCTTTTAAAATGGATGGAATGCGTGGATAAAACACGTACATCATGGTGGGGTCCACATAGCACCGACCACTAGCCACTGCCTGGTGGAAGCGTCACTAGCCAAACCGCGTCCCATTCATATATGACAGCTGGAGAGCTGGATACCGGCGGAATGAGATTGGCTGGTGTACCACACACCACCGACCTGGCTAGTGTCGGAGCCTGTCGTGCGAAGACGAGCGCTGACGCCCCTCGAGCTCGGAGTTGTACGAACGGTTCAAAGGTGATCAAAGTTACATGATCCTAACAATGATGTATTTATTATATCCGCACCGTTCATCCATTTGGCGAAAGAATTTTAGAGAATGAACCAAAAAATTAGTAATATCAAAACCGCAAATGAACCACACCAAAAATAACAGTCGTGATTAATTCTCACCGTTAAAACATTGCAGATCTAGCATAATGTTTATTCTCCATCAAATCTGTTCGTTATGTCACACAGACCCGGATGAAAAAGGAAAACAATTATCATATTGATCCAAAACTTCTGTAACCCACAATAGTGTTTCAATGATAGAAGTTCAATCTCCCATTGTTTTTTACAGTGTGGTCCACTTGATCTTTGTATCTTTCTTATTTTTAAACTCAAGCATTGAGAGCAGTTCTCCAAATGGATGAACGGTTTGGATATAGCACGTACCTCATGACACAACCCACAGAACTTGGTGAGGTCAACCCACCCGCCAGGCCGGTGGTGTGTGCTCCCCCAGCCAATCCGCTTATGATACCGGCGGTCCATACGATGGATCCTTCTATAAATGATTATCCGTTCATCCAACACAGTTCTCTTGTTAAATTCATTTTATGGTGATTAAAGGCCAGAGTATTTTGAGCCATGGATATCACTATCCTAGATGGATGGTATGGATTCACTTGCATGGTTGCCATGTGTAGGGAACTAGGCATTGAACGCAAGTTCTTAATCAATCTGCATCATAACTGGGCAGAACTCACTGCCGAAGGAAGCATGGTGGACCCAACGTGATGGTTTAGATAATCCCCACATTCATCCGTTTTTACAAATCATTTTACAACACATCTAAAAAATGATACAAATTCAAAAACTCAAGTGGGCCACATGACAGAGGATTGAACGCCTATTGTTGAAAAATTCGTTGGTTATGAAGTTTTAGATCAGGCTAATTTTTATATTTTTTGCACTTCATCCTAATTGGAATGGCCTTATGTGTTACAAATGTCTTCAATTTGAATGTATACGACTGGTCATGGGGACCTTCAACCGGTCGTGGGAGTGGCTCAACTAGTCGTAACTTTCTCGACTCAAAGTCTAACGAGCATAAAGATTTATGGTTCGAGGTGCTCGACTGGTCGTGGGTGACGCTCGACTGGTCGTGCAGTCCACTCGACCGATTATAGGTTACGCAGATTTGTTTCGTGATTTTGTGCGGATTGCGGATTTTAAGTCCTTTCGCAACTGGGATGCGGAAGGAAGTTGCCTAAACTATAAATATGTGTTCCTAGGTTTTTTCACGTTAAATCTGGGTGTTCTCTGTGTTCTATTATATGCTTAGTGCCATTGAATTGCTATCCTATATCTAGATCTGTGTGATTCTACAGGTCAAAATCCCCAATAAGTGGTATCAGAGCTATCATTGGGGCACAAATCTAAATCTGAAGGATTAGTAATAATGGCGAGCACCAAGTATGAGATTGAGAAATACTCAGGAAAAAATAATTTTGAGTTATGGAAGATTAAGATGATTAGCCTGTTAACCAAGCAAGGCGAAGATAGTGCTCTTGAGGAGCGGGAGTCTATTATGACTGATGCTGATTGGAATACTCTTGATAAGAAAGCTTTATCATCGATTCATTTATGTCTCATGGATGAAGTTCTCTACAACGTCATGAGTGAGAAAACTGCAGTTGGTTTGTGGACGAAGTTAGAGGATGTCTATGCAAAGAAATCCTCAAAAAATCGCTTACACTTGAAGCGGCAGTGGTATAACTTCAAGATGGCAAAGGGTGGAGATCTGGAGGCTCACATCAGCAACTTTAATAAATTAGTTTGCAAATTGCTAGATATGGAGGAAGTGATGAAAGATGAAAAACAAGCATGTATGTTGTTGAATTCTCTCCTGGAGTCCTATGAGGCATTCAAGGACACTATGTGCAGCATGAATAAAACTCTGAGTGTCGACACAGTTATCTCAGCCCTTCAAGGGAAGGCTATGAGACAACTGAACAACAACATGAGGACGTCTTCTGATGCACTGTTTACAGTAGGTAAGAATTCTGGACAAGGTACAGGTTCTTCCGGTTCTAGATCCAAATCCAGGGGCAAGGGCAAAGGAAAGGTAAAGTGCTGGAATTATGGGAAGGAAGAACATATGAAGAAGGATTGTGAAAATCCTAAATCGAAGAGAGAAGATTCTGAGGCTGCATGTAGGGAGGCCAATGTTGCCACGTCAGATGGAAGTGATGGTGATGTTTTATCTGTGTTTTCGCTAAGACAGTCATACGATAATCGTAAGGACGAGTGGATGCTAGACACGGGGGCATCTTTTCACATGACTCCTCATCGGAGTTGGTTAACCAGCTACAGGGAGTGCGATGGTGGACAGGTATTTATGGGTAATGACATTGCCTGTAATGTTTTGTCTGTTGGTTCTATGCGCATCAGGATGTTTGATAGGGTGGAGCGTGCCTTGACAGATGTGAGGCACATTTCTGATTTGAAGCAGAATCTGATTTCTCTTGGTGTGCTTGAGGTAAAAGGATGCAAGCACACAGGTATTGATGGTGCTCTTAAAGTATCCAAGGGGGCACGGGTAATCATGAAAGCGCAACGACTCGGTAACCTGTACAAGTTGATCGGGAGCACTTCAAAAGGTGGAGCTACGGTGGATGTAGTGGATTCCACCTCTGCACGTGTGTGGCATGTTAGGCATGGCCACATGAGCGGGCAGGGTAGGAAGGCTGAGACGCCCGGACAGGGATACAGAGTAGGTGGAGCAACCACGTATGAGACGAATCACACGGCATGATCGCAGGATATCGGTGAGGTACATGGACGACTCCAATAATGCAGGAGGATTCATCTTCTATTCAGATAGCTCTAGGTAAGCCTGTTGCTGAGAAGTGAAAGTGACTATGGGCGATGTGATGGATTCATTATACCAGACCGACATATGGGAGCGGGTGGAGCTTCTAGTGGGCCGAAAAGCGGTTAGATGCAGGTGGATTGTAACATCCTGAATTTTTCACTGTTTTAGATTTTCAAAAATTCTTGAATTTATGTTTATTTTTATTTTTAAATTAACTTATAATATCACTTAAATGACCATTAGCACATAATGTTAGTCTATACAGGGGTGGTACCAGTAAAGAACCGCACAAGTCCGATTAATCAATCGTAGGAAGTCAACGAATTTGCCTGATCGCTTGAACATCAGGTGTAGCCCCATGATTTACTCACATAGGACCCAAATCTAATCGACACGTCGCTAACTAATCAAGACGAGCATAACTAAATTAAAAATCTAACCGAAGCAGAGTCAGAGAAGGCTTGGATATTAACTAATAGACCAAATCAACCCTTGTAATGTCCCATCCAATCAGCACAGTGTCCTGGGGCGTCCACGTAGGATTTGCCGCAGGACCATTTGTTTAAGCCACTCGTAATGGGGTACTATAAGTTAATTAACCTAGGATTAGCCCATTAGAGTAGACCAGACAGGTTATGTTTGGACCTAATGCGGGCTGCCAAGACAGATGACCGTTTATATTTAGCAATAGCCCGTGCGGGCCATACCACGATGCAAGAAGGTTAGACAATTACAAAAATTTAGGGAACACTAGATCTCACTGGACTTGTGATCCATCACGGACCATAAACTCATTAGACACCAGGAAACTAATTATCCAAGCCGTTCCTACAGCACTGGTCAACCCACACAAGGCCATATTAGAAATCTGACGCTTGTCAAGGGAGCAGGGATTCCGGGAGTATTAGTCGTCGGATTCCTTCCAAATTTTTGGTGAAGGTCTAATGTGGTGTCCCTCACCCGTCCACAAAATCTGGGTCCCGATCATGTCGCGATGACCGTTGATCACAAATTGGACCCGTGCGACCAAACCTCATATCCGATCGCTCCAAAATTTTGTATGATCCTTCATCGGGCCATGGACCACTTACCCTATAAGTTTCATGGCTAGGAGACCACCAGAATCTCTCCAATCACTGGAATAGACCCTACAGGGCCACTTAAGGATCGAGACCATATGGTCAAACCCCACATCCGCTTATCTGTTTGATCTCAAGTTTTGCATGATCCTTCATCGAGCCATGGAGCACCTATCCTACGGTGTATATCGATATGTACACCCCATAGTAGGCCCTAGATCTTAGAAAAACCCTCCCATAGGTCTAGTATAGTGAAAACTTAGCCATTAGGGCCATTTACACCAATTTTGACATTATAAAAAGGCCTTCTCTTGGACACCCCTCTCCCCATACGATTTTTGCCCTAGGAAAAGAAAGAAAGAAAGAAAAAGAGAGAGAAAGAGAGGAAGAAAGGGTGAAAGAGAGAGTGAAGGAGAGCTAAGGTGGACCTTAGATCATGGCGGGGCCCAAGGGAATCAACCCTTTCAACTCCCTATCCTTTCTCCAAAGGAAACCCTCTTCCATAACCTCAACAATCATACATGGGTCGTCTAGGTAAGATCTTTCACCCCTTCTTCTTGAAAATCTATGTATTAAGAAGAGATTGGCTTGGAATTCTAACATGCAAAAGCTTGTTCTAGGGATTCCGGCCGATCGACCGCAAGCCTTCAATCCTAGGTCGTTTTTTGAATCTCCAACGATCCATAGGTGCGGACTATTGCTCTTAGGTTGTCTAGTACCAATTCTATTATGAGTTTAATGATTTTGGTTGCTTGGATGTTATGATTGGAGAATCTAAAGAACCTTAGGAATTGTATGTCGGTATGAAATTGTATGTTTGACTCTCTCATAATGTCTTCTTGCCTCTAACATGATTTTATGTATGATTGATTACATGCTCATGCCTTGTTCATTTTTTCCATATGTCATTGCTTCATGGTATGTATGATTCACTACTCTTGTGCATATGATTTCCTATGATGGAGGAAGTGCTTAACTTCCTCACAAAACCACACACTCACATGCACTTTGTTTCATGATAGTGTTAGCTTGCTTGTTAGGGATATTTGATTCGTGTGATTGAGTTGCATGAAATTATGATGTTGATATGCTAGTTGATAACTTGAATAGTTGGCATGTTATGGATCACCATCATACCCTTGAGTTGGTCAGAAACATGAGGAGAGCGAAGGTGGTCCGGTTGGTAGAAATGCCTCGAGACTAAACCTATGGATTTGGGCGGGTGTGTTCGGGTGGCTGTAGTTCGACTACATGGGTCTCTTGTGCCCGATGTCACTCGTCTCATGCTCTTCTGACTCTTGCGGTTTAGTCTACTGTCTCACAAACCCTGATTGCTAACCCTAATTGCTCACATATGTTTGGAACCTGAACCACCCTGCAACCGTTGTAGCCCATCAATAACCCACATGAAACTGGTCCACAGCCTCGTGAGCCAAGCATGGTGGAATGAGACACTGTGTCTGAGCTGTCGACCTACGGTGGGGTGTCGCGCCTCCCCGTAGTGACCACAAGTGATCCCTTTCTCTTGACACTCCTCATGTGCTTGAAGTCGGGGATGGGGAACCCGAAGGGATCACGGACCGCGAGGTCTCTGCATCACGCATTGGGGGGTCTTGGCCTCTCAACCGGCTTAGGGCATTGATACGTGGGGTGCATTAGATTCTCCAACCTGCTGGATGAATGAACTTAATTAATAACTCAGCTAATACGATCGCATTGCATCGCATTAGTTAGGGTGGTGACTCAGAAGTCGAGGTCTCTCTGAGGGAGTGCTGACATACGTGATCATTAAATGGAGTCGCTCGAGGGAGCATTGTGGCGAGGGCATGCATCATATCATTCCGCATGAATGCATTTTAATAAGAGTTGATAGGTGTTGATGATTGGCTGCGTTTCATTAAATTTATATTATAATTGATGCCTGTTAAAACTTAAGACTAATAGCACCCACTGAGTTGATCACTCACTCCCACTCTGGTACGGTATTTTAAAACACTAACCAGACCCTCTCATAGATGCAGGTGATGCGGAGCAGGGGGAGCATGATGATGCTGCTCTCGAGAAGGAGGAGCTGTCATACTTCCAAATGATGGATGGTTCTCCGCTAGCTTGATAGGCGGGATTGGATCGCTAAGTAGTGGGCTCGACTCTAATCTTTTGAACATCTTATTTTTTTTGTGATTTGTCAGGCGTCGCTGTGTGCGACCCTTCTATTCTTTTGGACATGTATATATATATATATATATATATATATATATATATATATATATATATATATATATATATATTTGAGTTGCTTTCATTTCAGTGGATTATGTGGTTATGTGTCATGTTCCACGAAATTTCAAGTTGCGCAATTAAACATGATTAATCATAAAACCATAAAATTGATGAAAGTAACACTCAGGGACTCGGGAGTCGAGTGTATACATGACCCCTGATTTTCAGGGCGTTACAAGATGGTATCAGTGCAATGGTTTGGAATTTATTGGGCCATGGGTCATGAATCCGCTAACACGTCCGCTGACTTGAGAGGATACTTATTAGATAACGCAACAGGGACTTAGAACACTAGGAACCACCTCTAACCTTGAACCGACGAACTATAAATGGAAGGTAATACTTCCAATGAGTTAGAATCGAGGGAGCGAGAGAGTGTAGCGATGCTAATAATTGGGTATGAGAGTCTTCCGGTGTGTCGACTCAACGTTAGGAACGAACCGAGAGTGGTAAGATGGGACGCTTGAACCCGCGATCTTAGACCAAATAAGTGAACACTGGGCCAAACTCAGTAGTTCTGGCCCATCCGGGATAGAGACGTAGGGGTGAACGGGAATTCACCGAAATTAGGGAAACGGTGGACGGATTTAATTTTGATCCCTAACCGGAATAGAGTGATTAGACGGTTGGAGCCCTCGTCCAAGTTTGAATGAGTAATACCAGGCCTAACGTAATAGATCTAAACCAATTGGGGTTAATTAGTTCGGGGCGAATGACAATTTGATTAAACATAGTGAAATTGAAGAAAAATGAGATTTTGATCCCTAACCAGGGGGAATCTCATGAAACTACTAGGATCATTGTGTAGATCGGTTTCTCCTACCCTGAAATCATATATGGCATGTCCCGGGAGACCTTACCGGTGCCCAGGAAAGCACCTGACAAGTAGCCTCACCAACCGGGGTTGTCACCCCGCTACCCGCGAGCCACCCCGCCAATGCACCCGCCGCTGCCCTTTCTCATGTCCAGTGGGGTGTGTTGCCCCCGCCAACTGGTGTGCTCACCCCGCCAACGGTCCAGCGAAGGGCATTGCCCCCACCGAACACGGGTGGTCGCCCCGCCGCCCGCGTGGTCACCCCGCCAAATCGGGGTGGTTACCCCGCCGGACCACCCTACTGCCCCCTTGTAAAAAAATCTGAGATTTGTGTAGGCCCCACTGCTTTGCCCACTTAAAAATCTACCTCCCCACCTCTCCTATCACTCATTACACTCCCCTACTAGGCAACTCATGAGAGAAAACTTCCTCCCCTCACCCTCAACATCCCCTCATTCTTCTCAACCCATTCTTCAACAAGTTCTTCTTCTTCCCTTTATCCACCTTCCCTCTCAAACTCCCCAAAAAAAATAAAAATTTCCCAAATCCTCCCATCCCATAACCCTCATTCTAAAGCCATTCACCAACCTCCATCCCATTTCCCCTTTCCTCAAAGAAAAACTCACCTCCTCTCTTCGACATTTCCCATTTTTCTTCTTTCTCATATCTTTTTCATTCCCTCTCATCACTCTCACTTCCCAAATCCCTTTCCTTCACACAAACCCATTTCAACCACTCATTCTCCAACCCATCTTCTTAAAACCATTCCCATACAAACTTTAAACCCTATCAAACTCATTTCATCCTCATTTCCAAAATCCACCCCATTCTCAAGTTTACCTTCAAAACTCTCTCTTTCTCAAGCTCCACTTCTAAATCTTCACATCCATAGCCTATTTTCAAGCCGTTATCGAAATCCCATTTCAAATCCATACCCAACCTGCATTTCCCATCCTTTCACAAAGTCATTCCTAAAACCCAAAGCTACAATCCCCTTTCTAAAGACCTACTTCCCTTCAACCGAGGGTGATGGCATTCATTGCCACCATCGCCTCATTCTTCACTATTCCGATGATCATTTCCCTTATGGGAAAGAAAAGAGCAGCTCCTGAGAAGGCGGGGTTGAGCCAAGTGCGACGTAATAAGAAGAAGGCCGATCCGAGGACGAAAATCGACTCGGAGGCTCGATCTAAGAGGCGAAATGATTTAGATGAGATGCTCGTTGAAGACTTGGAAAACTTTCGTGTGCGCCAAGTCACCTTCGAGACCTCAGTGGAAGAACATCTGCTAGGTAATAACTCTCTACTCAACCGACTTATGGAGAAGGATTGGGGTCCTATCTTTTATGTAAGCAAGCAGGCCGATGTGGAGCAGGTTAGGATGTTCTACACTCGGATTAGAAATCCTCAATTCGAGCCCCTTGAATTTGATATTATAGTGCGTGGCGAGGAAATCTACTTGGGAGTTGAGGACTTCGTCGAAATACTGGGAGTGCCACTGGGAGAGGTGCAGATTGATGAAACGAACCTCAAATCGAGAGAATCCCGCGATGAACGGACTCGTTTCCTATGTTGCCAAGTTGTCCCTTGGAATCGGGATGTCGGCCTGTACGCAACAGCCATGTTCCCCAAATATCGGGTACTCCACCGCATTGCCACCCATAATATATACCCGAGGTTTAAAAACCGTACCGAGTGCACCCGCTACATGGTAGAGTTCTTGTATCAGGTGGACCAAGGATCAAATGTGTGCGCCCCTAGCACAGTGCTCCACCAAATTGTGAAGGCCACAAGGGCGGTACGGAAGGACATAGTTCTCCCATTTGGCTGCCTAGGCTGCCATATCGCCAGTCAGTATGGGATAGGCGGATCAGACGGGAACCCTGTACCAATGAAAATCCTGGGGGACAAACTGTTAAACTCTATGGGAGTGGGACCCCGACAAAGACAGGCTTACATCGAGGCGTATGGGGATGCTGATGAGGAAGAAGAGGAATGCGATGAAGACGATGAAGGCAATGAGATCGATGACGAGGAGGTAAGAACTGAAAATACGAAAAGGGCTAAGCAAACTGAGGAGATCCAAGAAGTTGGCAAGGAGCCACCTGCCGCTTCAGACATGCTCAAGCACTGGGGTGTGCTCGACGCTAGACTGACTAGAATGGAGGAAACCCAAGCAAGGCACCATGTTGAGCAGTAGAAGTAGAACAAGAAAATATATCGGGATATAAAGGCCCTGATCTGCTGCAGCAAGGGGGAAGAAGCGCCTCCATTTTCGCCAGACTCAGACGTATAGCAGCACCACCTTACTGACAACTAGTAGTTTACTTAGGTTGTTTAGGTCTAATCCCATGTACTAAAATAGTCAGGACTTTTGCTTAAGTAGGTTGCATTTTCTTTTTATCTACCGTGTTTAATGATGTTTGTAATTCATGCTGTAACATGTAACTGGTCATACTCATGGCATTTTGAAATTAATGTAAATGTATGGGTGGCCTTGTAAATTTCTTGTCATCATGAGAATGCATGTATGTATAGTTGCTTCTGTCTACAAATAGAATATATATGGATCATGTATATGTACGCATGACCTTGATATGAGCAATGTTCTAGTACCTAATCCATCCAAGGGCATTACTCGAGTGGTGCCCATTTTTCTTACTATTTAGGACTATCTAGAGTCCATAAAACCTATCTCTACTACTCCCACTACCCTTCACCATCCCTCTTAAACCCTAGAGTAAATCTCCCTCTCTCAATCCCTAAACTCACCATCTTCTTCTTCACTCTAACCCATCTCAATCCTCACTCTCAAGCCCTTTTCCAAACTTTTCTCAATATCATTTCTTCAACTCATTCCTAATCACTTCTCAACTTCCATCCCTCAAATCCATTTTTTTAAACTCATCTCCAAGTTCATCTCACTTAACATCTCTAGACCTATCTTCTCTTCCTTCAAGAACCCGTCACCAAATCCATTCATAACACCACCTCAAACCCATTCACTAGACCCATTCTCATCACCTTCCCCTTCAACAAAACCCATTCAAAACCACTCACTCATTCACCCCCATAAGCTCATTCACAAAACCCAATGATTTATATTAAAAAAAAAATAATTTTATATACTTTAGCATAGATTGATCATTAGATTGCTGCAATTGAAAATTTTTATATGAGGTTTGATAATAATCAAGAGGCAACAATTTACTAACCATTTTCAACTTTATTTTAGATCAATTATTAATCTTTTCCATTCTCATCCTTTCATAGGCCAATCGGGGCTGTTGCCACCACACAAGCACAGACCTTAATTTCTTTCCATTCTCCCAAGCCTTCCAGATAAAGAAAGCTGCTAAGGATGTTATGTAGTCCACATAATCAATGGGATTTAAGTTTCCTCTAGGATCCAAAACATCGACCTGGATGGTGTGATCTGAACCTTTAATAGCTTGGGCTAGGTATTCTATGTGATAAGTTGCCCTTGTTGTCTTGTTAAAGCTGTAGCAGAAGTTGAGTCTTGATTGACTCCATTAACTCTCTCCAAATCACCCTCATCAGTTCTTCAACCTTGATTTGTTGTAGCAAAGGGGAGGAGGCACCCCGGTCCCCGTCCGACTTAGAAGAATAATAGCTTAACTTTACGGAAATTAGTAGTTGTTTTAAGTTAGTTAGGACTACAACATATATTGAAGATACTTAAAACTCCTGCTTGATTTGTCTACTTTTTCTTCTTTACGTTTAAGTATCTAGTAATACATGTAAATCCATACTGTAGGATATAATTGGCCATACTAATGGCATTTTGAATTCAATATGAATGTATCGATTGTTTTGGAATTTTCTTGTCGTCTTGTGAATGCTTTCATGAATAATTGCCTTACTCCGTCCATATTAGCCTTATTAGCATTCTAAACCACCTGAATGCCTTAAAACTTTCGATTCTTCCTTGTTAGAATTTATAAAACCAAAACGTGATTTGCCCATAACTCACTAACTATAAGATCAAAATGGTAATGTCGCGAGGAACCTTAAGTTCCTGAAAACTTTTCTAGGATAGTTGTTTGATCATAGGCACTGTGGGAGACTTACCACCCACTAAAATATTATAAATGAAAAACTTGAACTTTTAAATAAATTTTTATATCTTCCAAACGTTAAGAATAATCGGACTACGGAATTATGAAACCATACATTTACGAAGTATTCGCGGCCTAACCCAATTCTCAATTTTGGACGACTACCAATGGACTCACTGATTTGACCGAGCAGAAGACCAGGATCTACCAGGATGAAGAAGGGATACGATGAATCTTTTACCCTGGTCAGGTAGATGATCGACGTATTGGGTTCAAGCCCACTACGACCGTCTCTCTATATTGATCTAACATTAAAAAAATAAATATTTTTACTTTAGATAGAGAAAAATCGTTGTCATAAATCCAAACCTTTAAAAATAAATAGATAATTAAATAAATTATAGTATACCATCATGGTGAAAAAGTTTTAAGGGGGGTAGACTAAGATGAGTCAAACTAGTATAGATAGTATACCCCTACCATGCATATAAACTTGAAATCAATAAAAACTTAGACAAAAGAAATAATAATACATTTACTTAATACCTTTAGGCAATTTTGGGGACGAAATTATTTTTACGGGGGGTAGATTATAACATCCTGGATTTTTCACTGTTTTGGATTCCCAAAAATCCTTGAATTTATTTTTATTTTTATTTTTAAATTAACTTATAATATCACTTAAATGACCATTAGCACACAATGTTAGTCTATACAGGGGTGGTACCAGTAAAAAACCGCACAAGTCTGATTAATCAACCGTAGGAAGTCAACGAATCCACCTGATCGCTTGAACATCAGGTGTAGCCCCATGATTTACTCACATAGGACCCAAATCTAATCGACACGTCGCTAACTAATCAAGACGAGCATAACTAAATTAAAAATCTAACCGAAGCCGAGTTAGATAAGGCTTGAATCTTAACTAATAGACCAAATCAACCCTTGTAACGTCCCGTCCAACCAGCACAGTGTCCTGTGGCGTGCACGTAGGATTTGCTGCAGGACCATTTGTTTAAGCTACTCGTGGTGGGGTACCACAAGTTAATTAACTTAGGATTAGCCCATTAGAGTAAACCAGACAGGTCATGTTTAGACCTAATGCGGGCCGCCAAGGCAGATGACCGTTTATATTTAGCAATAGCCCGTGCGGGCCATACCGCGACGCAGGAAGGTTAGCAAATTGCAAAACTTTAGGGAACACTAGATCTCAATGAACTGTTTCCAGAGCTCAAGTAGCCAAAAATGTGATAACCGAACGCCCACAGTTGAAATATTTGTGGGCCACAGAAGTTTTGAGTTGTGCTAATATTTGTGATTTCAGTTCATCCCAAGAGGAATGAAGTTATTAACGGTATGACTGGCTTGTAAATATTACTGTCGAACCAAGGTAAATTTTATCGGTATGAATTTCTCTAACCGCATTTTCCTTTAGTATGACCCACTTGAGCTTTAGATATGGCTCATTCTTGACATTATGTCCTGAAATGAACTCAAAAAACAGATGAAAGAGGAGGATTTCTCACAAATATCACAATGCACCCCACCTAGCTCCAAGCACAGCCTTTCGCAGAAATCCGCATTGGAGTTTACCTGTACGTGGCCAAGGGAAGCCCGTACTGGGTGAACTCTGTAGGGTTCATTGTGATTTTTGTATTTTATCCAGTCTATCCATCCATTTTATAAGATAATTTTAGGTCCCAAACTCAAAACCTAAACATATAAAAGGCTAAAATTGACTCCCTCAAAGGAAACATTGTGAATTGAATTTATATCGTTCAAAAATTCATGGGGGCCATGGAAGTTTTGGATCAAGATTATATTTTTTTTTAATCTTCATCAATGTTTTTCAATCCTTGTGAACAGTTTGGATGAAAAATAAACATCACTGTGCGGCTTCGAAAGGTTTCAACGGTAGAAATCATTATTTCTACGGTTTGTTTCCTGTGGTATGGTCAACTTGAGATTTTTATAAGCTTCAATTTTAGGCTCAATGCCTAAAATTAAATGAAAAAACATATGAAAGGAGTGGATAAATCACATAAATTCATAATAGGCACAACTGAATTTCCTTAGCATGATAATTCGAATTCTAAGTGAGTGCACGGAAAAAGATTCATTAACGCATCTAACGGAGTAGCATTTATACCAAGGAAACGTACCATTGGTATCTAACCAATGATATTTTGTCGCATCACTTCAGTAGCCTTTTGGCTACTGAAGCGTTCCGTATCCAAAGGCTACTGAAGCGTTCAGTATCCAATCCGCTCCCGATGACGAGGCCATCACATTAATGATATGGATTGCCTAGTAATGGAAGGAAGCCAACTGACGCGGATTGCGTCCTACCCTCGCCTAAACGATAATTCATCCGGGCACAGCTCTGTGAAGCCTACTGTGATGTAAATGTTTTATCCACGTCGTTAATCGTTTTTCTTAAGTCATTTAAAGTTATGAAACAAAAAATTAAGTAGTTTCACAGCTCCAGTGGGCCACACCAAAGAAAGCTGCAGTAAATGTTTTATCCACATCGTTAATCTTTTTTTTTTTTTACCATACAACCTATGCATTAGGTCATGTAGACGTAGATGAAGCTGAAAAACAAATATCAGCTTGAACTGAAACTTCTCCAGCTCCTGAGAAGTTTTTAACGGTTGACGTTCAATCCTAAATTTGTGGTCCACTTAAGCCTTTTTCCTGCCTCTTTTCTTTGCTCATATTTTAAAATGATTTGAGAAAAACGATTAACAGCGTGGATAAAATACTTATATCATGATGGGCCCACAGAGCCCTGCCCGGACGGATTACCATCCGGGCGGGGGTAGGACGCAATCCGCGTCCGACTGGCTGTTGTAATAAACTGATCCGGCTAGTGTGTTGACGTCACCAAGTTATGTGGGTCCCATCATGAAGTATGTGTTATATCCCAACTGCCCTTTCACCTGGCGAGCTAGTCCTAAGTCTTGAACTGAAAAATAAGACAGATCCAAGGATCAAGTGGACCACACTGCAAAAATATGAAAGGGATTGAACATTTACCATTGAAACCCTTTTAGGGTCACAGAAGTTTTGGATCAATATGATGTTTGCTTTTCATCTTCATCTATGTCTATGTAAACTTATGAACAGATTTGATGGAAAATAAACGCCATGGTGAGCCCTACTAATGTTTTAACAGTGAGAATCACTGCCCTCACTGCTATTTCTGGTGTGGTCCACTTAAGCTTTTTATATGAATCATTTTTGGTATCGTACCATAAAATGATCTCATAAAATGGATGAACCGTGTGGATATAATAAATACATCATTTTGGAGCCCATGTAAATAACTTGGAGCTTGAGGATATGCAACGCTCGTCTTCGCAAGACACGTACCCACACCAGCCATATCACGGTGTGCGGTACACCAGCCAATCTGCTTCCGTCCTGACACTGCTTTGTGGGCCCGCATGATATATTTGGCTTTTATGAAGCCGTCGTCCATCTATTTTTCGATATACGAATATAGAGCATGAGCCCAAACTGATGGTGATCCAAATCTCAAATGGACCAATGAATGCCTGCCATTAAAAACTACCTACCACTCCTTGGGATGTTTATTTGTCATCTAGCCTGTTGATTACGTCAGGCAAGCTTAATCCAAAAATTTTGTGGCCCTTTGAAGTTTTTAATGGCGAGTGTTCAATCACCACTCTTTCCCATAGTGTGGTCCATATGAGATTTGGATCTGCTTCATTTTTAGGCTCATGCCATAAAATAGCTTAGAAAAATGGATGGATGGCGTGGATAAGACACATACATCATGGTGGGTCCACGTAGCACTGTTAGGCAATTTAAGTAAATCATTAATGCAGGAGGTGACACAAACACATTTCTAGCATGCTTAGACCAAATGAAAAGCCATAAATTAGCTATAACTTTTGTTATGGGTATCAACACGTGGGCCTATCAAATTTTAATGTCATTTAGGGTGAACCGATGCACATGGTGGGCCACATCTGTCCGTTTTACTTAGAAAAGTACACACTTTTAACTTAGTATTTTTTTATTTTTAAAGTTTTAAATTTTCTTCTTTTTTAGAAATAACTTATGATCATGTTAGGATTCTTTTAGCAAAGGCTTATTTGAAAATTTTATTTTAAAAAATTAAGCTATAGAAAAGTTTTATTAGAATTAGAACTTTTATTAGAATTAAAATTTTCTTATTTTTAGTAATTGTAAATTCCAGTTTATCATTTTCTTTATTTCAGGGGTGTAATGGAAACGCAACACATTAGACCATTATTAATTAATAAAATTCTATTTTTTTGTGGATTTAAAAACATATCTTGTGAATTCAAGATTTTAATTATTTGAAAAATACAATGATCTTTCTCATTATCCCTCCACGACCTTTCCTTTGTCACAAACGCATATTACACATCCTCTCCTCTCATCATGGCCAACATAAATCTCCATGGGGCCACCATTATGTATATGTGACATCCAATATGTCTATCATTTGAAACAACCCATCGTAGAAGGTAAGCCCAAAAATTATGCCTATCAAAAAATCAAGTTGGCCACACCATAATTAAACATGGGAATAGAGATGTACACAGTTGAAATCTTCCAAGAGTACATTGTTTTCTACGGTATCCGTCGTGTTCATGAGTTGATTACACGTATGATGAAGGGAAAAACTAATATATGCTTTTTCCAAGACTTTATGGGTATGGAAAGATTTGACGGGGTGCATCTTATCCCGTTGTTCTCTGTGGTGTGGTTTACTTGAGTTTTGGATATACATTTTGTAATTTACCTAGTAAAATAGTCTGCATAAGGTGATGAATGGATTGAATTTCACATATTAATCATAATAGGCTAATTGCTCCAAGTCGGTAGCATTACTATTTTTTACCCATATTAACTTGACGTCAATTGGCTCAAATCCAGAACTCCCCAAAAATTGGTAGTACTCTCGTACCTATCTTTTTATTTCTAAATTGTCAAGGCTCCTTTTATTTTTTTTTCTTTTTTGATTTCCTTCTTTTTTATAGAAACGAATAAGATTAGGACAGTATTGAGTCACATGACACGGTATAAGTGAGTCATGGGTATTGTAGAGGATTTCACCCTAAACTCTTATATAGTCTGAACAACTTATGGAATTTTCCTCCTCAGATCAGAGGAGAGATGGAGCAACGGGTGAAAAATTGAAATAATTCACCACGTTGCTCGATCGGTTGTGGGACAGCCACGACTGGTCGTGGGATAGTCACGACTAGAGGCACTCGACCGATCGTGGGTTCGAACCCTAGCACGACTCAAAGTCCAGCGAGTTGTGCTGTTTTTTTTAGGGGTCTAGGACTAGTCGTGAGAGATCTATGACTAGTCGTTGGTGGTCTACGACCAGTCGTAGGAGAGCTACGACTAGTCATAGGTTACGCAGTTTGATCTGCGATTTTGCGCGAAACTGTAGATTTGAATCCTTTCGCAACAGGGATGCGGAAAGGAGTTTCTGAAAACTATAAAAATGGTTCTCTAGGATTTTTCTAGGGCATGAGAAAAACACAAGATGGTTATCAAGGGTGAGAGAGAGAGGAAGCTTGTGGAAGGGAGCTGTCGTCTCAGCACTTTACGTCCTCGTGATTGGTGAGATCTCTCAGTTTTCTTTATTTCTCTTACTGTTTATTCACTCCTACGTGAGTGATGAATGTTTGATCATAGCAAGGTGTGCTTGTGATCGGTTGTAACGTTCTGCTTTCATAGTGGATTGTTGATCTGGACGAGGTCCCGTGGTTTTTACCTCTTTGAGGGTTTTCCACGTAAAAAAATCTCTTGTGTGGTATGTGATTGTGCTTTGATTATTTTCATTGTTATTATTATCCCATAATTCTGGTTTGTTCGGGAGGCTAGATCCTAAGGTTTTGTGCAAGGCCCCCAACAAAGTGGTATCAGAGAGCTAAGTTCATTGAACGGGTAGGATCGGTTTGGAGTTATGGAAGGTGGCTCATCAAGGATGATCAGCCTCAATGGTTCTAACTGGACCATATGGAAGGCTAAGATGGAGGACTTGCTTTATTGCAAGGATCTATATTCTCCAATTTTAGGCATATCAGCAAAATCCAAGGATATGTCTGATGTTGATTGGAAGAAGTTGGACCGGAAGGCGGTGGAGTTTATTAGACAATGGCTGGATGATTCTGTATTCCACCATGTGTCTACCGAAACCTCAGCCTCTAGCATATGGCTGAAACTACGAGGGCTGTATGAGACGAAGACAACCGGTAATAAGATTTTTCTGATAAGGCAACTTATGAATCTTAAGTTCAAGGATGGTTGTTCTGTGGCCGAGCATATGAATGAGGTTAGCAATATAGTGAACCAACTCTCCTCTATGAAGATGGTCCTGGATGATGAATTACAGGCTTTACTATTGCTTAGTTCGTTGTCTGACAGTTGGGAGACATTGGTGGTATCTCTAAGTAACTCCGCGCCAGACGGAAAGATATCCATGAAACAGGTTACTAGTTGTCTCTTCAATGAAGAGATAAGGAGGAAGTCTCAAGGGTCTACTCAACAAGAGGCACTTGTGACACAGGAACGGGGGAGAGAAAAGAACAGGAAGGGCGGGAAGGCTCGAGATAAATCAAGAGGCAAGTCGAGTAACAGAAAAAATGTTGAATGCTGGAATTGTGGCAAGAATGGCCAATATAAGCATGAATGTCGTAAGGCCAAAAACCACAAGAAAGCAAAAGGAAAGGAGAAGGAAGATGAATCTGATTCTACTGCAGTCACTTCAGATGGCGACATTGTTATTATTCTTTCCACAGATCACGATGTATGTCTCATGGCTACGAGTCAGGACACCGACTGGGTGATAGATTCGGGGGCTTCTTTTCATGCGACTCCACACAGGAATTTCTTCATAAGTTACAAGTCAGGTGACTATGAGATCGTGAAGATGGGAAATTCTGGCGTATCGAAGATCGTGGGAGTTGGTGATATTTGTGTGAAGACCAATGTGGGCTGCACATTGGTTCTCAGGGATGTGAGGCATATCCCAGACCTTCGCCTCAACTTCATGTCGACGGGAAGGTTGGATGATGATGGCTATGAAAGCCAGTTTGTTGGTGGGCGCTGGAAGCTCATCAAGGATTCGTTGATCGCAGCCAGAGGAAAGAAGTATTGCACCCTGTACAAGGCAAGTGTCAGTGTATGCAAGGGTGAATTGAACGCAGCGGAAGATTCAGCTATTGATATGTGGCATAGGCATCTAAGCCACATGAGTGAAAAAGGGCTTCAGCTACTAGTGAGGAAGCAGCTCCTTCTAGACGTGACAGGTATACCTCTCAAAACCTGTCTTGATTGTTTATCAGGAAAACAGCATAGAGTTTCATTTTTCAAATATACTTCTCATGTTAATAAAATACATGCATTAGATTTGATTTATTCGGATGTGTGTGGTCCTATGAGGACAAAAACCTTGGGTGGGGCATTATATTTTGTTACTTTTATAGATGATGCATCTAGGAGGGTTTAGGCTTATGCTTTGAAATCCAAGGATGACGTCTTTGGTATGTTTAAGTTGTATCATGCTATGGTCGAGAGAGAGACAGGTAGATCATTGAAGTGCATCCGCACTGATCATGGTGGTGAATACATCGACGACTTTCATGAGTACTGGAAGTCTCTGGGTATACGACATGAACAGACGGTTCCCAAGACCCCCCAGCATAATGGTGTATCTGAGCGAATGAATCGCACCATTGTTGAGAGAATCAAATGCATGATATCCCATGCGAAGTTGCCCAAGACGTTCTGGGGAGAAGCAATGCACACGGCGGTGTATTTGATAAACAGGTCTCCATCAGTCCCGTTGAATGGAGAAGTACCTGAGAAGGTGTGGACTGGACAGGATCCATCGTACAGTCATCTCAGGGTGTTTGGATGAAGGACATTCGTTCACGTACCAAGGGACGAGAGGTCCAAGCTTGATATGAAGATCAGGAAGTGTGTGTTCCTAGGGTACGGTGATGAAAAGTTCGGTTACAGATTGTGGGATCCGACCGAGAAAAAGCTCGTCAGGAGTAGAGATGTGGTTTTCTTTGAAGATCAGTGTATTGAAGACATTGGTAAGCCAGATAAGAATCAACCTAGTTCAAGTGAGCTAGAGGACATGGATTCGGTTATTCCTCCCGTGGTGCTTGATGACGGGGGAGTACAGCGAGGTGCAGAGGATGAGGGGGTTCCTACAGAAGATGGACCGGGGGAGCAGCCCCCACTTGATCTACCTGTTGAGTCATAGGTGAGGAGGTCATCTAGGGACAGACAGCCGTCCAAGAGGTACTCTACTCATTGCATGAGTACATTATGCTGACTAATGGGGGAGAGCCAGAAGATTATTCTGAGGCCCTAGTCGATAAGTATAAGGAGGAGTGGTTGAAAGCTATGCAAGAGAAGATTGAATCCTTGCATAAGAACCACACCTATGACATGGTGAAACTGACTAAGGGCAAGAAAGCTCTGAGCAACAAGTGGGTGTTCAGAAAGAAGGTTGAGCAGAAGAATTCACAGACGAGGTTCAAGGCCAGACTTGTGGTAAAAGGGTTCGGTCAGAGGAAAGGCATAGACTTCGAGGAGATATTCTCACCAGTGGTGAAGATAACATCCAGACGGGTGTTGTTTGGGTTGGCGGCTAGCATGGATCTGGATATAGAACAGTTAGACGTTAAAACTGCTTTTCTCCACGGTGACCTGGAAGAAGAGATCTACATGCACCAACCAGAGGGGTTCGAAGTCAAGGGCAAGGAACATATGGTGTGTAGGCTGAGGAAGAACTTGTATGGGCTGAAACATGCGCCGCGGCAATAGTACAAGAAGTTTGATTTATTCATGTTATAGCATGGGTATGACAGAACGGAGTCGGACCACTATGTGTTCACGCACAAGTTCTCAGATGGTAATTTCATAGTTCTGCTATTATACCTTGATGACATGCTCATCATGGGAAAAGACATCAAAAAGATCGACAGGCTGAAACAGGAGTTGGGCAAGTCTTTTGCAATGAAAGATATGAGCCCAGCTAAACAGATCCTAGGAATGGAGATAACTCGTGACAGAAGCAACAGAAAGCTTTGGCTGCCACAAGAGCTGTATATTGAGAAAGTCCTAGAGCGATTCAATATGAATGCAGCGAAGCCGATCAGTACTCCACTAGATGGTCACTTCAGATTGAGTGACAAGCATTGTCCCAAGACGAAGGCAGAAGTGGAAGAGATGCAGAAGATACGCTACGCGTCAGCTGTATGAAGTTTGATGTATGTTATGGTGTGTACATGCCCAGACATAGCATATGCGGTTGGTGTTGTCAGCTGGTATCTTGTCAATCCTAGCAAAGAACATTGGGCAGCGGTGAAGTAGATACTGCGGTATTTAAGAGGCTCATCCAGGTTGAGCCTATGCTATGATGACGGTAAACCTGTGCTAGAGGGCTACACAGATGCAGATATGCAGGTGACATAGACTCCAGGAAGTCTACATCGGGGTTCATGTTTACGTTTGCAGGGGGAGCGATTTCTTGGCAGAGCAAGCTACGGAAGGTCATAGCATTGTCGACAACAGAGGCCGAGTATATTGCAGTCACAGAGGCATGTAAAGAGATGCTTTAGATGAAGAGGTTCCTACAGGAACTTAGCCTGAAGCACGAGGAGCACGTGGTCTATTGTGATAGTCAGAGTGCTATACACTTGAGCAAGAATCCAAGTCAGCATTCCAAGTTGAAGCACATAGAGATTTGGTATCACTGGATCAGGGATACTTTGGAACATAAAGTGTTACAACTTGAGAAAGTCCACATGGGCGATAATGGATCAGACATGATGACCAAGGCTTTGCTCAATGGCAAGTTTGAGGTTTGTAGAAATCAGGCTGACTTGAAGAAGGTGAATTCCTCCTAAGTCGGAAAAGAAAAAATTTGATGAGATTTTTCTCCTCAGATCAGAGGAGAGATGGAGCAACGGGTGAAAAATTGGAATAATTCATCGCGTTGCTTGACCGGTCGTGGGACAGCCACGACTGGTCATGGGAGGCACTCGACCGGTCGTGGGTTCGAGCCCTAGCACGACTCAAAGTCCAGCGAGTTGTGCTGTTTTTTTTTGGGGTCTAGGACTAGTCATGGGAGATCTATGACAAGTCGTAGGTGGTCTACGACCAGTCGTAGGAGAGCTATGACTAGTCGTAAGTTACGCAGTTTGTTCCGCGATTTTGCGTGAAACTGCGGATTTGAGTCCTTTCGCAACAGGGATGCGGAAAGGAGTTTCTTAAAAATATAAAAAGGGTTCTCTAGAGTTTTTTTAGGGCATGAGAAAAACACAAGAGAGTTATTAAGGGTGAGAGAGAGAGAGCTTATGGAAGGGAGCTGTTGTCTCAGTGCTTCTACGTCCTTGTGATTGGTGAGATCTCTCAGTTTTCTTTATTTCTCTTACTATTTATCCACTCCTGCGAGAGTGATGAATGTTTGATCATAGCAAGGTGTGCTTGTGATCTGTTGTAACGTTCTGTTTTCATAGTGGATTGTTGATCTGGACGAGGTCCCGTGGTTTTTACCTCTTTGAGAGTTTTCCATGTAAAAAAATCTCTTGTGTGCTGTGTGATTGTACTTTGATTATTTTGATTGCTATTATTATCCCATAATTCTGGTTTGTTCGGGAGGCTAGATCCTAAGGTTTTGTGTAAGGTCCCCAACAACAACTTTAAGGAGAATAAAAAAAACTCAGCATACTTCCAGTATATTGACAAATGATCATACAGGAAAACTTTGACCGCCGTAAAATCCTTTAGCGGTGGTCAGGAAAGCGCCGGTAAAGATGGTGCCCCTAAATCGTCAATTTTTGCTGCACTACCAAAAAATACTCCAATGCTACGGATAAAACTATAGCTGAATATTGCTTCGGTTATAGCGATTGATACCATAGCCATAGCTTTTAAGGATATAGCTAAGGATTAAATCCGTAGTTATATAACTTAAGGCTTTCGGATTAAAGCTTTCTCATCAAAAGTAAAATAAAAAATAAAAATAATTAAAAAAATGAAGAAAGAAAAGAAAAGGTGATGGGGTCTCCTTGTTGAGGGTCAAATAGTATATATTAGACCCCATTTATTACTTGGATTTACGAGCATAATACCATTTAATGCCCGATTTTAATCGTGTTTTGTTGCAGGGTGTGATTAAGAGAGTTGACTGAAAAAAGATGCCAAAAGCTTGGATTTAACGTTCTAATGATCACTAGGGCAAGGGACGGACTTCAGAGGACCAAGATTGATGGATATACACGGTCAGAAATCCGAGAAAACTAAGAAACTGAAGCTCAAGTGGCTTGAAACGCATCCAGAATGCAAGATCACATGGTTTCCGATATCTGATCGGTTCGAAACTTTATACATGAGATAAGGGCCATAAATTAACCGTACATTTCAAAATTTAGCTCTTGGATCACTATAAAAGTGCTCCAACTGATCGATCAGCTTATAAACCATCGATTCTGGACCCACCTGATATCTGGAATTGCCTCGAATTTCGTATCAACGCCTTAAATGAGGAGACCAATCATATGGTTGGATCAGATTTTACAAAAACATCATAATGGACCCCACTTTAGATTGAGTGTGCATAGTGCACATGTGCACTAGCCGTGCACGTGAATTTCCAAAGTCGGTCAGCGCCGCTGACCGACGTTTCCTTCTCCAATTCAAAAAAAAAAAAAAAAAAAAGTTACGTGCCGTGTAATGCACGGCCGCTGGCCGTTTTGCGGAAGCTAGTGGGCCCTACACGTGCCTTGTAAGCTCAATCCAAACCGTCCACCGTATAAACGGCATTGAATACTTCAAAATCATGTTATCACTTTTCACCCATGCGTGCACACGTGTGAGATACAGAGGCCACAAAAGGGCTGCCCTGCAACGTTCAAAACTGATCCTTTTGTGATTTCTTCTCTAGGCCACGTCAATGGACGTTCAAAATCACCCATTCTTGACTGAAATTTCATCCTGAATCCAATGGACGGGGTGGATTTTCCAAAAAATGCTTCTGTGGGGCCCACCGATTATAACATCGAAATGGTGCGAAAGGTTTCGCACATCCGCGAAAATTGACTTTTTCAGGCGGTTTTGGCCCACCATCTTTGATCATATGGCAGATATGAACCGTCTATCATGTAGAGAACCCAAGAAAGTATTAAAAGACGGTGTTTCTTTGGAATTTGAGTGAGGAAAGTGGCGTGTTTCGAGGCACCGAACTTGGCTGCGAAAAAGCTTTCACTAGGCATGCATAGCTTTCCAAATCCGATTCAAATTCGATTTTCACCACTCCAGCAGTTATATAAGGAGGTTTTGAATGTGGGGAGCATTCATTCAGGCCTTGGGAGGAAGATTCAGACCTGGGAAGGAAGATCCAAATCTTGGCTGGGTTGGAACGTCAGGAGAGAGAGAGAGAGAGAAGAGCTTTGGTTTTTTTCTTTCCCTTTTATTTTTTTCTTTATTTATTTGATTTAGCCCACATCATGTCTGGCTAAACCTCTTAGCTAGGGTTAAGAGGTGAAGCTTGTAGTGAGATGGGAGATTTTTATGTATGTTTTCAATTTAATTTTAATTCATGAATTGATTTGATTTTAGTTGATTATTATAGGAATGTTTTTAGCTCTTAATGGTCTGTTGTGACTGAAATTACAATGGGTCTGCAATGGCTTTGAGCATGTCTCTTCTCTTTTATGTTTATGACGTTAGAGAGCCCTATTGTTCACCATAGTCTCCTGGGCATGGTCGGATGACGGTACTCTTCCTAACCTCCATACATGTGATTGGTTGGTAATTAGTTTAATTCTGTTGTTTGCCAGTCTCTTGGACATAGTTTGGTGATGGAATCCATTCTAATTCATATACCTTTCATCTCTTTGAAAACTAGATCAACGGCAGTTCAGTAAATTCCATAATTCTTGAAGCAAGCATAAGATCTCCCTGATCTCTACAAGTGGACCCTCTGAATCCCTAGTTATCCTTCTCTGATATCTCCTTAGTTTTAGATTAATTAACCTACAATTATTTCACAATTGTTACTTGATTTAGAATTCATCTTATTCTAGTTCAAATCCTACTTAATTTTAAATTACATACAGTTTCAGTCCCTTGGGATTCGACCTCGGTCTTACCGAGTTATTACTACATCACAACCCTGCACTTGGGGAGTGAATAAGTTTTTTGCGCCGTTGCCGGGGACTGTCGGCTGCGTTTTTCTAAAATTAATTAGTTTTAGGATTAGTTTAAGATTAGGTTTAGATTTTCTTAATTTTTAGAAATTAACTTGTCTTTCTTGTTTTATAGGCTTATAAGATAGTTTCTAAATTGGTAAATTCTATCTTAAATTCTTCCTTTCTATTTTAGATTTAGATTAAGATTTATTTCTTCTTTTTAGTGAGATTCTAATTCTAATTCCTTTTTTTAGGAATCCTAACCTTGTTTTCTTGTTTTAGAATTTTTCTATAAGTTTTTGTTTAGGAACTAACCCGATTTTTCTCTTTTGTAGGAAACTTCTAATTTATTAAGCTCTTTCTAATTTCTCTTTCTTTTTTTAGAAATTTTTTTTTTCTCTAGGAATTAGTTTACTTTTAATTAGGAATTTTTATTCTTAAAAACTAACTTGTTTTGTTTATTCTGCAGGTTCTTAACTTAGGACTTCAAATTTGGTAACTTCTTTCCATCTTTCCCTTTTTCTAGATTTCTTCTTCCTTTCTCTTAGGTTTAAGTTAGAATTTGAGGGCTGAGTGTGTCCTATGCCCCAGTGGGCACGCGACAACACTCGACGTCTCGTGACTGAAGGAGGATTAGTTGAGGGGTTGACTGTCCATCGCAAGACTAGACAGCACTTGAATTCTCCCGAGTTAGAGGACGTTATGGCTGAAAATCAACCTCAAGCACTACCCCAACCTAGGGTTGAGGAAGTACGTAATGAGAATGAGGTACACCACGCACCCCGGCCTCGTACTTTACGAGATTATTTACAACCGGTGGGGGTGAGTACGCCCTCATGCATGATTTTTCCTGCGAATATAGGACATATGGACATCAAGCCAGGGGTTATCCAACTCCTTCCTAAGTTCCATGGGCTTGAGTCTGAAGAACCATACTTGCATCTGAAAGAGTTCGATGAAATCATAGGCACCTTATACTTTCCTAATGTATCTGAGGATACTATTAGGCTGAAACTCTTTCCATTTTCCTTGAAAGAAAAAGCCAAGACGTGGTTACATTTACTGCGTCCTACGTCCATTGGCACATGGAATGATTTGCAGAGGGAATTTATAAAGAAAATTTTCCCACATCATAAGACAATTACCCTCAGGAGAGCAATCATGAACTTTGCCTAAAAGGAAGATGAAACATTCTTCCAATGTTGGGAAAGGTTCAAGGATCTGGTTAATGCATGCCCACAACATGGCTTTGAAATATGGCGCATTACGAATTTTTTCTATGATGGGCTAACATCTTTCATGCACCAAATGGTCGAGACAACGTGTAACGGAGATTTTATTAATAAAAATGTCGACGAGGTATGGGATTGCCTCGATAATCTCGCTGAAAAAACACAATCATGGGACTATTACCCAAGGACGAACACTACGTCTAGGCCGACTCATTCAAGGGAAAAAGGAGGAATATATCTCCTGAAAGAGGATGATGATCTTAATGCTAAGGTAGCCAATCTCACCAGAAAATTTGAGGCCATGGAAGAAAAGAAGGAAAAGGTTAATGAAAGTGTTTGCGGCATTTGTGATTGCAACATTCATACTACTGAAAATTGTCCTTCAATACCTGCCTTTAGAGAAGTATTAAATGAACAATCTAATGTCGTAAATAACTATCAAAGACCTTTCAATGGACCACCCTCTAATACGTACAATCCTGGCTGGAAAAATCATCCAAATTTTAGTTGGAGGAACGGACAAACTGCTACCCCTCAAGGTTTCTTCAATCAAAATCCAAATCAGGGGAGACCTCAAGAAGAATCGGCTCAAAATTCTGTGCAAGAGCTGACGCAGATAATGCGGAATTTTATACAAAAGATAGATTTACGTATAACGGCTATAGAAAAGGGGATGCTTCCTGCACAACCAATCCCCAATCCTAAACCGCAATACGAGACAGGTAATCCCAGTTCTTCAAATCAAATGGGGCACGCTAAATCCATCACCACTCTTAGGAGTGGGAAGGTTATTGATAAAACCCTTCCGGTTAGGCACGAAAAGCCTCAAGAACCAGAAGAGGACAACAATGATGGATCTAGTGGCGCCTCACAAAAATTTGAACCGGAACCTCTAGAAAAGCCAGTTGCTCCGTTTCCCCAACGGTTGGTTGAACCAAAACGTCTATCTAACTCTCAGGATATCCTAGAGGTGTTGAAACAAGTGAAAGTCAACATTCTTCTGCTTGACGTTGTAAAACAGATTTCTTTATATGCTAAATTTCTAAAGGACTTATGCACTACCAAACGACGGAAAAGTGTTCAAAAGAAGATCTCCTTGACTGAGAAAGTGAGTGTCATCCTAAAACAAGATGTGCCGCAAAAATTTAAAGATCCCAGTTGCCCAACCATATCATGTGTAATCGGAAACTATCGAATTGATCACGCACTTCTTGACTTAGGAGCGAGCGTCAATCTAATTCCCTACTCGGTATACCAACAGTTAGGCCTGGGTGAATTAAAACTCACTCGAACCACACTACAACTTGCTGATTGTTCTGTTCGTGTGCCAAGAGGGATCATCGAGGACGTGTTGGTCCAGGTTGATAGATTCTACTACCCTGTTGAATATATCATCTTAAACACCGAACCCATCAATGACATGAGCACTCAGATTCCCGTCATTCTTATCTACTTCAAATGCAATTATCAATTGCAGGAATGGTGTCATGACTATGTCCTTTGAAAATTTGACATTGGAATCGAATATCTTTTTCAATAACGGCAGCAACTCAGAGGATGATGACGATTTCCACGATGTTAACATGATTGATTCTTTGGTGGAAGATAGAACGCCTCTCACCTTATCCTCTGATCTTCTAGAGACGTGCCTAGCCCACTCCCATGATCTTGATGATGATATACTTAGGGAGACGTGTGCCATGCTTGATACTGCACCGGTACTTGGAGTTAACCGGTGGAGGCCACAAATTGAAGAGTTGCCCCAAACTGATATAGTGCCTCTACCGTCTAACCTCTAGCCACCGAAGCTTGACCTAAAACCTTTGCCCTTTGATTTAAAATATGTCTATTTAGGTTAAGATGAGACGTACTCGGTGGTGATTTCTGCCCACCTAGAGAAAGAACAAGAGAGTATGCTCATATCTACTCTCATTGAGCATAAGGGAGCTCTTGGATGGACGATAGCGGACCTCAAGGGAATTAACCCATCGATTTGTACTCACCGCATATATCTTGAGGATAATGCAAAGGCTGTTCGGTAATCACAACGTAGACTGAATCCAAACATGAAAGAAGTGGTTAAGGCCGAGGTTCTCAAACTATTGGAAGTGGGGATCATATACCCCATATCCGATAGTCAATGAGTGAGTCCAACTCAGGTGGTTCCTAAGAAGTTCAGGATCACCATCGTAGCCAATGCCAATAATGAACTCGTGCCGACCAGAGTTACTACTGGTTGGAGAATGTGCATTGACTACAGAAAACTGAATACCATTACTAGGAAGGACCACTTTCCTTTGCCCTTTATAGATCAGATCTTGGAAAGGTTAGCTGGTCATTCCTATTACTGTTTTCTTGATGGGTATTCAGGTTATAATCAGATTGAAATCGCCCCTGAAGATCAGGAAAAGACCACATTTACATGTCCCTATGATACCTTTGCTTACAGAAGGATGCCATTCGGGTTATGTAATGCCCCTGCCACCTTTCAGCGATGCATGATGAGTATCTTTTCTGACATGGTGGGAAAATATTTAGAGGTCTTCATGGACGATTTCTCTGTTTTCGATTCATCTTTCAGCGAGTGTTTAGCGAGTCTTAAATGTGTGCTGAAAAGATGTGAAGAAAAAAATTTGGTACTTAACTGGGAGAAGTGTCATTTTATGGTTCAAAAGGAAATTGTCCTTGGGCATATCATCTCTTCCAAAGGAATTGAGGTAGATAAGGCAAAAATTGATCTTATCTCTAACCTACCTCCACCCAAGAATATCAGAGACGTTCGATCCTTCTTAGGACACGCGGACTTTTACAAACGATTCATAAAGGACTTTAGTCTCCTCTCTCGTCCTTTATATAATCTTCTTCAAAAGGATACACCATACGAGTGGACTGAGCAGTGCGAAGAAGCTTTCACTAAGCTTAAGGGCATGTTAACCACTGCACCTATCATGCAGCCACCCGACTGGAGTCTTCCTTTTGAACTTATGTGCGACGCCTCTGATTATGCTCTTGGAGCGGTTCTAGGCCAGAGAAAAGATAAGCGGCCTTACATTATTCACTACGCAAGTAGGACTCTAAATCCTGCCCAAGTGAACTACTCGACTACGGAAAAGGAACTTTTAGCCGTAGTGTTCGCTTTGGACAAATTTAGGTCCTACCTGATCGGATCCAAGATCATTATTTATACAGATCATGCGGCACTTAAGTATCTTCTTTCTAAGAATGATTCTAAGCCCCGCTTGATACGATGGATCCTTCTACTTTAAGAATTTGATTTGGAAATCAAAGATAAAAAGGGAGTAGAGAACGTAGTGGCCGATCATTTTTCTCGCCTTAATACCTCTGTTTCCTTTGAGGCGACTCATATCAATGACATGTTCCCTGATGAACAACTGTTTAGAGTCTCCCATTCACCTTGGTTCGTTGATATTGCTAATTATCTTGCTACAGGGTCGATACCGACACATTGGACATCGCAAGATAAGAAGAAATTCTTTACCAAGGTGCGTAACTTTTTATGGGATGATTATATTTGTTTAAATATTGCCCAGACCAAATCTTAAGGAGGTGTGTGCCAGACGATGAGCATCAGAGTGTCATCTCCTTCTGTCACTCACAGGCCTGTGGTGGTCACTTTTCTGCTAAAAAGACCACGGCCAAGATTCTACAGTGTAGCTTTTACTGGCCCACTATGTTCAGGGACACTCATGAGTTTTGCAAAGCTTGTGAGCGTTGTTAAAAATTGGGAGCATTGTCCCGTCGAAATATGATGCCTTTGAATCTCATCCTTATCATTGAAGCATTTGATTGCTGGGGCATTGATTTCATGGGACCATTCCCCCAATCATTTGAAAATCTATATATTTTGCTCGTCGTAGACTATGTCACTAAATGGGTCGAAGCAATTCCGTGCCGCAAAAATGACCATCGCACGGTCATTAAATTTTTGAAAGAAAATATCCTGTCGCGGTTCGGAACACCTCGAGCCATCATTAGTGACAGGGGCTCACACTTCTGCAATAGACCATTCGAGAGTTTAATGAAGAAATACGGTATCTCGCATAAGGTGAGCACCCCATACCATCCACAAACAAGTGGACAAGCTGAGATTTTCAATAGAGAGATCAAATATATCCTAGAGAAAACGGTTAACCCTGATCGTAAGGACTGGTCAATTCGATTGACTGATGCCTTATGGGCGTACCATACTGCTTTTAAAACTCCTATTGGAACATCTTCCTTTAGACTTGTCTACGGAAAGGCTTGTCATTTGCCTGTGGAATTGGAACATAAAGCATACTAGGCGATCAAAAATCTGAATTTCAATCTAGACAACGCTGGCTCGCTACGCAAACTTCAATTAAATGAACTTGAAGAAATCCGAAACGATGCGTACCAAAACTCGAGAATTTACAAGGACAGGATGAAGGCGTTTCATGATCAACATATTCTACGGAAATCATTCGCGTCAGGTCAGAAAGTCCTTTTGTACGATTCTCAACTACATCTCTTTCTGGGTAAGCTTCGATCTCGTTGGACCGGCCCTTACATTGTTGTCACTGCTTATCCTCATGGGACCGTCGAGATAAAAGATCCCGAAAATGGCAAGGAGTTTAAAGTATATGGACATCGATTAAAGCCATTTGTTGAGACATTTGATTCAGAGGACATGTCCATGCCTCTGATTGCTCCTGTTTACCAGGTCTGATCTCCTAGTCTGATGGAGGTATAAGTAGGTTTATCGCTTTCATAGGTTAGTTAGTTCAATGTTTGTGGGTAACATTACTGCAAACCCTCACGAGACTACAACTCGTCCACTAGGGGTAACCTAGGGGTTTAAAGGCTTGTTGCATATGCTAAATGCAATCGAGAGCACCTGCGAAAGTGGTATAAGTAGGATTTTATTTTCATCATTTTTTTTTCTTTTTCTCTCGTGCTAACCAGCTTCCATACTGTGATCTCGTGAAAAATCTCTCTCGATTCGTTATTCAGGTACTATCTTCCCATCACTTCTCATTTACTTTCGTTGTCCCATGTGCATTGCATGCTCATATATCTTTTACATTGAGGACAATGTAGATTTTTGGTTAGGGGTGGGAGATTAGGTTACCTAATCAGTGTTTTCTTGGTCTTGAGCAAAAATTGTGAAAATTTTTTAAATTTTTTCTAAAAATTCCTGTGAATTCGAAGTGATTTTGATGGATATCCTGGATTTAGAAGTTCAAGATAAGTGATGTTGATACTTTAGGACTCTAGGATTCAGTATCTGTTAAATTTCATAGTTAAGATCAAGTTATTGATCCATGATTAGAAGTTATAAACAGTGATTGAGTCATGATTTCACATCTCACATCTCACTTTCACATTAAGGTTTCAGTCTGATATTGAAGGGTTAATTTGGTAATCACTAAGGAAGGAACCTGTTTGAAATTTGCCCATTATGATCAATTAAAGAAAAAAAAAGAAGAAGAAGATATCTTTGGAAAGATTTGCGAGAATAATCTTCACCGTAGGTTTGCTCCCTATAGGTGTAGATTTAATACCCCTTGAATGATATCTAAAAAGAGTCAGGTGTACGATCTTCACCATAGGTTTGCTCCCTATAGGTGAGGATTTGATTACCCTTCCTTGGCATTACTTTGAATAGAAAAATCACAAGTTAATAGGTTAATCTATGAAGCAAGTTTTGGATTAGGTTTTGGTTGTCATGAATTTTCTTGTTGGTTACCAATGATATCATGAAATTGACAATTGGATCTCTTAATGATGATAAGCCGAGATTAAACTATACATCCATGGATCTCAATGTTTAAAATTTTTCAAATTGATGGATTAATACTTTACACTTGATTATGAAGTCTAACGTGCGCTTGAGCTCAGGAGAAAATAATTTCTAACATTCATGAATATTCAATTTCTCGTATCTTGTTCAAAATCTCATTCGATTTTATAGAAAGTTCTCCTATAATTCTCAACTTATTTTTCACATAATTTTCTTGGGATTAGCAAAATGCTGGTTGGGGGTTGTGTTGAGGGTCAAATAGTGCATATTAGACCCCATTTATTACTTGGATTTATGAGCATAATACCATTTAATGCCCGATTTTAATTGTGTTTTGTTGCAGGGTGTGATTAGGAGAGTTGACTGAAAAAGGATGTCAAAAGCTTGGATTTAACGTTCTGATGATCACTAGGGCAAGGGACGGACTTCAGAGGACCAAGATTGACGGATATACACGGTCAGAAATCCGAGAAAACTAAGAAACTGAAGCTCAAGTGGCTTGAAACGCATCCAGAATGTAAGATCACATGGTTCCCGACATCTGATCGGTTCGAAACTTTATACATAAGATAAGGGCCATAAATTAACCGTACATTTCAAATTTCAGCTCTTGGATCACTATAAAAGTGCTCCAACTGACCGATCAGCTTATAAACTGTCGATTCTGGGCCCACCTGATATCTGGAATTGCCTCGAATTTGGTATCAATGCCTTAAATGAGGAGACCAATCATATGGTTGGATCAGATTTTACAAAAACATCATAATGGACCCCACTTTAGATTGAGTGTGCATAGTGCACATGTGCACTAGCCGTGCATGTGAATTCCCAAAGTCGGTCAACGCCGCTGACCGACGTTTCCTTCTCAAATTCAAAAAAAAAAAAAAGTTACGTGCCGCGTAATGCACGGCCACTGGCCGTTTTGCGGAAGCTAGTGGGCCCTACACGTGCCCTGTAAGCTCAATCCGAACCGTCCACCGTGTAGACGGCATTGAATACTTCAAAACCATGTTGTCACTTTTCACCCATGCGTGCACACGTGTGAGATACAGAGGCCACAAAAGGGCTGCCCTGCAACATTCAAAACTAATCCTTTTGTGATTTCTTCTCTGGGCCACGTCAATGGACGTTTAAAACCATCCATTCTTGACTGAAATTTCATCCTGAATCCAATGGACGGGGTGGATTTTTTAAAAAATTCTTCTGTGGGGCCCACCGATCACAACAGCGAAATGGTGTGAAAGGTTTCGCACATCCACGAAAACTGACTTTCTCAGGCGATTTTGGCTTACCATCTTTGATCATATGGTAGATCTGAACCGTCTATCATGTAGAGAACCCAAGAAAGTACTAAGGGATGGTGTTTCTTTGGAATTTGAGCGAGGAAAGTGGCGTGTTTCGAGGCACCGAACTTGGCTGCGAAAAAGCTTTCACTAGGCATGCATAGCTTTCCAAATCCGATTCAAATTCGATTTTCACCACTCCAGCAGTTATATAAGGAGGTTTTGGACGTGGGGAGCATTCATTCAGGTCTTGGGAGGAAGATTCAGACCTGGGAAGGAAGATCCAGATCTTGGCTGGGTTGGAACGTCAGGAGAAAGAGAGAGAGAAGAGCTTTGGTTTTTTTCTTTCCCTTTTCTTTTTCTCTTTATTTATTTGGATCTAGCCCATATCATGTCTGGCTAAACCTCTTAGCTAGGGCTAAGAGGTGAAGCTTGTAGTGAGATGGGAGATTTTTATGTATGTTTTCAATTTAATTTTAATTCATGAATTGATTTGATTTTAGTTGATTATTATGGAAATATTTTTAGCTCTTAATGGTCTGTTGTGACTGAAATTACAATGGGTCTGCAATGGCTTTGAGCATGTCTCTTTTCTTTTATGTTTATGACGTTAGAGAGCCCTGTTGTTCACCATAGTATCCTGGGCATGGTCGGATGACGGTACTCTTCCTAACCTCCATACATGTGATTGGTTGGTAATTAATTTAATTCTGTTATTTGCCATAGTCTCTTGGGCATGGTTTGGTGATGGAATCCATTCTAATTCATATACCTTTCATCTCTTTGAAAACTAGATCAACGACAGTTTAGTAATTCCATAGTTCTTGAAGCAGGCATAAGATCTCCCTGATCTCTACAAGTGGACCCTCTGAATCCCTAGTTACCCTTCTCTGATATCTCCTTAGTTTTAGATTAATTAACCTACAATTATTTCACAATTGTTACTTGATTTAGAATTCATCTTATTTTAGTTCAAATCCTACTTAATTTTAGATTACGTACAGTTTCAGTCCCTTGGGATTCGACCTCGGTCTTATCAAGTTATTACTACATCACAACCCTATACTTGGGGAGTGAACACTCCTGCCCTGCCAAGTAGAATAGTCTGCACTCATCTATCATAATGGTTGTGATTTTTAAGTTGCAAGTTGCAACTACATCGATGATTCTTTAGTTTGCCTGCACCGATTCATCACTCCATTAGTTCTTTTTCTTTCTTTTCACTAGCATTGCCATTAACATTTGGAGATTTTATACCTGATGTAGCAATAACTAATTGATGTTAGAACTCACGAGACCAACTCTTTCCAATGATGTTTCAATCAACTAAGGCACACATCGAACAACAAAGTGGAAAACCTCCTTGTCATTCATCTGTATACAGGAGTAGGAAGAGAGTTGACGCAACGATGAACGTGATGAGGTCGATCACCATCTTCCTCAAGGACAACTACTCTGAATCCACGGAGTTTTTCTAGACTCCTCACAGAGACTTCTCGAATCCACGAGGAAAGAAAGCAAGAGAATAGAAATAAATTCTAATAAAATTCAAAATTGATTAATGAATGAATAAAAATGAGTTCACAACCCTTTAAATAAGGGTACCAAGCAATAGGAAAGAAATCAGAATCAAATTACAACTAAAACTCCTAGAATCCGCAACTTACCATAAATAGTAAACTTACTATTTATAGACGGTTGTGATGTCTACTAGTGCGCAAGGTTTTTAGCCACAAATAGTAAGTGTCCTATTTGCCTTCACCAAACCGTTCTCCTAATTATCCTAAGCACTTTTCATGTTGGACACAACTCCTAAAGCCCAACGGATGAAGAGTTATAATAAAACTAAAACTTACTATTTATACTAAAAATGAAAATAAAACAGGAAAACGACCGTCAATCAGGGGATTTCTCTCAAATCCAGCCTGCTCAACTGGGCGTAGCTGGGTTGGTTGGCTAAAGTAGCTCGTTCTACCCCAAAATCATATATTTTATGTCAGATAACTCATTCCGGATTGCGAGATATGCCCAATCTAAGGTCCAATGGTCTGGATCACTTCTGTCATCAACCGGGCCTTTTTTGATCCATCTTGGCCATGAAACTGTCCGCAACCCACTCTACATCAAGAGTCTTGGAAGAAAGACTGGTGTACCATTTGAGCTCAAGACGTTCTCTGATTGGTCATCCTCAATGATAGCATTCAAATGCCTGTCAAGGGGCCACGAGTTCATAGTTTCAACTTAAAATGACAATGTTGTAGCATTATAATAGGAAAACTAAAAAAGAAAAGAAAAAAAAAAGATGAAGAAGAAGAAGAAATAAGAAGTATGATTTTTCATCTTTAGATGAGAATAGAACTTGTTTTGGCCATCACCATCACTGTGAACGTCGTATCCAAGCAAGCTATCCTCATCACCATCACAGGCATGCAAATTGCAACACCATGAAGGAATGTTGTATCCAAGATAACTTGTAGAATGAATTTAAGAAACAGTTAGGTTGCCATCGTTTGTTTCCTGATGCCATTTGGATGCTGCAACTCACCTGCTGTAAAGCAGCATACATACTACTAATCTGGACTGTCCAAAACATGGGCCACATTATGCAGAGTAAGTCAGGTTCCTCAGCCTTACAGCCTTTGGGAACAAAGTTGCAGTTTCTCCATCCGACTTCATCACCATAGGTTTTCTCAGGTATATTTGGGCAAAGCCGATCCTATAGATTGTCTACATCGAATCAAATACATTTACATAGATATTAACAATGTTAGTAGTAAAAGAGGACCTCCAAAACCTTATAAGCTGATGAAGGTATTCAGATTTAGTAACCATAAGAAAACATTGTACACAACAAACCCATAAAAAGATGAATAATATTCCATAGTTTCGGGTTTAGTGGACCACCATCATGTGGTCTAGATCTAATATAGTGAATTGGGGCACTTCCGAGAGAAGTAAATCCCCTGTATTAGTCACAGGCCTAGGTTGGCGTTGGGATTAGCTAAGTTCGCAATGTTAACCACTTATGATTTGCATGAATGGTTATTTGACCCTAAATATCCTAAATCTACCAATCTTAGCATCGTTTGTTCTTTTAGTTTAACTAGTGTGGTCCCATCACGGCTCTGCTCGTTAACGTACTAGAGTTTCAGTATGGAATTTTCCAGGATGTTAAACATAGTGCAGGTTTTCTTAGGAGCAGAGCATGTTGTGTCTGTTCGACCAACAGGTTCCAACGGTGTTACACAGGTTAATGTAAATCAGGGTATTTAAGTTCAATTGCAATTAGGGTTTAATCAGTATGAGTGTTTTCTCTTGAAGGGTAAGAGCTTTGCAAGGTAAGAGGGTTCTATACACTTGTAAGGGCTTGGGAATGGATTTTCTTAAGATGTTAAGGCTTTCTTAGGTGTCTGTCGCAAGGGGAGATCGACTGATTCTGTAATAAGAGAAGGTAAGTGGTGTAAACTTATAGGATTTTGATTATAGTGGAGATCTCTATCGCTTTGTGCCATGGTTTTTCTTGCAAGCATTTTCCACCTAAATCAGTGTGTTTTATGTTGGCTTGGTTGATTGTTTTGGTTATTCTAATTATTGTGATTGTTTTATCTTCATTGAACATGCTTCCATAAAGTGCACAAATTGTCAGTGATATTAGATTTGAATTTCTAATACTTAGGGTTGATCCGGGTCTATTGGGTTTTGGGATTACAACAAAGTTGAATCAGAGATAAGCTCGATTTATCACAATAAAGTGGTATTAAGAGTCAGGTTTATGGATGTTCAGGAATTAAGCAAAGATGTCAGGGTTGAAGTTCGATATATAGAAATTCGATGGTAAGAACAATTTTAATTTGTGGCAGTGGAATGTTAAGAATATTCTAGTATCATAAGGGTTGAGCAAGGTATTGTTGGAGACTAAATTGAAAAAGATGTCAGATGATGATTGGAGAAAACTTGAGGAGAAGACTATGAGCATCATCCATTTATGTCTATCAGATGAAGTTATGTAGAACATTTTGGTTGAGGAATCATCCCTGGAGATGAGGAAGAAATCAGAAAACCTATACATGGGGAAGTCTTCACTAATAAGTTATTTGTGAAGAAACATCTTTTTGAGCTACAAATGAACGAAGGATCTGATCTCCTAAAGCATATAAACTTATTTACAAAGATACGTAACAAGATGTTAAGGTTCGGAGTAACGATCAAGGATGGAGATAAAGTGGTGCAACTTTTAGCATTACTTCTCATGTTATACAATTATTTCATCTCTACTCTACTGTATGGGAAGAATACAATGAAGCTGTAAGAAATCACAGTTCTCGTTTTTAACGAGATGAGAAAGATATCAAGCGATGAGGGTTCTCAAGTACAAGGGTTAGTTATGAAAAGGAGTCAGGGACATGAAAGATCCGTGAAGTGATCTTAGTCTGATAGGAAGAAAAAATCTAGATCAAAATCAAATGCTAAGGACGAATGCTTTTATTGTGGCATAAAGTGGCAGATTTAGAGAGAATGCTGGAAAATGAAAAATGGCTTAGATAGCAAGGGTAAAAGGTATTTAGGCGAATCAGCTAGTATAGCAGAAGAGCGCTTCGAAGGAGATCTCCTCTCGGTCTCCTTAGGTACAACTCATCTTTTAGATACTTGGATATTTAATTCTAGATATTCGTATCATATATGTCTGGGTATAACTTAGTTTGATTCCTAAAAGTCCTATGATAAAGGGAGTTTTGATGGGAATGACATGGCACGTAAGGCATCAGAATAAGGACCATTAAGGTAAAGATATTTGATAGAGTCATACGGTCTCTAGGTGATGTCAAGCATGTCCCGGACTAAAGAAAAATATGATATCCTTGAGGATTTTAAATATGAATGGGTGCACGTTCACTAGTCATTAATGAGATTGGGAACCCTTGAATAGGGGTGCAGGTGGAGTTGCATTTTATATGGAGGATGCATGAAGCGGTCTATGCTCAAGGTGGAGGCTAACATAAGAGATCTTTAATGTGACTTGACAGATTACAAGTCAATGTGGAGATTGTTCTGCGGGGTGCTTTGGATTTTGCCAGTCTGAGAGTGGATGCAGGGCATTGTTGATTGGACCGACGAGTCTGTTGGTTCGACCCACAGAGTGCGGGTTTTCTCAAGAGTGGAGCATGTTATGTCGGTCCGATCAATGGGTTCCAATGGTGTTGCGTGGTTGTAGACACCCTACCCAGGCTAATATCTTGAAAAGGTAAGGACAATCCGAACCATGATCATATTCAATCCCAGAACCAAACCCTATCCCAAAAAACCTAATCCTAACCTGAGCCATCACCCAAACCCGAAGCCCACCTATTCAAACGTAAAAGCTCAAAAGAAGACTATTGGACAAGCCAGTGCACCAAACGAGACCCACCGACCAAAGTCCAGCTCGGACTAGGCCCGGGCGGTAGTTTTACTCCCGCCGGCGGTACTCGGAGTACCTTCGCTCGCAGGGCGCATGTGTCCTCCGAGCAACAACTATCTCTGCGCCCGAAAATCAACTTTCTTTTGAAATTACCCCTCTAAGTCACCCTATTTAACATCCTACCAAGCCAAAGTCAACTTTCTTATATATTTACCCCTCCAAGACCACCATATTTACCATCTTACCTACCTCTACCACCCATTAAGAGCTAAAGTCAACTTTCCTATATATTTACCCCTCCAAGACTACCATATTTACCAACTTACCTACCTCTACCTACCACCAAGAGCCAATGAGAGCATGTCACATGACATTCCTCTTCCCTCAACCAATCACAAGTTGTCATGTCAGCTTTTACCCCTTACCTACGCAACAATTACCACAATACCATCCCAAAAGGCTATAAATAGCCCTCTCTCCCTTCACATTTCACACATAACCAAGAGAGCCTAAAATCTAAATGAGAGAGAGGGAGAGAGAGGAAGAGAGTGAGGGTGAGGAGGTGCTCCTAAGCCTCCAAGTTCAAATTTTTTAGCTCCCCCTTAGCCTCATCTCGACTTTCCTAACCTCACAAGTCTAGCCCAAATTGATCATGGTATAGTTCATGTCTTAACCTACTCAAGATCGAGTCAAAGATCTTTTCATTTTTACATATAAGCATTAATCATAACATCTATTCCCTTCTCAACCTCCTTGCTTCTCTAGATCTCTAGTGAATGTATGTTCTGTGATTTTTCATACATCGGATCTTGTCACATTAGAAATTCTAGTGATCTAGTCTACTTTTCTTTACCCTGTTTACATAAGTTTCATCACATCCGCCTTCTAGACACATTGTTGAACATATGCTCTGTGACTTGCCGAAATCTCGGATCTTGTCGCATCATAAATCCACATGTGCCTAGTCCTACTCCAACCACAACATTCATCCTTTGAGATTTCCTTATTAAGGGCAAGAATTTTGTAAGCTGAGAGGGTTCTCTACACTTATAAAGGCTTATGAATGGATTTTCTCAAGGGGCTAAGATTTTCCTACGTGCACATTATAAGGGGAGATCGGGTGATTCTGTAATCGGAGAAGGTGAGTAGTATGAACTCTATGGCTTTTGATTATAGAAGAGATCTCTACCGCTTTATGCCATAGTTTTTTTCTGCAAGGGTTTTCCACGTAAAATCGGTGTGTTTTATATTTGCTTGCTGGATTGTTTTCATTATTTTAATTATTGTCATTGATTTATCTTCATCGAATGTTCTTTCGTAGAGTGCGCATATTAATGGTGATATTTGATCTAAATTTCTAATATATATAGTTAATCTGGGTTTGTTGAGTTTCAGGATTACAACAAAATTGCATTAGATTTAAGCCCGATTTATCACTAGGGGTGCACATTTAACCGGTAGAACTGTGGAATCGGACCGGAACCGTTGGATCGGCCCGGTTTGGTCCGGTTCTAGTATGCTAACGGTCCGATTCTAGTTCCGAAAATCCCAAAACCATTAGGAACGGTTTGGTTCTAATTTAGGGGCATGTAGAACCGAACCGAACCGAACCATTAACCGAACCATGGACCCGAACCGTGGAACCGATCCGTTGAACCATGGATCTGAACCTTGGATCCAAACCATTGATCCATAACCATTCTACTTTTTATTTTTTATACCTTGCTTTCTCGGCCCATTTACAGCCCTACTAATCCCATCGTTCATGTATGACTATCTCTGATGAGGCCCACCAAGCTAATAAGATGTGAGATTTTTAGTGTGGTGATTCAAGTGTGGGAAAAAGAGTCACTTGAACACGTGGAGCCACTTCAACATCTCTTTTTCCCTGTCATTCATGAGATACGTGTAGGCTCAAGGGTGTCAGGCTTAGGTTAGGCCAGACTCAGGCCTTATCCATCCATAATCATCACAGGCTGGGCCAGATTGGTGTCAAATTTGGATTTTACATTGCATTCTGGGCTCAGCCCATTGACAACCCTACTATAAACCAAGTCATGCCTGGGTCCAGGATCTGTTATTGTCCAAGACAAGGCCATGGCCGGGCCCATATATCTGTGGGACTTAAAGATTAGGCCCAAGCTCCATCATGTGGCAGGCGCTGAGATGTGAAAGGAAGACATGGCATATCAGATACATGTACTCGTTGTGGCCCCATGACATGGTGATTTTGAGGAGTCTGCATACTAGATACATGTACTCGTCGTAGCCCCATGACATGGTGATTTTTTTTTCCACCTTTTTTTTCTTTTGTTGAATTTTCTAAAAACCCAAAACTGTGGAACCAAACCGGTTTTCATGGTCCGATTCTGGTTCGGTTCTAGTATGCTTACGGTTCGGTTCCGGTTCCGAAAATCCTAGAACCGTTAGGAATGATTCGGTTCCAGTTTAACCCCAGAACCAGACCGAAACGAACCATGTGCACCCCTATTTATCACAACATAAAACATAAAAAAAGGAAAAATGAGGAACTTACCACGTTTGCTAGGAGAGCAGAGGTCTTCCTACCTATGACAACTATGGATCTAGGCCGTCGATTATGTGGGTCCCACCTCTGCTTCATCCTACTCTCAATAATTACTATGATTTTTTGATCCTATCTGTCTAATCAACGACCAATGAAATGGATGGCTTAGGTCATTTTTGATGAAAAATGGTCCGAAAATTGATGGGGGACCATCCACTAGGCAGCGAAAAGAAGTCTTTGATTTGGTGATGCAAACCATGGTCAATCTCTAACAAAATGGACGGTCCAAATCATTTATGACAGAAAAGCTCCAATCTTGGATTTGGAGGATGCATGTTGTGGGTCCATTCATAGTTCCCCTTTCCTCTCAAGAATAACATCAATCTATTGATCCTAACCATATGATCAGTGGCTAACAAAATGGATGGTCTAGACCAGTCATGACAAATAGTGTCTAATAATCGATTTGCCTATTAATCCTACGGGCCCCACCTCTACTTCCCATTCCTCCGAAGAATCCCTTTAACCTAATGTTCCTAGCCATAGGATCAACGACCATCAAAATGAACAGTCCACATCATTTATAAGAAAACATATTTAAACATGTATTTGTATTATTCATCTTGTAGACCCTATTGAGGAGAAGCCTTCAATCTTCAAGTTTTCATGTTACTCGACCGGTCATGGGGGAGCCACGACCGGTCGTGGGAGGTGCTCTACCGGTCGTAGGTTCGAGCCCTAGCACGACTCGAAGTCCAGCGAGTTGTGCTGTTTTTTTTCCGAGTCTAGGACCAGTCCTGAAATTTCCAGGACCAGTCTAGGACCGGTCGTAGGATAGCTAGGACCGGTCGTAGGTTACGCAGTTTGTTCCGCGATTTTGCGCGAAACTGTAGATTTGAGTCCTTTCGCAACTGGGATGCGGAAGGGAAGTTGCCTAAACTATAAATCTAGGTGTTCTCTGTGTTCTCTTGTGTGCTTGGTGCCATTGGATTGCTATCCTAGATCTAGATCTGTGTGATTTCGTAGGTTCAAAATCCCCAACAACTGGTATCAGAGCGAAGTTGGGGCACAGATCTGAATTTGAGGGATTAATAATAATGGCGAGCGTTAAGTATGAGATTGAAAAGTACTCAAGAAAAAAATAATTTTGAGTTATGGAAGGTTAAGATGATTAGCCTGTTAACCAAGCAAGGCGAAGATGGTGCTCTTGAGGAGCGGAAGTCTACTATGAATGATGCTGATTGGAATGCTCTTGATAGAAAGCTTTTTCATCGATCTGTTTATGTCTCACGGATGGAAAACACTTCAAAAGGTGGAGCTACGGTGGATATAGCGGATTCTACCTCTGCACGTGTGTGGCATATTGGGCATGGCTACATGAGCGGGCAGGGTAGGAAGGCTGAACCGTGCGGACAGGGATACGGATCAGGTGGAGCAGCCACCTGTGAGAAGAAACACATGGCATGATCACGGGATATCGGCGAGGTACATGGACGACTCCAATATAGCAGGAATATTCATCTTTTATTCAGATGGCTCTAGGAGAGCCTGGTACTGAAAAGTGAAAGGTGACTATGGGCGATGTGATGGACTCGTTGTACCAGACGGGCATATGGGAGCGGGTGGAGCTTCCAGTGGGCCGGAAAGCGGTTGGATGCAGGTGGATCTTCAGGAGGTTACAGCATAGATATAGAGCGAGGTTGGTGGTGATGGGTTATGCTAAGAGAGAAGGGATCGACTTCTCAGAGATATTCACACCGACGGTATAGCAGATGTCTATTAGATTAGTGATTGGCGTTGGTTGGCCAATGTGATCTTGAGTTGGAAGGAAGGATGTGGAGTCTGCACTTCTGTAAGGGAAAGTGAAGAACAGATCTACATGAAGCAACCAGAGCGGTTCAAAGTGAAAGGGGCTGAGAAAAGACTTTGCAGGAGGTCGTTGTTCGGCCTGTCGTCTAGGCAGTGGTTTGATTCCTTCATGGTGATCAGGTATTGTATGTTGATGACATGTGGATCGCCAATTGTGACATGTCTGAAATCAATGTACTAAAGACTCGGGACATCCAGGATGAAGGATCGGGGGGTCTGCAAAGATGGTTCTCGGCGTTGAGACTGAAAGAGGAGTAGGCTTTGATAATCACAAGAGGAATACCTTGTGTGTAGGTATTGATTCAGGATGTGATGGGCCATGTAAAGCTGGAGAGCGTTCCCTACGTTTTTCTCCTCAAGTTTTCCTCTGGATTTGTCCCAAAACGGATGAGAAAAAGCAGGATATCTCATGAGCCTTATTCGAATGCGCTGGGCAGTGTATGCCATGGTCTGGTTTAGACCGGTTATTTCACAAGCTATCAGTGTTGTGAGCAGGTACCCCGGCAAGCAATATTGGGTAGCGGTGAGATGGTAAGAAGACTACGTTTTTTCTTTTGAGAAGACAGGAGCAAGGATGGTTGGGCACGTAGATTCTGATCCGACGGACATGCTCTCATAGATCGTTCCTGTAGAGAAGTTCAAGTTTTGTGTAACTTCTCTGGGCTTGGCGATGCGGAAAAGAAAGACAGAGTGTGCACAAGGAGCTATGATGAGATGCAGAAATAAGAGAAGAGGTCATATAGCTACATGGTTGAAAAATGAAGACTTTGTGGAGATTGTTGAGGAGAAGCCTTCAATCTTCAAGTTTTCATGTTACTCGACCGGTCGTGGGAGGTGCTCGACCGGTTGTGGGTTTGAGCCCTGGCACGACTCGAAGTCTAGCGAGTTGTGCTATTTTTTTTCTCAGTCTACGACCAGTCCTGAAATTTTCAGGACCAATCTTAGGAGTCTAGGACCGGTCGTAGGAGGGCTACGACCGGTCGTAGGTTACGCAGTTTGTTCCGCGATTTTGCGCGAAACTGCGAATTTGAGTCCTTTCGCAACTGGGATGCGGAAGGGAAGTTGCCTAAACTATAAATAGGTGTTCCTAGGGCTATTTTAGGGTATGACAAAAGCTTTCTAAAAGGGTTCTAGGATTTCTAAAGGGTGTAGCAAGGGTGAGATTCGAGGTTGTTCGAATTGGGTAAGTCCTCTGTCTTTGTAATTGATGCTTTCATAGTGGAGATCTGTCGATTTGTGCCGTGGTTTTTTCCCGCAAGGATTTTTCACGTTAAATCTAGGTGTTCTCTGTGTTCTCTTGTATACTTGGTGCCATTGGATTGCTATCCTAGATCTAGATCTGTGTGATTCTGCAGGTTCAAAATTTCCAATAGACCCCACTTATATTATCTTTGTTACTCTTGACTATCACCTTGATTTAATGTTCTTAGCCATCCAATGAGTGGCCGACAAAATGGACAAATCATCTACGAGGAAAAGTCATTCCATCTTGGATTAGACTGTTCTTGTGGCCCCACCTTTAATTAATATTCCCGTGTTCCTCTCAAGATCAATCACTTCAGTATGATAATCTGTAGTCATTCTCTGTAAGCTTGTGAAGATCCTCATTTTCTAGAGTTTTAATTAGAGCTATTGAATATTATTATTATTTTTTAAATAACACTTACACCCCTCACCCACACGGACGCGGATTGCATTCCAGGCCATGTCTACTGGTAGGAACGGACCCCGGTCAGGTACCTCGTTTTGGGAGATAATTCAATACCTCATCTGGCAGACTGAGAGGAGATACCTCGTTTCAACACTTGAGGTCTTGGCATCGATCCCCAGCGGGGGTGGCTAACATGGAGTGTGTGATGACATGGTTGTTTACTCGTTTCAACACTTGAGGTCTTGGCATCGATCCCCAGCGGGGTGGCTAACATGGAGTGTGTGATGACATGGTTGTTTACTAACAAGCTAACCTAAAAAAAAGAAAAAAAGTACTGACAGGTTAAGTAGCGAGACTCGCTACTGAAGTGATGTGACTAACTTTTGTGGGCCCACTATAGTGTAAGTTTTCTATCCACACCGTTCATACATTTTGAGAGATAATTTTAAGACATAATTTAAAGAATGAGGCAGATCCAAGGCTGGGGTCGGCCCCACCACAGAAAATAGTAGTGAGAGTGGCAACTCACCGCTGAAACCTCCAAAAAGTCTACCATGATGTTTATTTGAGATCCTACCTGTTCATGTGTTAAAGTAGACATGAAATAAGGGAAAGCATAAATATCGGCTTGATAAGAAACTTTTGTGGCCCTTGAAACTTTTTAAAGGTGGTGTCACTATCCCCACTGTTTTCTGAGGTGGGATCCACTAGAGCTTTGGATCCGACACATTCTTTAAATTATGCTTTAATATGATCTCTCCAAATATATGGATGGCATGGATACAAAACATACATCATGGTGAGGCCCACATAAGTTGGTGACGTCACTTCAGTGGCCCGTCTCCCTGTCAGGGAGACGGATTGGCTGGTGGTCGGTGTTATGTGGGCCCACCATGATGTATGTGTTTCATACATTCCGTTCATCCATCTTTACGGATTATTTTAGGGCTTTATACAAAAGAAAAAATGGTAGGGATATAAATCTCTGGTGGACCACACCAAAGGAAAATAATAATTATTGGATGTCCAACATTAAAATCCTCCTAAGGTCCACTATACTGTTTATTTGACATCTAATCTGTTGATTAGGTCATAAAGACCCAGATGAAGGGAAACAATAAATATCACCTCGATCCAAAACTTTTATGGCCTCCAAAACGTTTTTAATGGTCAATGTTCATTCAACACTGTTTCCTGCAATGTGGTCCACTTGAGATATTGATATACCTCGTTTTTTCTCTCAGAACATAAAATGATCTATAAAAATAGATGAACAGCATGGATGAAACACATACATCACGTTGGGGCCCACAGAGCACCGACCACCAGCCATTGGCCGGTGGCAGGGGGAACAGCCAATCCGTTTCCACCTGTCAGTATCCACCGTGATATATTCATTTTATCCCACAGTCCATGCATTTCCTCATGAAATTTTACGGAATGGCACCAAAATTTTGGCAGATACAAGACTCAGGTGGACCACACCATGTCAAGCAGCCGTGGTGATGACACTCATTGTTGAAACTTTCACAGGGCCCACCGATGATGTTTATTTTCCATCCATCCTATTCATAAAGTTGGGTAGACCTGGACAAATGGAAAACAAAGACACCGTGCTGTTGATTTTCCATCCATCTCTATCCAAAACTTCCGTGGCTCCCAAAAAGTTTCCAACGGTATGTATTTAATACCCATTGTGTGGTCCACCTGTGCCATGGATCTGCCTCAGTTTTAGGCTTATTTCTTGAAATGATACATAAAAATGAATGAATAGTGTGGATAAAACTGCCTAGCTTTCCACCTGCACACATCACATGGGCACCGGAACACATGACCTCACTGTTGAAACCCAGGGGTTATAGGTGTTGTGATCTTACCTTACTCAAATAAGTAAATAAATAAATATAAATCAATCAATGCCAACAAAATGAATACCTTCCAAAGTTCACGAAAAACATAAAAAATCATGGATCTAGACTGTTCAACTTTTAAGCCCCACCTTTCCCTCCATTCCTACTGAGAATCATTATGTTTGATAATACTAACTATTTTAACCATCGACTGCAAAAGTGGAGATTGTATCCATGCTAGTGCACTCTGAAGCCTCCGTTCATTTAATGGTCTCCTTGGTAAAGGTTGGACAATATTCTACACATGCTATTGGTTTGGTTATTTCACAAAATTAAAAATTGAAAATTGAAAAAAAAAAAAAAAAAACAAATTTTTTAAGATTAGTTTTTTATAATTAACATTTAAGGGCCTATAAGCTTATTTAGGTGCCACTTAAAAATGAGTTCAACTTATTTTATTTAATCTTACTTATATATTAAAGATTTTTTTGTAGGGATAAAACATATATTAAAATCATGGAATTTTTTTAGTTATTTTTTGGGAACTCAACAACCATCAAAATTCCACACAAAACATGGTCCCTCAACATCCCAAGCAACATAGCAACTGAAACAAACCCTGATATCCGACAAAAGGAGCATTACACTACATGGCTACACCCACTACTACACGGCTGACAGCCTCAAAACATCATGCCCACTGGTCCTAGAAAACTGCATCACGCAGTAACCACCAACGATAAACCCAACAAACACCCAACGGCCCAACAGCCCAACAACACAGCAAACATTAGCCTTCCACAAAATGGTGGCCACGACAAATAGCAGCCACCAGCCATATAACAATCATCCACGAAAGGGTATGAACAAGTAGATCATCATTGCAACTACCGGGTAATGTAGGGGCATTATCATACTGGGCTTGAGTGGGGTGGCTAGTGAGATGTAGGGGCATATCCTTGTGGGCGGCCCGTGTGAGGAGGGCCGCACCTATGTGAGGTGGGTGGTTTATGTGAGGTGGATCTCATGTGATGTGAAGCTCACGATGGGGTTCTGCTGATAACATAACCCATGGGATGTGAGGCCTAGGCTATAAGATAAAGGGATTGATTCGTCATGCTCTATCTGTTCAAGCTTTTAAAGCAAATGGTTACTTGTCCTATATTAAAGTAGTATGGAGGTCACACTAGAATGGGCGGCCCATGGGAGGTGGCCACCGGCCCATAACAACCATAGTCCATCAAACCAACCTGCTTTAGTAGATTTCACCTTACACACACAACAAGCCAAATAGAGCAGCACAATGCTCCCCCGCTACCAACAATCCCGCCATTCAAAACCACAAGCGACAGACCCACATCCTGACTTATCAAATTGCTCTATGAAATGAAAATGGTTTTATTTGATATATTACGATAAACGGAGCCTAAGAACATATATGTATGAAAAGAAAATGATTCTATTTGATGACTTATTATGTCAATTGCTACAAACAGCTTATAATCAAACTCATTTTTTTTTTCTTTTTTTATTTTCTTTCTAATCGGAATCATTTCTTCTTTTTTTCCCATCTATTCTTGGTTGAACTTTCAAGGTCTGATATGTCTGCTCCCATTGTCTCTTTCAGTGACTATGGATTATTTTACCGTTGTTCTTGATGTTGCGAAGTTATCGTGGGATCCTCTCGCTCGACAGATAAGTTATGTGAAGAATCTGAAAACAAATGTGGAGAATTTGAGACAAGAGAGTGATGAACTAACTTGTGAAGAAAACGATGTGACTAAAGAAGTTGAGAGGGCTAAGTTGCAGCAGAAGGATCCCAAGGCTAAAGTGAAAGGTTGGTTGAAAGACGTGAATGATATTAAAAATGAGGTAAGTGACATCGAAAAAGAATTCAAAGAAAACAGGAGATGTCTCAAAGGATGTCTACCTAATTATTATGACTGTCGAAAACTACGTAAGAGAGCTTTAGAGACGACTTCCAAAGTAAAAAATCTCAAGGGTAAGGGCTTTTCTAAGGATGTGGTTGTCGTTGATCAGCTACCGTCGACCGCATATACTTTAATCACACCATCTTTATGAGCTAAAACATCGGCTGAAATAATTTTAGAGCAGATTTTGGTTTGGATAAAGGATACAAAGATAGGAATGGTAAGCGTATATGGGATGGGTGGGGTAGGAAAGACAATTATCATGATGAACATTAACAATCGTCTCAACGATACGAAGCTTTTTCAAAGTATTATCTGGGTGACTGTGTCTGAAGATCATAACTTGAAGAGGCTACAAACTGATATTGCAAAAAAAGTTGAACTGTATTTGAAAGAGGACGACGATGAAGTAAGCAGAGTAGCAGCGTTACATGAAACATTAATGAATAGGCAAAAGTTTTTACTCATCCTATATGACATGTGGAAGGCATTTTCAATGAAACAAGTTAGAATTCCTAAACCTAGTGAAGAAAATGGTTGCAAGATAGCATTGACATCTCAGTCATTGAATGTTTGTCATAGAATGAAGACAAATAAAAACATTAAAGTAGAAGAACTTTCTAAAGAGGAAGCATGAGATTTATTTAAAGACCATCTTGGTAGCAACGTAGTGCTGACTTCAAATGTACAAATTATTACAAAGCTTGTGGATGAAGAATGTGGAGGTCTACTACTGAAAGCGGATTGCGTGGTCACCATAACCCAACACATGACCGGACTCTACGGGCTTCCAATGTATGTGTTTTATTTTATATATTCATGTCGTCCATCTGTTTTGCAAGCTCATTTTATGGAATGAGCCCAAAATTGAAGTATATACAAAGCTTAAGTAGACCGCACCACATGAAACAGTGTGGATTAAACTCCCATAGTTGAAAACTTGGGCTATGAGAGGTTATGATCGAAAGGCCCACCTGCGTAGGCCCAACAGACCAATGGTCGTGAGTATTGAGCTATGGCCTACTGGTACAAAATGAAAACTTGATGGTATGTGGCCCGCTATCATGTGATATACATGGTTCCTCTACTGCTCTCATTATCTGTAGGGCTGTCAATGGGCCATGCTAGGTTTGTTGGGGCCCTCAAAAATTTTATTTTGCTCTGGCCAACATTGCTATGGTACATCGTCCATGACCACAGGATTTCCCCTACAGAAAATCTTGTTCGTCCAATCACCTAAGAAGATAATAGTATGGGTCCCACCAAATTAGTGGTTTGGATTGTAAGATGATGGGTCCAATTGTACAGTTGATCTCCCAAGCGATACTCGTCTAGACTTCTGGTGGGACTGAACCCGGATGTGCAAGATCCTGACCATTCATCAGGAAGGCCCCATTATATGCCCTTGTCTAAGAGATCAGGCTGTTCAGTGCTCGCATCAATGCACACATGTGGGCCACTTAATCAATGTACCGACTTTGTTATGGGCCAAAGCGAGAAAATTGAAGAAAAAAATGGGACAGTTGCATGATCGGAGCCGCTTACCTGGATGTCCCCACTGAATAAATGCTCTTGCCAAAAATTCTCTGTGGGCCCACCTTGATGTATGTGTTTCAACTACGGCATTCATCCATTTTTCTAGATCATTTTATAGATTATTGATATAAAAAAATGAGGCATATATTAATCTCAGGTGGACCATAGCAAAGGAAAACAATAGTGATTAAGCGCCCACCATGAAAAAAATTTCTTAGTGACCACTGTAATGTTTATTTGACCTCAAACCTATCGATTACGTCGTACAGACCTGAATTGAAGGGAAAAACAAAAACCAACTTAATCCAAAACTTTTGTGGGCTCAATAAGTTTTTAATGGTCAGTAATCAATCAACACTGTTTCCTATGATGTGATCCAGTTGAGATTTGGATATACCTCATTTTTGAGATCATGCCATAAAATGACCTGTAAACATGGATGGACAAAGCGGATGAAATGAATGCTTCATGGTGGACTTCTCACAAACATCACAGTGGACCCCTCCCAGAATCCTTGTGCAACAACTTCATGCGAAAGGCTTTAGCAAAAAAACTTCATGCGAAAGGCTTTAGCAGGAAATCCGCGTGCCATGGGGATTGCACACTGACGCCGCCAGCAGTGAAGAGCATAGTGGACAATGTTCTTTGTGTCCCATTATAATATGTGTTTTATCCACACTGTTCATCTATTTTTTAAAATCATTTTAATGCATTGCCCTAAAAATGAGACAGATCCAAATCTCATGTAGACCACACCACAAGAAAACATTGGTGATTGAATGAACACCATTAAAAACTTCCTAGGCCCACTGTAATGTTTATTTAATTACCATCTAACTTGTTGATTAGGTCACACAGGCATGGATGAAGGGAAAACACAAATATTAGGTTCATCTGAAACTTTTTTTGGTCCCTACAAAGCTTTTAATAGTCGGCATTCAATCACCACTATTTCCTATGGTATGGTCCACATGAAATTTGGATCTTCCTCATTTATCGGATCATTTCCTTAAATGATCTAAAAAATTTGATGGACAGCATGGATAAAACAAATACATTATAGTGGGGCCACACAACACTGTTCAATAGCCACCTCACTTTGGCAGCTAGATTTGGGCACGAGACGACTCGATCCGGCTAACTCGATCCGGCTGACTCGTTTCGATTTTACTCAACCCGAGCTGAATGGGTGAGTCGGTCCGAACCAAGTAAGCTTCGCCCAATCCAAACTCAAACCGAGTCGAGTTCAAGTTACCCAGTAACTCAACCCGAAACTCGATCCAATTATACTCAACTCAATTCGAAACCCGACTCAACCCGACTCTCTAACCCTACCCTGACCCCATCCCAACCTCTCTCCCTCCCTCCCTTCCTCCCTCCCTCCCTCCCTCATCCTCCTCCTCTTCCAAGCCCGACAACCACCCATCACCATCACCCTCCTCCTCCTCCTCCTCCTCCTCTTCCCCTCCCTCCCTCCCTTCCTCTACCAAGCCCAACAACCACCCACCACCATCACCCTCCTCCTCCTACTCCTCCTCTCTATCCTCTCCACTCCCTCATCTCTCAATCCGACACGGTGCCAACTCAACCCGACTCGATACTTCTTACTGGATCGGACTTGGTCCGGATCAGTCTAGGCCAGACTGAACTCGGATCAAGTTAGGCATGCTGGACTCGGTATCAAGTCAGATTGAGTTTGGGTCAGGCCTATTTCAAAACCGGATTGAGTCGAGTTACACCTAACTCAGTCCGACTCGACTCAATACCCAGCTCTAGTGGCAACGTCATTAGGCAATCTCCATCCGAATCCACCATGTTACTACCAATGCGCAGGAGGCAATTCACATATGGATCCACCCTGCTAAAGACGGACGATTATGTTAAGGGCTCTATGGGGCCCACTGTGATCTATATATTTTATCCATACCATTCATATATTTTGAAAGATCATTTTAGGCCATGATCCCAAAAATGAAACAGATCTAAGGCTCAAGTGAATCACACCACATGAAGCAGTGGGGATTTAAAGCCTATCGTTGAAAATTTTTGGGGGCCATAAAAGTTTTGGATCAATCTAATGTTTATTTATTTTTCCTTCATATAGCTCTATATGACCTTATAAACATGTTAGATGGAAAATAAACGTCATGATATGCTGTAGAAAGTTTTCAATGGTAAGAGTGGGACACACGAGGAAAAATTGGGGAAAGAAATTCTTATCGTCGAAACCTTTCTAGGCTCGACCTTGATGTTTATAGGCCATCCAAACCGTTTAGAAGGTAATTCCCACTATGATGAAGTGAAAACACAAAAAACTTAACATGATACAAAACTTTTGTGGCCAAATGAATATTTCAATGGTGGTAACTAAATTCTAATTGTTTCCTCGCGTAGCCCACTTGAATTTTTGATCCACCTAATTTTTGGTGGAAAGTCCTAAAATGATATCACAAAATGGATGGACTGGGTGGATTTCCCAAAAACATCATAGTGGACTTGGATGAAGAAGGAAAAACACAAATACAATGATAAAAATGTTCTTTTAGAGATGAATATTGAATCAAAAAATGATATGTTTGAAGTGGAATGAGTATTTAGAGGCTTTGAACAAACTATTATGTTCAATATGTGAGAAAAAATTGCCACCACACTTATATATTATTGATCTTTTTGCTCTATTTTTTATAGATAATGATGAGTACTTTAGTTTATTTAAATTAGATGGATGTTAACTTAATGATTTTATTTTCATTTAATAAAAATGAATTCTTCATAATGTAAAACATCTCTAAATAATAGATAGGGGAAAATGTGTCAAATCATTAGATTTCGGACGTTTGTTAATAAACATGTTATTTCAAATTCAGTACTTTATTTTCAAACTAGTTTTTCGACTTTAGATTTAGACTTCATATTCATATTTAAGATTTAGGCTTTAGACTTAAGATTTAACAAATGGGCCTTAAATGAAAAAAAAAAAAAAAAAACCAACCCATTTATTTAATAAGCCCATTTAAGGCATAAATAGCATTTTAATGTGACTTGTACTAAGGGGTCGTTTGCATCATATGAATGAAGATGGTAGCAGAATGAGCCTTACTATTATGTTTATATGAAATCCACATTGATTTCTAAATATTTTTCCTTAATTTAACCGTAAATTCCAAAATTAGTTGGGTGTGTGATTTAGGTGGGCATACCAAGAAAAAAAGCCGAGAAAGATACACTTACCCTTGATTTTTTTAAGGGACCGACATGATAATTATATGAAATCCACACCAAACCATTGGATACAAAACTAAAATGTAAGCGTATGAACCAAAAATCAGGGTTATCCTCATTTTATATGGGCCACGCAAATTGAAACAGTTTTGAGAGTAAGGTTATTATTTCCCTTCGTATGACCCACTTGAATTACAAATAAATATGATATTTGGGTCTTATGGGTCAAATTAAGCGACGCATCTGGTGATGGGGGTGGATTTTACACGAGAATCATGGTGTCAATGTCCAACAACATTTTTAAGGCTTAGATGGGTTCATGATGGCTTATATAAATATTGCGTGGTAGATTTCAAGAATTGGTACGCGCCACTTCAATGTTTACATGAAATCCACCCCAATCATTAGGCATTCCACTCTGTTTTAATTGTATGGCCTAAAAATCGGCCTAGTTTGTGGTGATTCAGGTGGGTCATTGACGCAGGGATGAACGTGATGAGGTCGATCACCATCTTCCTCAAGGATAACTACTCTGAATCCACGGAGCTTCTCTGGACTCCTCACAGAGACTTCTCGAATCCACGAGGAAAGAAAGCAGGAAAATAGAAATAAATTCTAATAAAATTTGAAATTAAGTGATGAATGAATAAAAATGAGTTCACATCCCTTTAAATAAGGGAAACAAGCAATAGGAAAGAAATCAGACTCAAACTACAACTAAAACTCATAGAATCTGCGACTTACAATAAATAGTAAACTTACTATTTATCGACGTTCGTGATGTCTACTAGTGCGCAAGGTTTTTGGCCAAAAATAGTAAGTGTCCTATTTGGCTTCACCAAACCGTTTTCCTAATTATCCTGAACACTTTTCATGTTGGATACAACTCCTAAAGCGTAACGGATGAAAAGTTATAATCAAACTAAAACTTACTATTTATAGTAAAAGCGAAAATAAGACTGGAAAACGACCGTCGATCAGGGGTTTTCTCGCAAATCTAGTCTGCGCAACCCTGCGTAGTGGGATTGGTTGGATAAAGTAGCTCGTTCTACCCCAAAATCATATTTTTACATCAGATAACTCATTCCAGATTGCGAGATACGCCCGATCTAAGGTCCAACGGTCCGGATCACTTCTGTCGTCGACCGAGCCTTTTCTGATCTATCTTGGCCATGAAAATGTCCGCGACCCGCTCTACATCAGTCATAAAAAGGGAACCAACTAGGAGAGGTATCCCATGTCTATTGTTTTCTAATCATATGATCTACCTGAATCACAAATTGAGTTGAGTTTTGAGCCCTTATGACTAATATAGAGTGACACACTTGGTGTTCGGGGTGGATTTCACATAAACCTTACATTAGGCCACTATTAAGAATTTGATTAAATGAATGTCATGCATCGAGGAATGTGTCAACCACAAAATTTAAATTCACATTAAATCCAAATGCATAATGTCAACGCAGCCTAGGATCCTAATTCAAGATTTTATGATAATTATTATTTGAATTATAATTCACATGGAATCTATGTTACTAAATGATAGAGAGGCAGATGCAAAAGATCCATCCAATATATCAAGTGGGCCGCCAATTTTTACCATGGATCTTAAAAATAATTCAAATCCAATATTTAGGTGACCCACACCATAAGGTATAGTGGAAAATTATGCCCAAAACCTCTAAATTCACATGTGTGGCACATGTGAACCACACCACACCGTAAGAAAACAGTGGTGATTGAGCGCAAACCATTAAAAACATTTTAGAGGGACACGTTGACACCTGGTTGCATGCGAGACATCTGGTGCTTTGATGGGTGGGCCACATGTGTGTATAAGAAATGGACGGCGAAAGCGGATTGCCTGTGACGCTCAGTAGCTACTAGCTGCAGGAAAGTGCTGTATAGATCTATGTATGTGTTTTATCTTTTCGTGTCATTTTAGAGCATGACATGGTTAAAATCTTATATATAACACACCATAGGAAAATAGGGGTGATTGAGCGCCCACCATTAAAAACATCTTAGGACGGCATAAGTTTTAAACGAAGACCTGAAATGTTTTTAATGGTGGGCGTTCAATCACCATTGTTTTATTACAACGTGGTTCACTTGAGATTTTGGATGTACCTCATCTCGTGCCCTCAAATGACCTGAAAAAAAGTAGATGGACGCAGTGGATGAAACAAATACACCGGTCACATGCAGGGCTGTGTACGAACCGAGTTAGCTCGGTTAGCTCGCTTGACTCGACTCGAACAAGCTTGATTCGGCTTGGTTTGAAATCGAGTTTGAGCCGAGTCAGGATGATTTTTTGAGTTTGAAAATTTTTCGAACTGAGTTCGAGCTTGCCTGAGCTCGACTCAACTCGGATCGAGCCAATTCAGTGACTTTGTTACTTTCATATTGATGTTGCTCACCAAGTGTTCGAAGAAATGAATCAACGGAGTGTGGCTGGCGGCAAGGAAGGCATGTATATGAAACGACCACACTTTTTTTTTCTTGATTTTTATGTTGTTTAGAAAGTATTTGATGAAATACCTATAAAATCGGGGCTGCTGTTTTACATACAAAGAGATTTTGAAGGTACAGTCTATAAGTTTATAAAAATGATGCACAGGAAAATTCGACTCAAACTTGGCTTGAACTACCTGTGTTGTTGTCCGAACTGAACTGAGCTGGCCAATCAGGCTTGAAGACTGAGCCGAGTTCGAGCCGGGTCAGCAAGGAATCACAGACGTCTGTTCGGCAAGACTCATGGAGCTCCCGTATCATGGTGACCCTAACACCACATATATTCCAGGTGACCGGACTCTGTGAGGGCCTACGATATATGTGTTTTAGTTTATAGACCCCTGCCGTCCATATGATTTTCAAGCTCATTCTAGGCATGAGCCCAAAATTGAAGTATATACGAAGCTCAAGTGGACTACACCACATGAAACAGTGTGGATTAAACGCCGACTGTTGAAAAATTGGGCTCCACCAATGGAAAGGTTATGATCGAATGGCCCACCTATGTAGGCCCAACAGACCAATGGTCGTGAGCATTGAACTATGGCCTACTGGTCCAAAATGAAAACATGATGGTATGTTATGCATTCGTAGGTGATAACCACGTAAATGTGGCCCACTATCATGTGACATAGATGGTTCATCTAGTGCTCTCATTATCTATGGGGCTGTCAATGGGCCAGGCTAGGTTTGTTGGGGCCCTCAAAAATTTTATTTTGATCTCGCCAACATTGCTATGGCCACAGGGAAATCCTGCAGAAAATCCTGTCCATCCAATCACCTGAGATGACAATAGTGTAGATCCCACCAAATAAGTGGTCTGGATTGCAAGAAGATGGGTCCAACTGTACGGTTGATCTCCCAAACGATACTTCAGTCTGGGATTTGGTGGGACTCAAACCGGTTGTGCAAGGTGATGGGTTTTTTAACCCGTTGTCCTTTCGCAACTGGGATGCGCAAGTCACGCAAGTCCTTTCGCAACTGGGATGCGCAAGTTCTTTCGCAACTAGGATGCGGAAAGGAGTTTTCCTAAAACTATAAAAAGGGGTCCCTAGGGTTTTTCTACGGTATGTTGTGTGAAGAAAAAGCACAAGAGGGTTTCCTAAAGGGTTTAGGGATATCAAAGGTGAGAGTGAGAGAAAAGAGAGAGAGGAAGCTTGTGGAAGGGAGCCGTCGTCTCACCGCTTCTACGTCCTCGTGATCGGTGAGATCTCTGTTTTTCCTTTATTCTCTTACTGTTTATCCGCTCCTGCGTGAGTGAAGATGGTTGTATCTTTCTACTTCATAGTGGATTGTTGATCTGGACGAGGTCCCATGGTTTTTACCTCTTTGAGGGTTTTTCACGTAAAAATCTCTTGTGTGGTGTGTGATTGTGCTTTGATTGATTTCCATTGCATTGTTATTCCATAATTCTGGTTTGCTCTGGAGGGCTAGATCCTAAGGTTTTGTACAAGGCCCCCAACAAAGTGGTATCAGAGCGCCAGGTTCATTGAACGGGTAGGATTAGTTTGGAATTATGGAAGGTGGCTCAAGGATGATCAACCTCAATGGTTCTAACTAGACCATATGGAAGGCTAAGATGGATGACTTGCTTTATTGCAAGGATCTATATTCTCCAATTTTAGGCATATCAACAAAATCTAAGGATATATCTGATGATGATTGGAAGAAGTTGGACCGGAAGGCGGTGGGATTTATTAGACAATGGTTGGATGATTCTGTATCCACCATGTGTTTACGGAAACCTCAGCCGTTAGCCTATGGCTGAAACTACAAGGGCTGTATGAGAGGAAGACAGCCGGTAATAAAAATTTTCTGATAAGGCGACTTGTGAATCTCAAGTTCAAGGGTGGTGGTTCTGTGGCCGAGCACATGAATGAGGTCAGCAATATAGTGAACCAACTCTCTTCTATGAAGATGGTCCTGGATGATGCATTGCAGGCTTTACTATTGCTTAGTTCATTGCCTGACAGTTGGGAGACATTGGTGGTGTCTATAAGTAACTCCGCGCCAGACGGAAAGATATCCATGGGACAGGTTACTAGCTATCTCTTCAATGAAAAGACAAGGAGGAAGTCTCAGGGGTCTACTCAACAAGAGGCACTTGTGACACAGGAACGGGGGAGAAGAAAGAACAGGAAGGGCGGGAAGGCCCGAGATAAATCAAGAGGTAAGTCGAGTAACAGAAAAAATGTTGAATGCTGAAATTGTGGCATGAAGGGCTGCTATAAGCATGAATGTCGTAAGGCTAAAAACGACAAGAAAGGAAAAGGAACGGAGAAGGAAGATGAATCTGATTCTACTGCGGTCGCTTCAGATGGCGACGTTGTTATTATTCTTTCCACAGATCACGATGTATGTCTCACGGCTACGAGTCAGGACACCGACTGGGTGATTGACTTAGGAGCTTCTTTTCATGCGACTCCACACAGGAATTTCTTCACAAGCTACAAGGCAGGTGACTATGGGACCGTGAAGATCGTGGGAGTTGGTGATATTTGTGTGAAGATCGATGTGGGCTGCACATTGGTTCTCAGGGATGTGAGGCATATCCGAGACCTTCGCCTCAACTTGATGTCGACGGGAAGGTTGGATGATGATGGCTATGAAAGCCGGTTTGTTGGTGGGTGCTGGAAGCTCATCAAGGGTTCGTTGATCGCAGCCAAAGGAAAGAAGTGTTGTAACCTGTACAAGGCAAGTGTCAGCATATGCAAGGGTGGGTTGAACGCAGCGGAAGATTCAGCTATTGACATGTGGCACAGGCGTCTAGGCCACATGAGTGAAAAAAGGCTTCATCTACTAGCGAGGAAGCGACTCCTTCCAGTCGTGACAGATATACCTCTCAAAACCTGTCTTGATTGTTTATCAGGGAAACAGCATAGAGTTTCATTTGTTAAAACTGTTTCTCATGTTAATAAAGTGCATGCATTAGATTTGGTTTATTCTGATGTGTGTGGTCCTATGAGGACAAAAATCTTGGGTGGGGCATTGTATTTTGTTACTTTTATAGATGATGCATCTAGGAGGGTTTGGGCTTATGCTTTGAAATACAAGGACGAGGTCTTTGGTGTGTTTAAGTTGTTTCATGCTATGGTCGAGAGAGAGGCAGGTAGATCATTGAAGTGCATCCGCACTGATAATGGTGGTGAATACATTGGCGACTTTCATGAGTACCGCAAGTCCCTGGGTATACGGCATGAACAGACGGTTCCCAAGACCCCCCAAGCATAATGGTGTAGCTGAGCGAATGAATCGCATCATTGTTGAGAGAATCAGATGCATGTTATCCCATGCGAAGTTGTCCAAGACGTTCTGGGGAGAAGCAATGCACACAGTAGTGTATCTGATAAACAGCTCTCCATCAGCCCCGTTGAATGGAGAAGTGCCTTAGAAGGTGTGGACTGGATAGGATCCATCGTACAGTCATCTCAGGGTGTTTGGATGCAGGACATCCGTTCACGTACCAAAGGACGAGAGGTCCAAGCTCGATATGAAGATCAGGCAGTGTATGTTCTTAGGGTACGGTGATGAAAAATTCGGTTACAGATTATGGGATCCAACCGAGAGGAAGCTCGTCAGGAGCAGAGATGTGATTTTCTTTGAAGATCAGTGTATATAAGACATTGGTAAGCCAGAGAAAAACCATCCTAGTTCAGGTGAGCTAGAGGACATGGATCCAGTTATTCCTCCTGTGGTGCCTGATGACGGGGGAGTACAGCAAGGTGCAAAGGATGAGGGAGTTCCTTCAGAAGATGGACCAGGGGAGCAGCCCCCACTTGATCCACCTGTTGAGCCACAAGTGAGGAGGTCATCTAGGGACAGGCAGTCGTCCAAGAGGTACTCACCGCATGAGTACATTTTACTAACTGATGGGGGAGAGCCAGAAGATTATTTTGAAGCCCTAGCTGATAAGCATAAGGAGGAGTGGTTGAAAGTTATGCAAGAGGAGATTGAATCCTTGCATAAGAACCACACCTATGACATGGTGAAACTGCCTAAGGGCAAGAAAGCTCTAAGCAACAAGTGGGTGTTCAAAAAGAAGGTTGAGCAGAAGAATTCACAGACGAGGTTCAAGGCCAGACTTGTGGTAAAAGGGTTCGGTCAGAGGAAAGGCATAGACTTCGAGGAGATATTTTCACCAGTGGTAAAGATGACATCCATACGAGTGTTGCTTGGGTTGGCGGCTAGCATGGATCTGGAGATAGAGCAGTTAAACGTTAAAACTGCCTTCCTCCACGGTGACCTGGAAGAAGAGATCTACATGCACCAACCAGAGGGGTTCGAAGTCAAGGGCAAGGAGCATATGGTGTGTAGGCTGAGGAAGAGCTTGTATGGGCTGAAACAAGCTCCACGGCAATGGTACAAGAAGTTCGATTCGTTCATGTTACAGCATGGGTATAATAGAACGGAGTCGGATCACTGTGTGTTCACGTGCAAGTTCTCAGATGGTGATTTCATAGTTCTGTTTTTATATGTTGATGACATGCTCATCATGGGAAAAGACATCAAAAAGATCGACAGGCTGAAACGGAAGTTGGGCAAGTCGTTTGCGATGAAAGACTTGGGCCCGGCTAAACAGATCCTAAGAATGGAGATAACCAGTGACAGAAGCAGCATAAAGCTTTGGCTGTCACAAGAGCGGTATATTGAGAAAGTCCTACAGCGGTTCAATATGAATGCAGCGAAGTCGGTCAGTACTCCAATGGATGGTCACTTTAGATTGAGCGACAAGCATTGTCCCAAGACGAAGGCAGAGGTGGAAGAGATGCAGAAGATACCCTACGCGTCAGCTGTAGGAAGTTTGATGTATGCTATGGTGTGTACACGCCCAGACATAGTATATGCCGTTGGGGTTGTCAGCCGGTATCTTGTCAATCCTGGTAAAGAGCATTGGGCAGCGGTGAAATGGATACTGTGGTATCTAAGAGGCTCATCCAAGTTGAGCTTATGCTATGGTGACGGTAAACCTGTGATAGAGGGCTACACAGATGTAAATATGGCAGGTGACATAGACTCCAGGAAGTCTACATCGGGGTTCATGTTCACGTTTGCAGGGGGAGCGATTTCTTGGCAGAGCAAGCTACAGAAGGTCATAACATTGTCGACGACAGAGGCCGAGTACATTACAGTCACAGAGGCATGTAAAGAGATGCTTTGGATGAAGAGGTTCCTACAGAAACTTAGCCTGAAGCAGGAGAAGCACGTGGTCTATTGCGATAGTCAGAGTGCTATACACTTGAGCAAGAATCCAAGTCAGCATTCCAAGTCGAAACACATAGAAATTCGGTATCACTGGATCAGGGATACTTTGGAACAGAAGGTGTTACAGCTTGAGAAAGTCCACACGAACGATACTGGGTCAGACATGATGACCAAGGATTTGCTCAAGGGCAAGTTTGAGGTTTGTAGAAACCTGGCTGGCTTAAAGAAGGTGAATCCCTCATAGGTCAAAAGGGGAGAGATTTGATGGGTTTTTTAACCCGTCGTCCTTTCGCAACTGGGATGCGCAAGTTCCGCAAGTCCTTTCGCAACTGGGATGCTCAAGTCCTTTCGCAACTAGGATGCGGAAAGGAGTTTTCCTAAAACTATAAAAAGGGGTCCCTAGAATTTTTCTAGGGTATGTTGTGTGAAGAAAAATCACAAGAGGGTTTCCTAAAGGGTTTAGGGATATCAAAGGTGAGAGTGAGAAAAAAGAGAGAGAGGAAGCTTGTGGAAGGGAGTCGACGTCTCGGCACTTTTACGTCCTCGTGATCGGTGAGATCTCTGTTTTTCCTTTATTCTCTTATTGTTTATCTGCTCCTGCGTGAGTGAAGAAGGTTCTATCTTTCTACTTCATAGTGGATTGTTGATCTGGATGAGGTCTCGTGGTTTTTACCTCTTTGAGGGTTTTCCACGTAAAAATCTCTTGTGTGGTGTGTGATTGTGCTTTGATTGATTTTCATTGCATTGTTATTCCATAATTCTGATTTGTTTTGGAGGGCTAGATCCTAAGGTTTTGTGCAAGGCCCCCAACACAAGGTACTGACCATTCATCAAGCAGGCCTTATCATATGCCCTGGTCCAAAAGATCAGTCTGGTCCAAGGTCCACACACGTGTGGCCCACTCAATGAAAGTACCGGCTCAGGGCCAACCTGCAGCCAGCCCTACAGGCCCTCATTTTTCACGGTCGGGCCCAACCTATTTAATAATCGAGTCAAATTTTTACGCCCACGCAAGACGAGACCATTTAAAATTTGGACGTAGACGGTGGTATGCAAGGGACTAAGTTTTTTTAAAAAAAAAAAAACCATTTATTTAATAAGTCCATTTTAGGCAAGCGGGAGTTTTTTTTTTTTTTTCTTTCGTAAACAGCAATTTAATATATTCTATTCTGATCGAATTTATTACAAGCCGTTGGATCTCATCTAAGGGTTTCTAATCTTTCACTTAGGCTAAATGATATTTATTAATTAGCCCAACATATAAACTTCCTTATATTAATGGATTGCATTAGCCTAACTAGGTGTAGCCATACGGTGGACATGACTTGCACTAAGGGGTCGTTTGGCGTTATCATGACGATAGTAAAGGGTGGGAAACGATGGTAAAGGCATGAAGTAAGTATGTTTGAGGAGTAGTGCCGTAATGATAAATGGGTTTCATTTTCCACTCTTTCACCCATTTTGGATTTCATACCGAGAGTTGTGTTTTCAAATTCTATTACCACAATTTACCATAGATGAGGACATTACTAAAATGAACAATATGCTTACTTCAAGAATCGGTAGTTACTATTATCATGTTTACATAACATCCACCTCGATTGCTAAGCGTTTCTGCTTAATTTAATCATAAACCCCAAAAATCATACCAAGGAAAAAGATGGGAAAGGGACACTTGCCCTTAAATTTTTTTTATTTTTTTTATTTTTTTTAAAGGGGCAACGTGATCATTTTATGAAATCCACTCCAACCATTGTATGTGAAGCCAAAATGTAGGTTTGTAAACCGAAAATCAGGGCCATCCTCGATTTATATGGGCCACACAAAATGGAAATAGTTTTGAGGGTAAAGGTTATTGTTTCCCTTCATATGGCCCACTTAAATTAAAGTGCAATATGATATTTAGGTCATACAACTCAAATTAAGTGACACATCCGGTAATCAAGTGGATTTTACATAAGAATCATGGTGGCAAAATACAATACTTTTCACTGTTTTTATAGAATACAAAAGGTGTGTACAAATGACCCAATAAATAAAAAATCCGAGCAATAAATTTTCATTCCTACTCTAAATCCACCAAAAGATAAGTATCTCTCCCCTTATCCAATACTTCAATGCTTTTACTAAAAGTGCTCTCTCTCCTCACAAGTATTAAAGCTCATCGACCACAAAGAAATCTCACTTGTTAGCATAAGCCAATGCGCGGAAATGGGCACTTAGCATGCCATGGCATATAAAATTATCATGTCAATCAAGAAAATATTAGAAGCAAAAAACAGTGACGTAAGTTTGCAAATCCAAATAAAAATCGGCATTGATTGTGACCATCAATTCATGATCCTATGGAATGGGTCGTTTTAATTTATTTTTTTCAAAATTCATAAAAATCAGCATCAATCATAATCGTCGATCTAATGAACTAGATTCTTTTAATAAAAATCAGTATTGATCGCAACCGTCGATTTATGATCTAATATCTTTTTTAAAATCTAAAATACCAGCATTGATTGCAACTGTCAATTACGATTTGATGGACTGGATTCTTTTCAAAAACTATCATTAATCGTGGCCGTCGATTCGCGATCCAATGAACTTGATTCTTTTAATAAAAACAAGTACTTATCATGACCATCGATTCACGATCTGATGGATTGAATCCTTAAAAAAAAAACCAAAATACCAGCATCGATCGCGACCATCGATTCACAATCCAATGGACTAGATTCTTCTAGTATAAACCAACATCAATCGCAACCAACAACTCATGATCCGATGGACTAGACTATATTTCGAAAATATAAAAACATATTCCCAGAAAGAACACACTATGGGACAATGAATCCAATTGATTATAGATCGGAATCTTGACCACAAAACCAATGGGACGATGGATCCAATCAATCATATATCAGAATCCTGACCACAAAACCAATAGGACGACAAATTCAACTAATCATGGATCAAAATCGTAACTACAATAGCGTGGGACGACGTATCTAATTGATCATAAATTGAAATCTTGACAACCAAAACCCATGCGACGACGGATCCAATCGATCATATATCAAAATCTTGACCACAATAGCACGAGACGATGGACTCAATTTTTTGCAAATCGAAATCTTAACCACCATCCATAGACAAATCTGCATCATGAAAGTCAGAGTTGATTACAACCAACCTTCCGAATAAACATAAAAATAATTAAGTCTGATTACCCTATGAGACGATGGAACCGATCAACCATATCTAAATCAAACTATTGATCACGATCACTAGACAGGCTTACATTAAATGAACCATTCCAAGCATATCTCAGTTCCAATTATAATAACCAAAATCCAAGCAATAAAATACATAATGCCTAGCTAAGTCATTCAACACAACCAGTATGCGCACTAACCTCCTTCATATTTTCAATAAAAATCAGCGTAGTTAAAGTGTCTTAGTCATCCCCCATGGAGATGTCAAGTAATTGGACATAGTTCAAAATCATCTTGCAATAAAAACCTCCAAGTAGAAAGTATCACTCCCCAGGGTGAGGTGATTTTCAAAACCACAAAACTATTTCATAATAAAGTGTCAGACTTCCAAAGTATCAAGATATCTTCCTATCCACGTCTCTGGATGAGAGTCAGCGTTAAATCAAATAAAATCCAATATTCATTGATTTTCCTATCCATCAATTTGGAGAGCTCGTCATAAGACTTGAGTAAAAAATTAAGACAGGTCCAAGGATCAAGTGAATCATACTGCAAAAAGCAGTGGGGGATTGAACGTCTACCATTGAAATCCTTTTCAGGTCAGATGCATTTGGATGTGATCCGCTTACGATGGGCGAATTCCATCCAACCTGTCTATCAATTATCATATATGGATGTGGATCGCATCCTGCCTCATGAGGATGGACTCGTCGTGGCAGGGGCTCCATGGGGCTCGCCTGTATGTATGTGTTTATCCATGCCATTCATTCATTTTTCTAGATCATTTTAAGGTGTGAGCTCAAAAATAAGATAGATCCAACACTCAAGTGGACCACATAATGGAGATTGAACACTCACCATTAAAAACTTCTTTGGAGCTATATAAGTTTTGATCAAGGTGTTATTATTTTATTTTTTTTTCCTTTCATCTGAGGCCATGCAACCTTATGAATACGTTGGATGGCAAATAAACATCATAGTGGGACCTAGGAAGGTTTCAACGGGGGTGGGCTTTACACCCCTGTTTCCTGGGTGTGGTCCACTTGAGTGGATCCACCTATTTTTTAGGCTAATGCCTTAAAGCGATCTGGCAAATAGGATTGACAGCCAGGATTAAACACATATAACATGGTGTGCCATGAAACCCTGTTGGGGCCGAGTTACACAACGCAATCCGCACCCTCGTGACATTCATGTATGGATGCTGATTGAGTTGGTCCATGCACTGTTGTTGTGATGGTTGTGTCTTTTATTTTGATTTTTAAAGGAGGGGAGCCTTTCATTGGAACTTCCTGCTACATGAACAAGGTGGGCCCCAGTGTGATGTTTGTGAGAATCTATCTCGCCAATACATTTATCTAGATTATGCTAGTACATGGACATAAAAATGATAGAAATTCAAAACTCAAGTGGGCCACACGTCTGGAAAAAGCTGGTAAGTAAATGCTTACCATTGAAACCTTCGTGAATCCACTGTGATATTTATATGCCATCTATATTGTTCATAGGGTCATTCTTATTGGTATGAACTGAAAACATAAAAAGTAGCCTGATCTAAAACTTCTGTGACTCACGGATGCTTCAACAACAGGCGTTCGTTCCCCTTGTTGCGTGGCCCACTTGAGTTTTGAATTTGCATCAGTTTTTGGATAGTGTCCTAAAATGATTTGTAAAAACGGATGTACATGGGGATTTATCTCAAACATCTTGGTGGGCCCACTTTGGTTCCCTCAGCAGGAAGTTTTGCCCAGTTATAATACAGGTTTATCAAGAACGTGCATGCACTGGGTCCTTGCTCTTACCCGGGCGGTAGACTCCTGGGAGTTTCAACACCGGGTCAAGGGTTCGAGTACCCATGGTGGTGAAATACCACGGTGTGTGTGCATGTGGCGTGAGTGTGTGGGGGTGTGATAAAATAAAAATAAAAATAAAAATAAAAACAAAGAACGCGCATTCACTGCCCAGTTTCCTGCACATGGAAACCGTGGAAGTGAATCCACATCATCCATCGTGATAATCATGTCCATGGCTGAAAATACTCTAGCAGATAATGACATCTTTACCTGTGGCATTTAATCACCATAAAATGGATTTAACATGAAAACTATGGTCAATCAACATATAATCATTCATAGGAGGATCCATCATATGGACCGCCGGTATCAGAAGTGGATTGGCTGGTGTAGCACACACTATCGACCTGGCTAGTGGGTTGACGTGACGAAGTTCTATGGGTGGCACTATGAGGTATATGTTATATCCAAACTGTTCATCCATTTGGCGAGATACTCTTAAAGCTTGAGTTGAAAATAAAAAAAATACAAAGATCAACTGGACCAGACAGTAAAAAAAACAATGAGAGATTGAACCTCTGTCGTTATAACACTTTTGTGGGTCACGGAAGATTTTGATCAATATGATATTCGTTTTCCTTCTTCATCTAAGTCTGTGTGACCTTAAGAATAGATTTAATGGAAAATGACTGTTATGTCTTTGTTCTAAGAATGTTTTAACGGTGAGAATTAGTCTTTACTTCTATTTTTGGTGTGGTCCATTTGAGCTTTCGATGCTACTCAATGTTGGACTCATACTTTAAAATGATCCATCTAAATGGATGAACGATGCGGATATAATAAATACATATTGCGGAGCTCATAGGATAGGCGTGTCAGCGCTCTTCTTCGCACGACAGGTTCCCACAGCAGCCAGGTCGGTGGTGTGTGGTACACCAACCAATCCGATTCCGCCGGTACCCAGCTCTCCAGCTGTCTTGTATGAATAACTGTGGCCTCCGTCGCCATGGCTGCGTTTTTTATTTTATTTCTTACTTCTCCATATGAAAAAATTATGTGGCGGGACAAATGCATTTTTCTTTTTCTTTCTTCGTACGAGAAAGGGAGCGGATTAGGTATAATCGGGTAACACCTCAGCAGTCGTTATCTATATTATGGGGTCCACCTTGATGGTGTGTACTTTATATGTCTCATTCAAGGTTTTTTTTTTTTTTTTTTTGAGATAATTTTAGTAGGTGGTTTAAAAACAAAAAAATGTATATATACAAGCGTATGATATCTCAAGTGGACGACACCAAAGGAAACAATGGTTATTGAATGCACATGATTAAAAACTACTAGGTTCCACTGTAAGTAGATTCTTAATTTTTATTTTCCATCCAATCAGTTGATAAGGTCAAACAGACCTGGATGAAGGGAAAATACAAAGATCAGATTGATACAAAAAATTCGTGGCCTATAAAAGTTTTTAATGCTCATTCACCACCTTTGCCAGTGGTGTGGTCCACTAGAGATTTAAATTTATTTAAATTTCTGGTACATTTTAAATGAGTTGAAAAAAATTAAATGAACGGCATGGATATACAATGCATTTATCACATTGGGCCCCACACAATAAGGTTAACACCCACTAAGGTGTCAGCCGGGTAACAGCTAATCCTCTCAGTGGACAAAATTATATAGAAATTGGTGGAAGGCGAACACTACGTCCGAAAATTAAAAATAAAGAATGGTGAGTGGAATCTAAACTAGTGATTGTTTCCCTCCTCTTAAGTTGTGGTGTATGAAAAGAAAGTGGTGGGAGACAAACACACTAGCCAAAATAAAAATAAAAAATGACCTCATGTTAGGGATGGGAAGTGAGTGGAATCCAAGGTGATGGTTCCCTCCACCTCTTAAGCCAGCTCTTTCCCAAGTGCATACCTCACATATGATTTTTTATTTTTATTTAAACATACAGACTGCATGCACAAAGTACCATAACTCACTAATACCTAAGAGAAACATAAGTATATGAGAAAATGTCTTCTAAAGAAAACGTCTTATATTTTACTAAATCTCCAAACCTAAACTACTCCTTGCTTAATTACAAATGAGGTGTTCGCCCCCTTGTATCAACCAAAGAATGCTCTAAAACCTCTACATGTGTGATTAGAATAATGTCATATGACACTTATCCAACAACTAAAAACTCTCTAAAACCTTGCTAAATATATATCATACTTTTTTACAAAAGATTTCGCTATAACTTTTAGATTCACTACACCATTTCATACTTATTATAGAATTCTCTACTAATCTTTTACACTCTTCTTCCCCATTCTTGAAATTTCCATACATTGATGAGCATGGATTTGGCTGCCAATGACTTAGGCCCATTAGAATGATGGGTCCATGAAATTGGGCTCCCTAATATTACATTGTACATGAGCACTACATGCCAGGAGGAGTGAAGAGGAGAAGAATGGGCTAAAGATTTAAAATGACAAGTATACCCTCAGTTGAAAGGGCAAACATAACTCATTTGCCTTTTTAAATTACTAGTTTATGCTGCCCCCTGTGACTAATTGAGGGGTAAAATTGGCCAAATGTTGGTACAGTAGAAATAAGACATCACAACTTAACAGCAGCGGTGAACTAACAAGAAAGAGATTCCAAGGCATCTTTCTTTTCTTTCTTTTTCTTTTTTTTTTTTTTTTTTTTTCACAGTCGAGCTGTTTGCACATCATCAACTGGCGTTTGGTTTGAGCATACCCACCTTCTCTCGCTTGCGTCTTTGCTTTGCTGCTGTGACCCCTTCAACCACAGGTTTGGTTTATTTGGATTTTTCGTTATTTTTCTTACAACTGTTTTCATGTTTTGAGGTTTTGGCTTTGGTATGTTTGGTTACCTGAAATGAAGGTAGTTGGGAGTTGGGAGAGTTCTTTCAATCTATTCAGTCCATCTAAATGGCCATGTTGATGGATGTAAACCATCCCAAGAGATGGTTCCATCCTTAAAAATTGGTGATTTTTCAAATAAACGGTCAAAAATTGAATATTTGACTGAACAAGAGAAACTGATGGCTCGGATCACCCTAGGAGAGCCCGATATATGGGAAGCCTACATCCAACCCCTACATTGTCACCGGGCAAAAGTGGGGTCCACATTGTCTATGTTTCACATCCAACCCCTCCATCAGATGCATCCTTTCTGGATAACCCAGTGTTTGAAATTCAACTACATCCAAAACTCTGGTGGGCCATCAAACGGGACGAGGTTGACGTCCACCCTTGATTTTCACTTGGCCCATCTGAATTGCAGAATACCTTGATTCTTCTCAAGACATGAAGAGTCTAGACGGCCTGGATTCGAAATACGCAATATTGTAGGCCTCCCATGATAATCAACGGTGGGCTCCCCCTCTCATCTTGTCCTCAGTGTTGTAGCCTACCTGGGTTTTTATTAGGGCTGATTTTTGTGGCATACGAGTGCCATGAGTCAGTGCGACTGATGGATGAGTTGGATGTGATGAGCATATCACGTGGGTCCTTGATGCAGGGAAGGGCTTGAAGAGAACAATCACCCTAGACAAAACCTTGAATCCACGAGTTATTCTCAAATATGGGAAATTCAAAATTTTATCATTCAATAATCTTTAGGCTTCTTGATAACATCACTTATGAATAAAAAAGTAAAACTCTAATTAGGAATACTAATTTGACTAAAATAGAATTTACATGAAATAGTAAATTTTACCAAAAATACAAAACCCTAAATTAATCATGTTTAATAATTCCTAACACTATTAAAATCAGTTCCTAAGAAAACTAGGTATACTAAAACTTTAAAATGAAGAAGATACATCAAAATAAAAAACTTATTAAATATAGTAAGTTTTTTCTAAAATCACAATTTCAAACCATATGAAAGCATTTTCTTGCGAAATGGATTGATTTGACCCGCTATGGGGTTTGTTGACCCCGGATGGCCCTCTACATAAATACCGATAAGTCATGCATCCTGTAACGATACTCGAATTAAAAGTTATGATAGATTTAATGCTCACACTTCAAATGACAATTTCTCTCTATTCAGAATGAGATTCTCTGAACCGTATATACTTAGAGCCAAGTTACATCTTGCCCTACGTAGGTACTAACTTAGATTTGATGAACTACGTCCACTTTCATTCGGGCTTCTTTATGTCCAGCTGTACCAAGAATAAGTCCGCAGCTCACTCTACATCAGTCCAACATCTTCTTGGTATGGTACCATTGGAGTGCACCCTTTTTTTTAATGGAATAATTGAGATTTTCATGTTACTCCTTTTTAAAATGGAATAAGAGATGGTTTTTTCTTGTCGTGATGAGATGTCCAACTCTTTTGCACCACGAATCAAAATCGATGGTTAAAATTATGAGCTCTCCTAAGCACAGGTGTGTAGAAGGCGGTTCATGAACGTGCCATGGGTTTGTCATCATGGCACGATAGGCTCAGGATCGAATCCATCCACCAAAGGGGTACCACTATCTAGATGACCTGGCCTAAGAGAGGTTGGTCCAATAGCCAGGTGGGCTTGGTTTACTAAATGAATTTATGGTTAGATATTGTTCACTATTCATTCAAAGATGAGGCCACACGTGTTAACGGTGGCTCGTATTGAGTCAAATGTCTGTAGTTAAGATAGTGTGGGTGTAGCCAAGTTGTACTCAACTCAAGTTTGATTGAGGCCTGTTTGGCTTGATGTAATTACACGTATTTTCATGTAATTTCTCTCAAAACAGTATTAAAATGCATACATTTAAAATAAAATAAAATAAATTTTTAAAAAAAGAAAAAAAACACCACATGCATTTGAAAGTGAAGACTTGCCCTCTATCATATTTCATGATAATTCGAAGTCAAAGCTTGGTGGGCCTCCCCATTATATATATGTTATATCCACCTTACTTATAATTTTATTTTATTTTTTTAAAAAATGTGTTATATCCACTTGATTCATTCATTAGTACAGATCATTTTAGGGCTTGGGCCCAAAAATGAGGCTGATTCAAAGATCAATTGGACCACACTACGTAAAGTACTGCAGATTGAACGCTAACTATTTAAATATTCTCCCCATAGTGTGGTCCACTTGGGCTTTGGATCTATCTCGTTTTGGGAGGCATACCCTAGAATGATCCAGCCAAATGAATGGATGATGTGGATAAAACATATACATCATTGTGGGACCCATACCGTCCATCTCGCTTTGTGCACCTAAAAGTTGTTGTCAATGTCATACAACATCCCTTCGACCACATATCCCTATAGTATGTAATTAATGTTTAAAAAGTATAAACTAAACTTTAATTCCTTCCAAATTTAACCAAACAAACCCTATATGCTTTGGACCCCAGGCGTTGAGATAAACTGATTAAGACTGGATCCATGACATCAGCTGCCTTCCAAGCCACCTATTGTTGGGAGTGATCGATTGATTTAGAACGGGCGGGGTTTATTCTTTTAGATAGGAACATTTTACCTTACGTTCAGGAATTTTCTTTCAATGGGCAGGAAATCCAAGAAATCCTATTTTTCATCTTCCGCACCTAAAAGTTGTCGGTGTCAATGTGTTCTTATGTTTAGTGAATGTGCAAACTTTATATATTAATCAAGGTTGACCGATCTATTAATTGACTACAAAATTTATAATAATCTATATATTGATTTTTTTTATATAACATATGGTTAAACCCCTATAAAATGAAAATCTATTATGTATAATTGTTTTTTTTTTCTTCTTTTTTTTTTACAATATTTTGATTTTTACATGTGTGAACATGTGTCTTTTATTATCTCCCGAATTTTGATTAAAAACTTCCACCTTTTCCCAACATTTTGCAAATGTTTTTCTCAATTATAATGATGTTTTTTTGAATATTAATGATAACATTGGCAATACCAATACATATTTTTGTATCCCTAGCAGTCATCGATACATGTAAAGATAATAATACCACTGGTTGTAAACGAGATAATTATGAATAGGTGTTTAACACCAAAAATTAAAAAGAATCAACCACCATTTCATCATGATTATTCATCATTTGCTCCACATGGTAGCGCCTCACTCTCATCAATAAGACAAGTCATGTGACATTTCTTGTGTGACTATATTAGATTTCACCATTGCTAATCAATAGTCTCCATATCATGCAGTCAGGGACCCACGTGCCAGTGCGGTGTTACAGGAAGTTGAGGTAAACCTTAAAACTAATTCACTTGAGCATGTTCAACATTTAGGTATCATTGTATATTGACATGTTTCAGTTATATACTTATATGACAAGTTGATTATTCTTATACTATTATGTAATTTTTTGAAAGTCGGCCCAAAAGAGCAAGTCTGCATAATTTGATGGTCTACATGTTATGGGACATTTGCAAAAGTCGAAAATTGATGCAGGTCTAGTGGTCTGTCTAATCACTATGGAAGTAGAGTGGTCTGATCACCTCTTTGACACCTCTTTGATTCTAAGGTTAAGATGCCCTTATTGGGACCCTTGCACAAAACCTTAGGATCTAGCCCTCCAGAACAAACCAGAATTATGGGATAATAATGTAATGAAGTAAATCAAAATATAAACCACACGACACCAGGAATTTTTACGTGGAAAATCCTCAAAGAGGTAAAAAATCAGGAGACCTCGTCCAGATCAGCAATCAACTATAAAGCAGAATGTTACAACCGATCACAAGCACATACCGCTTCGATCAAACTTTCATCACTCATGTAAGAGCGGATAAACAGTAAGAGAAACAAAGAAAATAGAGAAATCTCACAGATTACAAGGACGTAGAAGCGCTGAGATGTGATAGATCACCTCTAAGAGCATAGTCTCCCTTCCACAAGCTTCCTCTCTCTCTTTCTCTCTCTCTCTCACAACTTTGATAGCCCTAAACTCTTTAGCAAAGCTTTAGGAAACCCTAGAATACCCTGGAATATACCTCAATCCCGAATACACCCCTTTATATAATAATAGAAAGAGGTAGAACCCAAATAGAAATCAAAATCTACGTTTCCGCAATCGCATCTGCGGAACTCTAAGGTCTCTCGATAACAGCTTCGATATCATTGACGGTCTTTCGATGATATCAAAATAGGACCAAAAACTGTACAGCAACCAGAGGTGAAAATTCCAACAATTATCAATGTCATCGAAGGTCTATCGATAACAACGTTGATATCATCTAGACTCCTATCGATGATATCGATAGGACGAAAAACTGTCCAGCAACCAGTAGAAAAAATCCTGTTAATTATCGATGATATCGAAACTAGTTCAATTTCATCGATTCCACCAATAAGGAGAAAATTTTCATTAAATCTACCCCTTTTTGACTCAGGAGAAATCCACCGTCTTCAAGCCAGCCTGGTTTCTACAAACCTCAAACTTGCCCTTGAGCAAAGCCTTGGTCATCATGTCTGATCCATTATCGTCCGTGTGGAACTTCTCAAGCTGTAATACCTTCTGTTCCAAAATATCCTTGATCCAGTGATATCGAACCTCTATGTGCTTCGACTTGGAGTGCTGACTTGGATTCTTGCTAAAGTGTATAACACTTTAGTTATCGTAATAGATCACGTGCTGCTCCTGCTTCAGGCTAAGTTCCTGTAGGAACCTCTTTATCTAAAGCATCTCTTTACATGCTTCTATGACCGCAATGTACTCGGCCTCTATCGTCGACAATGCTACGACCTTGTGTAGCTTGCTCTGTTAAGAAACCGCTCCCCCTGCAAAATAAACATGAACCCCGATGTAGACTTCCTGGAGTACTCACCTTCCATATCTAAAGCATCTCTTTACATGCTTCTATGACCGCAATGTACTCACCTTCCATATCTGCATTTATGTAGCCCTCTAATATAGGTTTTCTGTCACCATAGCATAGGCTCAACCTGGATAATCCTCTTAGATACCGCAGTATCCATTTCACCGCTGCCCAATGCTCTTTGTCAGGATTGGCAAGGTACTATCTGACAACGCCAACCGCATATGTTATGACTGGGCGTGCATACACCATAACATACATCAAACTTCCTACAGCTGACGCGTAGGGTATTGTAAGCCACGTATCCTATATCGTATCGTTCCATAGACTTTCGCAGTCTTACTGGTTGAATTCCGGCAACCTTCGACCCTTAGCCGATATTTACGCGCGACCCTGATTCATATGCTGTCAACCCGTATCGACTCAACCCAAGACTATTACCATAGCGACCGCGCTATCGCTGCGGTTCCGATGCCGCGACTTGCGCGCCGAGGCGATACCCTGGTCAAGAGATGTGGGCCAATGTTCGATGCGAAGAAAACGTCGCGCGTTGCGAAATCCAAGAGAATCTCTACGAGGTATCACATCAATCTCAACAATCCATCAATCCATCACATGTCAAGTACACATCACCTTTCACCCATTCCCAAACAACCACAAAAGTTAAAATTTTCTTACAAGCCCATACCTCTCTTACACAAAAAGCCTCAAAAGTCAAGAATCTCTTACATCTCCCATGCCTTTCTTACACAAATGGTCACAAAAGTCAAGGTTTTCTTACACACCCATCATTCACCACATCCATCCATCACCCATCTCTCTCTACAACACTCTCTCTTTCTCATTTTCTCATATCATTCTCCAAGCAAAATTCCATACGTATGAGCTCTCCCTCCCTTTCAAAAAAAAACTCCAAGGTGGTCCATTTTCCTACCTCACCATCTCCCATCTCAACTCTTCATTTCTCATCTCCTCCATTGAAATCCAATCTAAGGTGCTAAGGAACTCATAGGAGCAAGAAGATCGAATGGTGGGTGCTCCTCTAGATGTAAAAAAAATCTGATTTCTATAGCCTAGATGTTTTCTTTCTTTCATGAGGGAAGTGTAGGACCCACCAATCAATGGTGGAGATCCCACACAATCCTATGGTTGTGGCCTAATGGCCTACCTTATGCATGCATGATCCATGCATGGGGCCTTTCTCTATGGGCCCCATCATGATAGTTTTATTTCATATCATTTTATGTTTGGGTCATCTAGACCTTATAACCATGGTGGGGATGACATCCTCACCATGCATTTTAATTATAGGCCATGCATGTGCAAGATCCATGTTGTAAATGTAAATCTAGGTATGATGTGCGAGTGTGATTGATCTTGGGAGGGCTCAATAGTGGCGGAGCCCTTTTCCCTATGGCCGGATTGTCCTTCTATCTCTCTTTTCCCTCATTTTATTTCCTGATATGTGTGGCACATTAATGTATTTTCCTTTTATTTAACTTATATAATAAATTTTATCTAAGTACATGTTGCTATCCAGAATTTTCTGGACAGTTTCTGATTGTTTTTGGACCAGATTTTGGAATTGTTTGGGGGACTATTCATACCTATTAAATATACTTTTCTGAAAGGTGGGGATCTCATCTTGATGTCCCCCAAATTTCAGCCCCAACTGACCTTCATTGGGGTCCCCAAGGTGTGGTCCAAGTGAGGTGGACAGTCTGAATTTTTTTGCACTGTTCCAGCAACATTCCACCACGGACAGTTGGATTTTTTTGAAATTTATTAAAATACCTATGGGTGTTTAAAAATTATAAAAATTTTCAGGGGGGTGGTCTACTTATGGTAGGACCCACCTACAAAATTTTGGGGCCAATGGATGCCTGTACACACCATGGTGATGGCGGGACCGGCCCATTATAATATGGTGTCCAGATCAGTCCGATTTCAGAGCCAATGGACCCCTGTACACACCGTGGTGAGGGCCGGACTGGCCCACCACGTTGGGACGTCCAGGTCAGTCTGATTTTTCTAAACAATTTATTTTGTTTAAATTAATTAAAATACTTAGAGATATTTAAAAATTATAAAATTTTGTGGGGGTGTGGCCCACCTATGGAAGTATTACTCTGTGAAATTTCAGCCTCAAGTGACCCCGTTTGGGTATCCAAAAGAATGGGCCAAGATGGTTGGACTCCCAGATTTTTTCTGCTGTCAGTCCAGCAATATACCTTGATAAAAAAACCATAATTCAAAAATATTTCTTCTGATGGTGGGCCACCTTTTTGGGTTTCCTCTCATTGTATGCATGATGAGGGACCTTGGCCCTTAATTTTCATAGTTTTAGAGGCATTGGACACACTTCAATGGAGTGCCCAAATTTAGGACAGCAACATGTTATAATTATGCTGGCCTTGGGCTGAAATTTTGAGGAGTGGGGCCCACCATATTATAAAGATCTTAGAGAAAATGATTTATACCTTTAGTTCCTTAAATGTTGGGCTTAATGAATGCGCTTTTGAGGCCCACCACAGTTGAATTTAATTGGGTCCATAAATGTAGCTAGTTGTTGAACTATTTAAGGCCCATAGAGTAGACCCATTTGATGTGTTCCAAGGCCCATGGGATTAAGCCCATTTGATGTAATTTAAGGCCCATAGAGTGGATCCATTTGATGTGTTCCAAGGTTCATGGGATTGGATCCATTTGATGTATTTTAAAGCCCATGGGATTAGGCCCATTTGATATGTATAAGGCCCATGGGTCGAGAACCATTTGATGCAATCTAAGGCCCACGGGTTATGACCCATTGCAATGCACATAAGGCCCATTGGTGCGGCCCATTGATGTGGCCCATTTGATGAGTAAAAGGCCCATATGACATGGCCCATTTGATGTATTTAAGGCCCAATGGGGTGTACCTAAGGTCTATTGCAATGTGTGATCCCAACCTGGTTTATGTAATGTTATTCACCACGGGCTATACCTTGAGAGCAATGTTGGTTTGACGTCCACATTGCGAGTATAATGTTGGTTAAATGTCTGCATTGCGACTCTCCCTAGGGCCCATTGGTAGGCTCGTACTTGTTGTATACAAGCCGTCTAGGCCAGCTGCGTTGTAAGGATAGGTCATTACTTTATAACATCCTTAGTATAACTCCATGACGCACAGCCCATTTGTATCGGTCCATTTGATCAGCCTGCTCGTATCGGCCATTTGATTGATTTAGCCCATATGATTGATTAGGCCCATCTTGATATATTTGTGACCTGTTGCTAAGGCCATATATGAGGCCTGTTGTTGAGGCCCACCTTGATGTATATGAGGCCTGTTGTTGAGGCCCACCTTGATGTGTATGAGGCCCGTTGTTGAGGCCCACCTTGATATGTATAAGGCCCGTTGTTGAGGCCTACCTTGATGTGTATGAGGCCCGTTTTTGAGGCCCACCTTGATGTGTATGAGGCCCATTGTTGAGGCCTACCTTAAATATGTATGAGGCCCATGTTGCAAGGCCCATTGTGATGTTTGCAAGGCCCATGGGTCATGGGTCATGGCTCATTGCAATGTATGTAAGGCCTAATTGGTGCGGCTTATTCGATATATTTATGGGGTCCATGTCATTAGGCCCATCCTGCTGTATTGGTGACCCGTCCATTGAGGCTCACCCGTGGTATATATTTGAGGCCCATGTGTAGGGCCCACCTATTGTGTATTTAAAGCCCATGGGTTGTGGCCATAGTGATGTATATTAGGCCTATGTGATGTAGCCCATACTGATGTGTATTAGACCCAAGTATGTGACTCACCTGCGAAGTATATTTGAGGCCCATTGTGATATATCTGAGGCTCATGGGTGCGACCCATCCAGATGTATTTAAGGCCTATGGGCAAGGCCCATTGTGATACGTGTTAGGCCATGACCAAGGCCCACCTGTTTCGTATATTTGACCCTTGTGTGAGGCCATGTGCCCATTATATATTTGATTCTATGTGGGTCATTCCTTGGGGGCAATGTTGGTTAAAAGTCCACATTATCGATGCCAGTTATTGATACTGTTTATGAGTATGTGACATCATAACATCATGATACATGCCCATTTGCATCATCTGCATGTCTGTTAGGAGATATGATTGACCATTGCATATGTCATAGTACTGGTTATTATGAGACTCCCCGATAGGCGGAGATTGTCTCACATGAGCACACGGTTTGCGCAGGATTGATGCATGACTGGATTGTATGACTCATGCATCTTGCATTGTGTACTGTGATTACTGTATGCCCTAGCAATACCAGGGTCGTAGCCTCCACAGGCATATCGTGGATGGCCAGATGGGACACTGAAAATTTGTTCTATATGGGGTGTTATAGATATCCCTGGGTGAAAGTTTCTAAACCCTCTTGGTTCCAAAGGTTACTCCAACGTATAGACCGAGTGGGTAGATGAGCACCGAGTGCCGATTACCAGATGGCTGCGCTCTCCACTGTGTCGTGGTCGGTTGGAAGGGGGTGTGGCCTTACCTGCCCGAGAGGAGGGGGCAATGTTAGGCTGAGTCTGACCAGCTTGAGGAATGGGTCCGCTATTGACTAGCCGAGCCCGATATTGGCAGGCGGATAGTGAGGTCTCTTTCGCTCACCTTGTTGCGCGGATGGGGCGGCTATCTGGTATGGAGTGTAATAGACCCCAGTGATTTTCTAGAGAGGAACTGTACTGATATGTGAACTTATTGAGTAGAAGTGCATGTTCATTCATTCATTCATTCACTATCCACTCGGGCTGGTGGTGCGCAACTAATTATTATGTACCTTCGTTATGGTAAAGATTTCGGTTGGGCGCGCGACTAACCTGAGATCAAGGGTTTACCACGTTGAGTCTGACTATCCAAATTTAGGTATGGGACTGGTTTGGATAGAGGTCCATTGTGGCAGACTCCGTAGCCTGCGATACTACGTACTATCATCCCGACATCACACTCCAGCATGGTCATTCCATTAGCACCATATACTGCATATTTCATTACATCTTCGGCATGTGGCATTGTAGGTTATTATGTTTCTGTATTTCTATGACTTAGATGAGAGTGATGATATTTGTTAGCTCTTTCGAATTGTGTATTACATTATATCCTTGTCATTCGACATTTGATTATCTATGACTCATCATTTGCATAGCTGTCCTATATTACGTATTCTAATATTGATTAACTTATGGACTTGTTCATACTTCCGCTTATTCTGTTATCGCATGATTATAATCTTGTCAGTATTTCTGTTTACGCTGATAATTCCTGCTCTTATCAGTGTTTCTGCTTATTCAGTCATTATATGGTTTATGGATTAATAGCTTTTCGGTATTGTATGATTATGATATTGTATTGAATACTTGGCACTTATCTTGTGCACACACTTACACCACCCTCTAAGCTTTCTATAAGCTTATGCACGATAGATGCGTGCAGGTGATGTTAAGTTGCAGCAGCATTGAGCTTGGAGCGTGCCGCTATTTTCTGGAGCTTTGATTTTGACATATATATTTTCCTTTCAGCATCGTATTCAAATGATTATATTAGTGGATATGTGATGATGATGTTACCTTTATGATTTGGGCAAACTTGTGGTTATGCTTATTACTAGTTAAATGTACAAAAAAAAAAATCCTCCTTGTAAGATCCCAGGATCGGAAATCTGGCATATGAATGCTAGGAGCCGAGAATGGGGTACTACGGAGGCTGTTGCACCGGATTCGGCGATTGAGATTCATGTGAATCTAATTTCTGGGTTTGGAGCGTGACAGGTATCTTCTTCATCTCATCCACCTCTGCCTTCGTCTTGGGACACTGCCTGTCGCTCAATCTGAAGTGACCATCCAGTAGAGTACTGACTGGCTTTGCTGCATTCATATTTAACCGCTTTAGGACTTTCTCAATATACCGCTCTTGTGGCAACCAAAGCTTCCTACTGCTTCTGCCACGGGTTATCTCCATTCCTACGATCTGTTTAGTTGGGCCCAACTCTTTCATCGTAAAAGATTTGTCAAACTCCTGTTTCAGCTTATCGATCTTCTTAATATCTTTTTCCATGATGAGCATGTCATCAACATATAATAGTAGAACTAAGAAATCACCATCTGAGAACTTGTGCGTGAACACACATTGATCCGATTTCGTTCTGTCATACCCATGCTGTAATATGAACGAATCGAACTTCTTGTACCATTGCCGTGGAGCTTGTTTCAGCCCATACAAGCTCTTCCTCAACCTACACACAATATGTTCCTTGCCCTTAACTTCGAACCCCTCTAGTTGGTGCATGTAGATCTCTTCTTCTGGGTCACCATAGAGAAAGACAGTTTTAACATCTAACTGCTCTATCTCCAGATCCATGCTAGCCGCCAACCCAAGTAACTCCCGTATGGATGTCATCTTCACCACTGGTGAGAATATCTCCTCGAAGTCTATGCCTTTCCTCTGACCAAACCCTTTCACCACAAGTCTGGCCTTGAACCTCGTCTGTGAATTCTTCTACTCAACCTTCTTTCTGAACACCCACTTATTGCTCAAAGCTTTCTTGCCCTTAGAAAATTTCACTATATCATAGGTGTGGTTCTTATGCAAGGATTTCATCTCCTCTTGCATAACTTTCAACCACTCCTCCTTATGCTCATCGGCTAGGGCCTCAGATTAGTCTCCTGGCTCTCCCCCATCAGTCAGCGTAATATACTCATGCGGCGAGTACCTCTTGGATAGCTGTCTGTTCCTAGATGACCACCTCACCTGAGGCTCAACAGGTGGATCATGTGGGGGCTGCTCCCCTGGTCTATCTTCTAAAAGAACTCCCTCATCCTCTACACCTTGTTGTACTCTCCTGTCATTAAGCACCACGGGAAGAATAACCGGATCCATGTCCTCTAGCTCACCTGAACTAGGCTAGTTCTTCTCTGGCTTATCAATGTCTTCTATACACTGATCTTCAAAGAAAACCATATCTCTGCTCCTGACGAGATTCTTCTCTGTCGGATCCCACAATCTATAACCGAACTTTTCATCACCATACTCCAAGAATACACACTGTCTGATCTTCATATTAAGCTTGGACCTCTCGTCCTTTGGTACATGAACGGATGTTGTTGAGGGTCAAATAGTGCATATTAGACCCCAAATATTGTCCGAATTTACAAGCATAATAGTGTTTAACGGCTGATTCAATCGTGTTTGTGGTGCAGGGGTCTTTATGAGCTTGAACTGAAAATTGATGTTAAAAACATGGTTTTAGCGCTCAAGATGCACCAAGGCAAGGGACACACTCCAGGGGACCAAGATCGACTGAAATTACACGCCAGGGATCCGAGAAAATTAAATAACTGAAGCTCAAATGGCCTAAAACTCATCCAGAATGCAAGATCACATGTTTCCCACTATCCGTTCGGTTCGAAACTCCATACATGTCTTGAGGACTATAAATTAACCGTACATATTAAATTTCAACCATTTAAGATATCGGGAAGCGCGTCAACGGACAGATCAACCTATAAACAGTCGATTTCAGGCCCACCGGATACCTAGAATTGCCTCAATTTCGGTCTCAACCGTTAACATGATGTGAAAAAATGGATGAATGGAGAAGATTTCAAATTAAATCATGATGGATCCCACAAGTTAAGTGTGTGTACACTAAGTACACGGCACCCGTCGTGCACCGAACGGCTCAAGTCGGTCAGCAGGCGCTGACCCGACTCTTTCTTTTAAACGAAAATTCCATTTTCTGCGGAAGCTGCAACGAGTTGCGGATGACGTCAGGTGGACCACCATCATCACACATCCGGCAGATCAGAACCATCCATTTGTTCAAGAAGGGAAAACCGACCGTACAAGTAAGGTTTGTCCGAAAAAATGATCGTACATGCAGGAAAATTTCGATCCCATGCAGTTCGGACGGTAGAAGCAAGTCTCGGTGAGCCACACCTCTTCCACTCTCAAAAGACTCCTCCCCGGACGGTTTTTCGACATGAATGTAATGGACGATGTGGATTTTCAAATCAACGAGTAGCATGGGCCACACCAACATCACAAAGCAACGTGCGCAGCCTCTGTTTCGCAACAGAGGCTGTGGTGGATCACTGTGGGCCCCACCTATCGTCCTATTCTACAATCCAGACCGTCCATGGAATTCAGAGGGCGGGTGTAACCCGCACCTAGGTTTCCTTTTGGGTCATGTACGTAAAGAAAGGACATATCAGCATTCAAACGCAATTCGAACGGCGGTTTAAAAATCTCAGTAGGCCACACCGAATTCAGTCAAAAACCATCCATTTTCATTTGGTTTTTCGATAGGAACGCAATGGACGGCCTAGATTCCCCCGTTAAAATCAATATTGGGCCCCACCATCAGCTCAGCGAAAGCCATTACGCAGGCCGTGCGTCCGAACAGCGCCCGGATTCTGTGGGCCAACTCCGTCCGACTACAGTCTATAAAAAGGGAGGATTCACGGCTGGGGCTGGGGGAGAAAAAGTCTCTTGGTTTGGGTGGACGTGGAACGAGCAGGAGAGAGAGAGAGAAAAAGAGGGACGTGGAGGCTTGGGCAGGGACGTGAATCAGAAGAAAAAAAAAATATTTTCTTTTTTATTTTTTAGTTTATTTTAATTTTGGAGATTTAGCCCATCCATGTCTAGCTAAACCTCTTAGCTAGGGCTAAGAGGTGAAGCTTGTAGTGAGATGGGAGATTTTATTTTATTTTTATTTTAACTCATGAATTGACGTTGATTTTAGTTGATTATTATGGGAATGTTTTAGGTTTTTAATGGTCTGTTATGACTGAAATTACAATGGGTCTGCAATGGCTTTAAATATTTCCATTCTCCTTAATGTTTATGATGTTAGGAAGCCCTGTTGTTCACCATAGTCTCCTGGGCATGGTTGGATGTCGGTACCCTTCCTAACCTTCATACATGTGATGGGTTGGTAATTAGTTTAATTCTGTTGTTTGCCATAGTCTTTTGGACATGGTTTAGTGATGGAATTCATTCTAATTCATATACCTTTCATCTCTTGAAAACTAGATCAATGTCAATTCAGTTAATGTCCATAGAACATGCATAAGGTCTCCCTGATCTCTACAAGTGGATTCTCTGAATCCCTAGTTCCCTTCTCCTGATTTCTCTCAAGTTTAGATAATTATTTCACCAGTATTCCTTCAAATTCAATCAGATTAGATTTCATCTTAGCCTAGTTCTAGTTCTAGTTAGTTTTAGATAACGTACAAGTTTCAGTCCCTTGGGATTCGACCTCAGTCTTACCAAGTTATTACTACATCACAACCCTGCACTTAGGGAGTGAACAGATGCCCTGCATCCAAACACCCTGAGATGACTATACAATAGATCCTATCCAGTCCACAACTTCTCGGACACTTCTCCATTCAACGGGGCTGATGGAGACCTGTTTATCAAATACACCGCCGTGTGCATTATTTCTCCCCAGAACGTCTTGAGCAATTTCGCAAGGGATAACATGCATTTGATTCTCTTAACAATGGTGCGATTCATTTGCTCAGCTACACCATTATGCTAGGGGGTCTTGGGAACCGTCTGTTCATGCCGTATACCCAGGGACTTGCAGTACTCATGAAAGTCGCTAATGTATTCACCACCATTGTAAGTGTGGATGCACTTCAATGATCTACCTGTCTCTCTCTAGACCATAGCATAAAATAATTTAAACACACCAAAGACCTCATCCTTGGATTTCAAAGCATAAACTCAAACCTTCCTAGATGCATTATCTATAAAAGTAACAAAATACAATGCCCCACCCAAAGTTTTTGTCCTCATAGGACCACAAACATCAGAATAAACCAAATTTAATGCATGCACTTTATTAACATGAGAAGCATTTTTAACGAATAAAACTCTATGTTGTTTCCCTGATAAACAATCAAGAAAGGTTTTGAGAGGTGTACCTGTCACGTATAGAAAGAGCTGCTTCCTCGCTAGTAGCTGAAGCCATTTTTCACTCATATGACCTAAACGCTTGTGCCACATGTCAATAGTTGAATCTTTCGCTGCATTCAACCCACCCTTGCACACACTGAGATATGCCTTGTAAAGGGTGCAACACTTCTTTCCTTTGGCTGCGATTAATGAACCCTTGATGAGCTTCCAGTGCCCACCAACGAACGGCTTTCATAGCCATCATCATCCAGCCTTCCCGTCAACATCAAGTTGAGGCGAAGGTTTGTAATATGCCTCACATCCTTAAAAACCAATGTGCAACCCACATCGGTCTTCACACAAATATCATCGACCCCTACGATCTTCGATACGCCAGAATTTTTTATCTTCACGGTCCATAGTCACCTAACTTATAGCTTGTGAAGAAGTCCCTGCGTGGAGTCGCATGAAAAGAGGCTCCCGAGTCAATCACTCAGTCAGTGTCCTGACTCGTAGCCGTGAGACAAATATCATGATTTGCTGAAAGAATAATAACAATGTCGTCATCTGTAGTAACCGCAATGGAATCTGATTCATCTTCTTCTCCTTTCCTTTTCCTTTCTTGTCGTTCTTAGCCTTACGACATTCATGTTTGTAGTGGCCCTACTTGCCACAGTTCCAGCATTCAACATCTTTTTTATTACTCGACTTGCCTCTTGATTTATCTCAGGCCTTCCCGCCCTTCTTATTATTTCCTCTCCTTTGTTCCTGTGTCACAAGGACCTCTTGCTGAATAGACCCCTGAGACTTCCTTCTTGTCTCCTCATTGAAGAGACAACTGGTTACTTGTTCCATGGATATCTTTCCGTCTGGCGCGGAGTTACTCAGAGACACCACCAATGTTTTCCAACTGTCAGACAATAAACTAAGCAATAGTAAAGCCTGTAATTCATCATCCAGGACCATCTTCATAGCGGAGAGCTGGTTCACTATATTGCTGACCTCATTCATGTGCTCGGCTACAGAACCATCATCCTTGAACTTGAGATTCACAAGTTGTCTTATCAGAAAATTTTTATTACCGGCCGTCTTCGTCTCATACAGCCCTTCCAATTTCAGCCATAGGCTAGCGGCTGAGGTTTCCGTAGACACATGGTAGAACACAGAGTCATCCAACCATTGTCTAATAAACCCCACCACCTTCCGGTCTAACTTCTTTCAATCATCATTAGACATATCTTTGGATTTTGCTGATATGCCTAAAATTAGAGAATATAAGTCCTTGTAATAAAGCAAGTCCTCCATCTTAGCCTTCCATATGGTCCAGTTAGAACCATTGAGGCTGATCATCCTTGATGAGCCACCTTCCATAATTCCAAACTGATCCTACTCGTTCAATGAACTTATCTTTGATACCACTTTGTTGGGGGCCTTGCACAAAACCTTAAGATCTAGCCCTCCAGAACAAACCAGAATTATGAGATAATAATGTAATGAAGTAAATCAAAACATAAACCACATGACACCAGGGATTTTTACTTGGAAAACCCTCAAAGAGGCAAAAAACCACGGGACCTCGTCCAGATCAACAATCCACTATAAAGCAGAACGTTACAACCAATCACAAGTACACACCGCTTAGATCAAACCTTCATCACTCATGTATGAGTGGATAAACAGTAAGAAAAACAAAGAAAACGGAGAGATCTCACCGATTATGTTGGAGGCCTTACACAAAACCTTAGGATCTAGCCCTTCATCTTAGCCTTCCATATGGTTCAGTTAGACCCATTAAGGTTGATCATCCTTGATGAGCCACCTTCCATAATTCAAAACCGATCCTACCCGTTCAATGAACTTAGCTATGATACCACTTTGTTAGGGGCCTTGCACAAAACCTTAGGATGTAAACATCCAGAACAAACCAGAATTATGGGATAATAATGCAATGAAGTAAATCAAAACATAAACCACACAACACCATGGATTTTTACGTGAAAAACCCTCAAAGAGGTAAAAAACCACGGGACCTCGTCCAGATCAACAATCCACTATAAAGCAGAACATTACAACCGATCACAAGCACACACCGCTTGGATCAAACCTTCATCACTCACGGATGAGCGGATAAACAGTAAGAGAAATAAAGAAAATGGAGAGATCTCACCGATTACGCGGACGTGGAAGCGCTGAGATATGGTAGATCACCTCTACAAGCATAGCCTCCCTTGCTCAAGCTTCCTCTCTCTTTCTCTCTCTCTCTCTCTCACCTTTAATAGCCCTAAACCCTTTAGCAAACCCTTGCAAAGTTTTAGAAAATCCTAGAATACCCCGGAATAAACCCCAATCCTGAATACACCCCTTTATATAAGAATAGAAAGAGGTAGAACTCAAATAGGAAACAAAATTCACAAAATCTGCGTTTCCGCAATCGCATCTGCAAAACTCTTTGATGATATCGAAGGTCTCTCGATAACAGCTTCGATATCATCGACGGTCCTTTGATGATATCGAAACAGGACCAAAAACTGTCCAGCAACCAGAGGTGAAAATTCCAACAACTATCGATGTCATCGAAGGTCTATCGATAACAGCATCGATATCATCTAGACTCTTATCGATGATATCGACAGGACCAAAAACTATCCAACAACCAGTAAAAAAAATCCTATCAATTATCGATGATATCGAAACTGGTTCGATTTCATTGATTCCGCCAATGAGGAGAAAATCCCCATCAGCTCCGGATTACGATTTAATGCCTGGATCATACAAGGGATGGGCCAAAAGGACATAGAGTATATAATCTCTGTTTTCTCTCTAAAATTCTCGAAACTTCATAATACATTTCACCAGAGAATTTGTTCCATTTTACATGAAAGAGTTGAGGAGTTTGAATGAGGTTGGAGGTTATTCAGTTTCATCCAATTTCACCCTTATTTAATCTAAGTTCGAAGTTGAAATTAAAATTCAACTTTAAACCACTGAGGGAAAACATTGATGGGGAAAGGAGGAAAACTCTCCTAGGATCCACCCACTAATAGTTGCTCACAAGTAGCCTTCACAGGCCCATGTCCAATAATTTTTTGTGTTAGATGTTACTTCATAGTAGTTCATTCAGTTAAAATTTTTTTGAGTAGTTGATACCATCCAAACAATGAAGGAAATTAACTAAAACTTATTATCCTTGTAGGACAGTCTCTAAAAAAAAAAAAAAAAAAAAAAAAAGAATAGATAAAATCCTAACTTTCTCTAGTTACACAATGTCTAACATATAATACTTCACAAAATAGTTCTAAAATTCTATGACTCGCTACTCATAATTTAGTCTAGTAATTTGAAAAATCTCTTTTTAAGAAGACATGTTAAACCCATTCAACATAACTTGTGGTTACATGAGCCAAATCACTTAGTCAAATTATTTTTTTTTCTAAGTAAAATGTTGTGCGGGATGCCTTAGATTTTGCTCGTCTGAGAGTTGATGTAGGGCACCGTCGGTCGGATCGACAATCTGTTGGTCCAACTCATGGAGTGTAATGCCCTGAATTTAAGGGGTCAAGCACGTAATCGATCCCCAATATTCCGAGTGCCACTTATACTTTGTGAAAGTGTGATCCTTTGTTATGTTTAGCATTATATCTAAGCAATCATAGAGCTAAGCTAAGCAATGCAATATACTTTGGAATAAAGACAAACAAAATAAATAAATTGACTACGCATGAAAAGTGTGCTTATCCAGAGCATAAGTCCACAGTTGTGACCCAATATATGAAATTGTTCCTATGGTGTAATAGGATTACCATGGCTGTATATGCAGAAGCTTGGCGGAGCTAAGGAATGAAGGCTATGTCCAAGAGAGGGGTGATTAGGACCTATTTAAAAAGTATACTCTTTTAAATTCTAATTGCCTAACTTAAAATAATTTTCAATTAAACTAAGCAATGCAATTTAACTCTAAGGCTTCCAAGCCAATAGAGGGTCCAATCACATAGACTACAAATGATTTACAAATAAGCAACTAGTCTATATCAAGATAGTGTATATGTGTGTGTGGGATGTGCTAGCTATTAATACTAAGCATTCATCTAACCATGCATACATGTAACACCTCGATTTTTTTTACCAGTTGGGAATTGGACGTCCTTGAGCAGTACATTTGATTTCTGGACTTAAGTTTTTATCCGTGCGTGTATTCGCATGTGTTTGGGTATAAAAGGATTGACCTTGGATCCACAAAAACCGTCCGACTGAGTGAAATTTGAGAATTTTGAAGAATATGGACAAAAAGGTTCGGTTCCACCAAGTGAAACTCAGTTGCACTAAGCAAACTGGAGCATTTGTGACAACCCTGCTCAGTTGCACTGAGTATACCTCGAGTAACTGAGCAAATTTGGATAGCAGGACTCGGTTGCACCGACTAACTCTATTCAGCAATTTTCTGCATGTTCAGATTTTGACAGTTTCAGTATACTGACTTCAAAAAGTCATATCTATTTTTTTTACAGCTCCGATTGAGGTGATTCAAAAATTAAATTAAATCTTGAGGAGTCTATTTTCATGAAAAAATAAATAAAAATAATAATAATAATTAAAGGAGGTTAATTTTAGGAATTTTTAGAAACTATACTAAAACCATTAGTTTCAGGCAGCTGGTACTCCTAGAATTTTTAGAATTTTTTCAATAACTTAAAATGTAATGAATTTTAGTATACATAAAGTAGACTTGATGATGAACTACTAAAAAATAATAAAAATAATCTAATAATTAAAAGTATAAAATTATTATATGAAATAGACCTACTGAAACTGAAAATTTCTGCAATTACACATTGCTGATGAACCGCACATATCTTTTTCATCTTAGAGTTTTTGTATTTGATGTCTTCTTAGGAATTGCTTCTAATCATATTAAAAATCATCCTATCTAATTAAATTAATATTTTCTATTTTTTTATATATTTTACTAATTCTGATAGCTTCGAGTATAGTTGAATTATGGTCCTTGAATAAGGTGAGTAGAGCTGAATTACCATTTCCACTAATTATAAATAAGCCAAACTATGAATTTAACTAATCCAAGTCCTAATCATTATGCATGAGAAATCTCGCTGCCCAATCCATCCTGAAAATACCCTGATTATCCGAATAAGTTCTAAACCGCTCATTAGTAGGCCACTAGACTCGAAACTATAAAATAATGATCATCTTACCGGGCTTGACGTCTATCGCAGATGTTGAGCCGAGATAATGTCTAGAATCATTCAAGTTGGACCGAAGGCCAAGTGCATGGGATGTGAAAATGTCTTAGGCAGAAGTCTGAAATTTAAGTGAATTGGCACTCTTCTCTTTTGTAAAGTTATAACTTTCTGACCGTTGGGTTTCAACCAAACTTAATGTGTGAGTTAAGAATATTTCTTCACACATATCCATATAGTTGTAGCCTCGATTGATCATCGATGACCGTCTATCGCAAGTGGGGCCCCCATAGCTAATTGAAGCATCTGATTGCTGTCTAGTTATGATGAAACGTAGATCCCATAGTGGGGCACCTGCCCCATGGTGTAGATAAGCTAGTGGGCCCCCAGAAGGACCTTGTAAATCAAAAACAGCCCCCTTCAGGATTAGTATATGAATAAAGGGCCATTGCAGCCATTTTCATTAATTTTGGTTCTATAAAATAACCTCATTTGCACACCCCCTTCTCCCATACGAATTTTTTCAAAGGTAAGGAGAGAAATAGGAGAAGAAGAAGAGAGAAATGAGAGAGATGGTGGGGCCTAGTGCCGAATTGCACCGTCCAATCCCATGCTTGTCGAATCTTAGAAGATCTTGTCTCTATGCCCGGTCTCATGTCTTCCATGGATGAAATCCAAAGATTTCAGGTTGGATTCTCCACTCTTTTGGTAGGTAAGAGGTTTCCTACATGTCTTTCCATCAATTTCTTTCATTTCTTACATTTTGAGCTAATAGGATTAGAAACTCCCCTTTTGTTTTCTTCGATTCTTTCAAATCATAATGTTAGGGTTATGTATGTTAGGGTTTTAAGTCATAATTATCGATTGGAGCGGTACATACTCTTGTGGGAGCCGTAATCGAGCTCGACACCATTAGGATTTTGGTCGTGCTCCGATTTCGGGTCTCGATTCATCAAATCGAGTTGTTGGATCAATCAAATTGAGTTAATTAAGACATAATTCATTATTTAATATTTAATTAGGACTAACTCCATGTCATTAATGATATTTATATACGTTAATTTAGGTTTAGAGCATTTTTTCTAAATTCCCGACGTTAGGGCCACATCCGAGTTAAGGATTTTGACTTTAAGATGAAGATCTATCCCCAAGCTTTTACTTGGTATTTTAAAATAATTAAATATATTTATTTACTATTTGATTGATAACATGCTCGATGAAATGCATGGATGACATAATACTCTTAATATTATAAAAAATCTTGGATGTTAAATGCTTAGAAATACTAGGATGATTTAATTGAGTTATTGCGGTGGATCGAGCTTTGCAAATTTTCTAAATATGCGAATGGTCTACTTTAGGGAGGCTATCTCAGGCCTATACGGTTGACTGGAGTTGAACATGGACGATCGACAGTAGTTGGAGCTACGCGAGATGCTTTGCACCTAATGACGATTTGCCATGGGTCCTCCATAGTCGATCGCATTAGTCTAATGTAAGCTTGGTCATTCTTATGCTTGGTAATTGTATAACATTCAATAGAATCTAGGATACTACTGTTACCAATGAATTAATCTACTCATAATCGTTACTGAATTGATCCCAAGACTCATGGGCCAACATGGTGGTATGGACACCGTGTCCGAGCTGTTGGCCTACACTGGGGTGACGAGCCTTCTCATAGTGACCAGTGATAACTAAGACTCAGGAGTCAGGCATAGTAGTATGAGACATTATGTTCATGCTATTGACCTACGTTAGGGTGAGGAGCCTCTCCGTAGTAACTAGCGAGCACTAATGGAGGTGATAAGTCCTTGTTCGAACGACCCCCGTCAAATTACCTGGCCGATGGTTTCATGCCAAAGTACCATTCAAAAGACCGGGCGTGAATAGAATGGGTGACGAGCCCTTTCCTTTGTATTGATTTGGTTTAATGTGATAAACCCACACCTCTGTAACACCCCAGCCGCTGTTTATCCGAGCTGTGGTCCAAGTGTGGGTTGGGGTGAGCCAATTGATCTAAACTCCCTTTGAAAATAGTGCTCTAATCGGTCGGGGCAGCATGTTGTGGGCTGTTACAACTGTAGAACTGAGTGATCATACTCAATTTAGGTGACGATACATACTGAGTTGATCCTCATACATTTAGGTATCATACCATACCTGTGAAATTATTGATTTGTGAGATAAACAGGTGACACCTTAATTTAGATCAAGTGACACTGGTGAGGAGCCGACACATGCCATAACTAATCACGTGATCCGAATAATGACTCGTGATATAATGGTGGTATTCTAGCTTTGTCAACCTGCTATATAAAATGAGACTAATAATCACTTAGCTAATCATGCATTAGAATATGATGTTGTGATTTGGTGTTGGAGTCGCTTGTAAGGGAGTGTTGGTCATTTGTGAAATATGCTTGGAAGTTGCTTATGAGTAAGTGTTGGATTGTAAGGAGTATACATCATTTCATCATCACGTTAATATACTTACCAAATAGATTAGGAAAATGTTTGTTTATTATGCAATCATTACTCTCACTTTGTTGTGTTGGTAACATGTGTAACTTATTTAATAATTATGCATTAAAGATAACATCCTTGAGTTTATAATACGTATTAATATGTATTTGTTGTGAACCTGCTAATCACTAAAAATGTCTCAAGTAATAATCTTAGGGATATTTCTTCACTATGTTGGCATTTGACGCCTCCTATTTGACATATATAAATAACTCAGCAATAGGATCATTCGATGGTGCGCTTGGGGCGGCCAATAGATCTCTAGTTTCTTCCTACTAGGTAGTTGTTCTTCTATTCTTATTGTAATTATTGTAATTTGTATAATTCTTATTTAGGTGGATATCATCTTTTAATTATATTTTTATTGTCAGCTCCGTATTTATTTATTTTGTTATCTTTACCTCGCTTTGGATCTGCTAATTTGAATTGCGCTACTCTAATTGATCATGTGAAAAATGAGTGTGAATATGAATGAGATCACATGTATTTCATTAAGTTAACACCCGAAAACTCAGGACCGGAGTCTATATACTCGGGTGCCGATTTTCGAGGTGTTATAATACATAATTAAGCATTAATTCAAATAAATAATGATAATTAAACATGTGAGCAAATGACAATCTCAAACATAATCATATATAGTGGTTCGACTACTTGCTTACTCTACTCCTGACGAACACACTCAACTCATAAGTGTACCAGATTTCACTATCGGAGGTTTTAAATTAGATTAACTTTTAACCTTTACAGTCCTTTACAATGACTCTAGACTTTAGGCTCTACATGAGCGAAAGTCCTACATAAGAGCCCAGTCGTTTAGGTCTTACATAAGAACCAAGGTCCTACACAAGAACTTAGTTCGAGTTTGGATCTCAAACTCTTACCCTCAATTCTATACATAAATAAAGTAAAAATGGACTCTTAAATATGACAACTTACTTATCGGATTAAGTCCTTTTTTATAGTGCCTTCTTGGATATCTTGACCGTTGCTCTCCCATGCTTCAATCGGCTCCCCGATGCTCCCCTGATCAAGATGTCGTAGCTTTGCCAAGGCTTCAACTCCAAAAGATCAAACACCTTAATTTGATACTCCTCCAAGGTGACTAAGGTGATGGGAGGTTGGTTAAATCTCCTACAACTAGGGAAAAGTTATTTTTCCTTGAAGATTCACCTAGATAGGTCTTCTAGACGATTTGGACAATGGTATGCCAAGATGGCTTAAGTCCAATATCTAAAAAATGGAAGAGTTCAAGCACATCTTCGAGGTAGAGGTTGGAATCCTCATGAGAGTGTTAATCTCAAGGAAGATGGTTTAGAACTCAATGGAATAGAGGCTTAGGATGAGGGATATGAATATGTAATCTCCTAAGCTTCTATTGTATAAAAAATTTATGCAAAAGCCCAAGAACCAATTGTCATTTATAAAAAGTTCGAGCTCTAACAGTAGAAAAAAATGGGCAGAAAAGAGCTCATCATTCGATGCCATCGATAAAATCATATATGTGAGGTACTTTCGATACCATCAAGCTTACCCTTTGATGTCATCGATGGTGTCGAGAAAATCATAATTTCAATGTATTTCTTGTTGACAATTCTAACTCTCAATTGATGCAATTGAGGGGTCCTTTGATTCTATTGAACTTAACCTTCGATGCCATCAAAGGTGGCCTTGATGACATCGAGAAAATTAGAACAAGTGTCATTTTGTTGCTAGATAGTTCTAACTCTCGATCGATGTCATCGAACAAGCCCTCAATGTTATCGAATAGCCATCGAAAATTGTTGTTTTAGGCTATCTTTTACACAACAGCTTCTCACATCTACTAGCCTTATTTATCATGCTTCTTTTAGTTTTCTAAGGCTAATGGATGATCAATTAAGTATTCCTATTAAGCCTAAATCATGTAGAGGTCTAAAGTTGTTTTGTATTAAGGGTTAGGGTTAAGGCACCTCATTTATCTATTCTTTGCTCCTTAATGATTCATCTTCGCTTGTGTTTTTGGTCTTCACTTTTCAAGGGCTTAACCAACTACTTGACACAAGAATTTATGTGATTGAAAATAGGGTGCAAAAATCATTACACTAACAATATACAGTTCCAAAAAAAAAAAAAAAAAGTGTCATGGTGAAGATCTCTCAATGCCCCAAAGATGTCTGTCACGACTCGCCAAGTGACATGTCTACTACATCGGCCCATCCAACAGCTAAAAGAATAAGAACTCCTCTTGATCTAGGTATGCATCCTCCAACGCATCTGCTTCAATGACCCCTGTATCTATAATAGTTTCTGATTGTTGTTTTAAAACACTGTCCCAGAGTGAGAGTGAGTGATCAACTCAGTGGTTTCATTAGTTCTGAGTTACGCATGTTATCAACCCAATCAACGTGGGCAATGATAAAATAAGAAATCAATCATTTCCTAAATACTCTTGTTAAATTTTCATATGAAGTTATGACATGATGCATGCTCTTTTTAAACAACACTCCCTCATAAGCGACTTCAACACCTATTTTACATATGTCAACACTTCCTCATAAGTGACTCCACCACCTAATCACAACAATTCATCTAATAAAATGCAGTGAATGCGTATGTTAGGTAAGTAATTATTTAAGTCCATTCATCTAGCATAATTGGGGAAGGTATAGGGTACCCTTATTTTATCATGGTCTCAACTAGATCATGAGGCTCGGGGTAGCCGTAGCAGCTCCCTACTGTGTCCCTTGATTTGTAATCGGGTTCATCACCCAAAGATAACTCCTCAATCAATGTGGGACTAACGCTAGCCCGATTGATTTCAAAGGACCAGGATGACACATCTTGGAAGCACAGGGTTAGGCATCCCATCGATGAGTGGAGGACGCCCACAAAAAATGTAAGAGTCGTCACCCAAACATGATTGTGGAGTGGTCATGGTATGATTCCAATCTGATGTATGACGCTCATAGCCTTCTTGATTACTCATTGGTCACTACGGGGAAGCTCGTTGTCATGTGCCAAACTCGGGAACTGGACTCACAAAATTTTTAGTCCCCGAATCCAGTGCCGACAGCTTCCGTGGTACCCTATTCTCGGCCATATACTAAGTTCCGATCCTGGAATCCTACAAGGAGGATTTTTAGGGTGATTTTAAATTTTTTATAAATGAGCATAACCACAAGCGTACCCAAGTTGCAAAACATCATCACCACATATCCACTAATATAATCTTTAAGTACAATGCTGAAAAGGAAATACATAACATAAAAAAACTCCAAAAGATCGAGCACATGCTCCTACCTCAATGCTGTTATGGTCTAGCATAACCTGCATATAACGAATATGCATAAGCTTACTACGAAGCTTAAAGAGTGCGTGCGTGTGTGTGCAATACATGTGTCAAGCATACAAAAATCAGAATACGCAGAAATAATAGAGGATTAAACTGGCAAGTCTACAAATGCTATCAGCCATACCCAGGCTATACGATGCGAAGGCCTATATGGCCAAATATCACATGCTAAATATACAATGCAATGTGTCAATCTTCAACTAGTCCACATGTCAGAATAATTCTCAATTGGATGATCACCGGGGTTTAGTAAACTTTCAACACTAGTTGCCGCCCATCGCGTGCAAGACCAAACAAGTGCAAAAGACCTCACTATCCACCTCCTCAGTGGTACACAAAAACCACCCGATCCGTCGATAGTGAACTCATTTCAAGAGCTAGTCAAACTCAACCTATCATATAACCCTTTGTACCCGGGCGAGTAAAGTCAAACCCCATTCCAACCGACCCTGACACAGTGAGAGATGCGGCCTACCGGTATCCATTCATCGCGCGCTCATGAATCCACTTGGTTTAGATGATGGAGCATCCTACTGGTACCACAGAGTTTAGGAACTTTCACCTAGGGACGCCTGTGACGCTTTGTAAGTGTCCATCATGTGCCAGCCACAACAACGCTATGGGATCACCTCCCTGGTGTCTCTAGGGAGTAGATGTATGTGTCACACAATGCAAAATTCATGAATCACACTATCCAAGGCATGCATCAAACCTGCGCGTATCACGCGAATCATGCGAGGTGACCATATCTCATATAGAGTCCTCTAAGTATCTCAAGTCGAACGGCGTATACTATGAACAATCATCATCTACAACATGCATACAAATGATGCATATGGGCATATAAACATATAAATGATGCGTATGGGCATATAATTAGGCATGATATCAATTACAATAAGCATGTTATCAATACAATAAGCATGCTATCAGTGCGAACAAAAAAAAAGCATGTTATCAGTGTGTCCTACTAGGTTAAATACATGAACATTTTATTAGACATTCATGAGATAATCACCCTTAATTGGCACATCATATTCAAAGAGTTGGAACCGAACGGCAGGCCTCACTAGAAATGTAAAGGTCCATGTGGCATGGCCCACTTGAGCCTAGAATCGGATCCTCATGTAGCCTATAAGGCATAGGTAAAATGCATACACCAAGGAGGGGTCCATTGGGAGTGACCCAAATGGATACCCACACGTGCAACATATGTCCCACTATGCTATTAATATATTTGGGTGCATGGCCCACTAATGATATCCCAAAATAATCAGATTATCAACGACATCTCTATAATTATTTTATAAGGATGATGTGTACCATCTGAACATCTCTGACATAAATCGGCAGTTATAGATTGTAAGACCCGTATCCTAATCCGCACTGTTCCGTTGACTCCCGCGATCCTCCTCGTCAAATTTCAGCAATCCGCGACTTATAGTTGACGTTGCGCACGACCGTAAGTCGTATCCTATTCATTTGAGCCGGCTTAATCCGAGACTTGTATCGTTGCGACCGCATCGTCACCGCGGTTTCAACACCGGAACTCACGCACCGATCCGATACCCAGACGATGAGATACGGACCCACGTTCAGTTCGAGCAAAAATACCGCGCGTTGCAAATCCCAAGGAATCTCTACAATATGTCTCATCAATCCCATCAATCACCTCTCATGTCAAGTACACCCACCCATGCTTCCTTTCTCCACAAGTCAAGCAACCACCTAAGTCAACTAACCTCTCACTTCACCCATCACTCACTTCACATCACTCCATCACTCTTACAACTCTCTCTCTCCCTCTCATTTCTCAACACACCAAACCCAAGCAACCAAGAGAGCCTCCCACGTCCAAGGCTCCCCATGGAAGAGGTGTGATTTTGGTGGCCCACTTTCCACTCCCAAATCTCCCATCCTAGCCATCTATTGCCCATCTCCACCATCAAAGTGAAGCTTTAGGAGACCGGCATCTCAACGGACCAAGAAGATCAAGTGGTGGGTGTTTCCTTAGACTACTTTTCATGTTTTAAGATGGGCCAAGTGAGGCCAACCGATCAATGGTTTGGATCTCACTTGGGACTCTAAGATGTGGCCAATGGCTCATCTTGATCATCAAGATCACTCTATGATGGGGCCATTCTCCATGGACCCCATCATGATGTTTACTTTCCTTGTATTGAGGAGGTCATCTAGACCATCCATTTCTAGTGGGGTGGGATCTCCACCGTCGATCTTTTGTTGATGGTCCATATGCAAGGGGACCTTTGATGTATGATTGGATGATTGAAACGGAGGGCCCATAGTGCCGGGGTCCCTCCATCACGCGTGTCCCACTCTATTTCTCTCTCCCTTTCTTTCCATTTACTTCCTTGTGTATGATGAAATGGCCGTATGGCCCACTTAGATGACCCCACCTTTAAGTAAGTATTTTGTCCAAGTCATCCACGAGTGGGCCCACCTTACATGCATTGTATCCTCACCACTTAGTATGTGGTGGCCCACCCAGGTAAGGCCCACTTAAAAATTTGCATTTAGTCAAAGAGGAGTCCAGTGACGTCTGGACGTCCCTGGATGAAAACACAAGAAAGGCTTATTACTAAGCCTTTGGGGAAGACCACCCATATAGGCCCCACCTTGGGGTATGTATTCAATCCAAGCCATCTATCTTTTTCCCCATCCCATTTTAGGCGTTGAGCCGAAAAATGAGGTTAATCGGGGTATCTAGTGGGCCATAGTGTTGAAAACGATATCAGTACCGTTGCCATCTATTTAGATTTTTGCTACGCACTGGAAGATGTCCATTATTGGTCTTGATAGGTCTATTTTGGCCTTGGGAATGCGATGGACGGAGTGGATTTACTTGGGGTGGCCCGCACACCTGAAAATCCTCAGGAAATGTGGATTTAAAAAAAAAAAAAAAAAAAAAAAACAGCAGCAGAGGCGCTGCTGCCTCTGCCATGCAGGACGTCAGGCATCCTGCGTCGTCAGCGGGCGGGCGGACGGAGCAGTCCCACGGCCCCTGCCGTGGGCCCCACCATGATGTAAATATGTCATCTAACCCATTCAGTAGGTGGGCCACCCCCCTGACGTGCCCCCCTCCAAAAATCAGGCTGAGCTGACGCTCAGGTGGCCCACACCATAAGGAACAGTATTGATTGAGTACTTACCATTGAAACTTTTGGTGGCCACAGGAGTTTTGGATCACGATGATATTTGTTTTTCTTCCCTTCATCCAGGCCTTTGTGACCTTACCAACAGGCTGGATGGAAAGTAAACATTATGGTGGGCCCCCCCCATGGGACCCACAGTGATGTACATGCCTGACTCCACCGTCCGCACGGACGGTGGAGCCCACTGTATGCGTGTGTGTGAGTGTGTGTGAGTGCGTGTGAGTGCACGTGTGTGTGTGCATGTGTGTGAGTGCGTGTGAGTGCACGTGTGTGTATGCATGTGTGTGAGTGCGTGTGTGTGCATGTGTGTGCATGCATGTGTGAGTGCACATGTGCATGTGCATGTATATATATATATATATATATATATATATATATATATATATATATATATACTGTATATAAATTGTATAATATATTATAATGATGGTGGGCCTTCATGTGACCCCCGCCATGATGCATGTGTTGCATCTAAACCGTCCATTTATTTGTTGTTGTAAAATTATTTTATGGCTTGAGCCAAAATGAACCAGATCTATGGTTCAAATGGGCCACCATGGTATGTGTATAGGGCCCATGTTGATCCATTTATGGCCATTCATTTAGGCCCACCTTGGTGCACATCTAAGACCATGGGATTAATCTCATTTGGCATGTGTAATGTCCATGGGATTAAGCCCATTTGGCATATCTAAAGCCCATGGGTTTCGGCCCATTTGATATATACAATGCCCATGAGATCCGGCCCACTTATTCTATATAAGGCCCACGGGATTCAAGCCCATGAAATACGTATTAAAGCCCATGGGATCAAGCACATTTGATGTGCATGGGGCACAAATGGAGTGGCCTAGTTGATATATTTAAGGCTCGTGTGTATGGGCCCATCTAACATATTTAAGGCCCAAGTTGTAAGGCCACTTTGATGTATTTCAAGGCCCATGGATCATGGACCATTGCAATGTACATAAGGCTCATTGGTGATGCCCATTAATGCGACCCATTTGGTGAATGTGAGGCCCATGTAATACGACTCATTTGATATATCCAAGGCCCAGGGATCGAGGCCCAACGAATGTCCTTAGGGTCCATTGCAATGTACGTTTCTCATGGTCCGTGAAATGATATTTATGGCAAGCCGTGCCTAGGAAACAATGTTGGTTTAACGTCCACATTGTATGTACAATGTTGGTTAAATGTCCGCATTGTAACTCTCCTTAGGGCCCATTGATAGGTCCATACCCGTTGTTATTCATTGCCTCATAACATGCTTAGTATAATCTCATGACTCATGCCCATACGCATCATATGTATGCTTGATTTGAGTAGTGACTGATCATAACATATGCCATTGGGCAGACCACCTATGGACCCGTTAGGAGACGGAGTGCTCCACATGATCGTGCAGTACGCGCTGAATTTTCGCATGATTTGATGGCGTGATTCATGCATCTCGCATATGTGTGATTTGATCACTATAAGCCCTAGCGACATCAGGGTCGTGGCTCCATAGGTACATCGTGGATGACCGTATTGGATTACCGAAAATACTTATTCTATCACTGTGGGCACTTAGGATGTCCTTGGGTGAAAGTCCCAGAACCTTTTTGGTACCAGGAGATGCTCCAACGTCTAGACCGAGTGGATACACGAGCGCCCGAGTGCCGAATACCAGTAGGCCGCGTCTCCCACTGTGTCGTGGTCGGTTGGAAGGGGGTGTGGCCTTATCCGCCTGAGTGAGAGGGCTATAAGCTAGGCTGAGTTTGACTAGCTCGCAAATGAGTCCGCTATCGACGAGCTGGGTAGGTATTGGCATACTACTGGTCAGGCGGGTAGTGAGGTCTTATCCGCTTGCTTGACTGTGCAGCTAGGGAGGTGACAGTCTCTGCGAAGTGTATTAGACCCCGGTGATATTCAGAGAGGAACTGTACTGATATACGTACTTGAGGAGTACCGACTTGCTTGGATTGCATTTCGCATATGACATTTGGCTATGTAGGCCTTGCATTGCATCGGTGTGGCCGATGGTATTCATATCTCGCATCATGCCTTGCATTACATAGCCTTGGTATATTCATGGACTTATCGCATACTTCCGCATTACCTGATCTTGTACACTCGGCGTTCGCCCTCCGCACACACTTACACCACCCTCTAAGCTTTTGTAAGCTTATGCACGATAGTTGCGTGCAGGTAGCGTTGGACGGCAGCAGCGCTGAGACAGGAGTGCATATCAGGACCTTTTGGAGCTTTTAATCACCTTGTATTTCCCTTTCCGCATTGTACTTAAGATTTTGATATAGTGGATATGTGGTGATGTCGTTTTGTGACTTGGTTATGCTTGTGGTTATGCTCCATTACAAAAAAAAAAAATTCATTCTGAAAATCCTCCTTGCAGGATCCCAGGATCAGAATCTGGCATTTGAACGTCAAGAGCCGAGAATGGGGCACTACGGAGGCTGTCGGCACCGGATTCGGCAATCGGGATTTATGAGAATCCGATTTTCGGATTTGGGGCGTGACATAGATTGATGGTTAGTCACTAAGATGTGATCCTATGCTCATAGCCCATATGAGATCTGGAGCAGCCTCAGTTTTGGGCCCATAACCTAACATGATTTGACAAGATGTATAAACAGAGTGGATGTGATACATACATCATGTCTACATGTGGACCCTACTTTCACACCCCAAGGTGGGCGTCCGTCCCCCCATTGGGGGCTAGTGGTATGCTGTGTTATATTATTTTATTTGTGTGTTTTGGTCACACGATCAAAGATGGCCACACTTACATAATCTACTCCGTTCGCTGGGTAGACCAGCTCAAAAAGGGTCCAATAAGCTCTAACCGGGACTGGTTTGGATGAACGAGGACCCCATGATAGACCTAGGAAGGTTTTAATAAACAAAAATCGTTCCCCTCCATACGGTCCTCTCGAATATTGAATCCGCCTCATATTTTAACCTGAAGCCTAAAATGATCTGGAGAAGTTGGTGGATGACTCATATCAAATATATACATCAAGATGGGTCCCACTTGTGAGACCCAAATTTGGCCAAGGTTACCGCCCACGTGCATGGGCTCCTTTATTAGTATTATTATTATTATATACATTTTTTTTGATACACTATCAAAGTGTGCCCCAAATGGATGATCCACTTCGTCCACTGTCTTGGCCAGATTGAGCGGGGTCTAATAGACTCTAATTTGGGTTGATTTGAATGATCAGGGACTCCACAGCGGGCCCTAGAACGTTTTAACATATGGACATTGTTTCTCTTAGTACGGCCCACTCGAGTCTAAAATCTAGCTCATGTTTTGGCCTACGGCCTAAAATCATCCATAGAATCTAGTGGATGAAATGGATTAAACAAATATATTAGGGTGGGTCCCACAGTAGGCCACTTGCTCTTGCTCAGGTTTGGCTTACGCCACCATCACGCGAACCTCTTTCCCCTTTTTTTTTTGTTCTGACGGATGGGGCCCATACTGAGGTGATCCTTTCCGTTCATTGAATTTTCCAGCTTGCCGGTGACCCAAGGAGATCAATATTAGATAGGTTCCGGGACACACATCACAATGGGCCTTAGAAAGTTTCAACAGTGGAATTTTGTTTCCCTCAGTGCAGTACACTCGGGACTCGAATTTGTTCCATTTTTGGCCTATAATCTAAAATAATGTATAGAAAAATGTGGACAGAGTGGATCTAATCTATACATGAAAATAAGGGCCCACGAGTGTGGCACCCCCTCTACATCTGAATGGTTTTGACTTGGAGTGCGCCAGCCCACCATCCCTTCTAGTGTGGTGTGGTCCACGTGATGATTGGATCAGCCTCATTTTGGGGATCTATGGCCAAAATAATGTGTTAAAATGGATGGACGGCATGGATGGAACATATACATTATGGAGGGGTCCACGAGTGGAGACACCTCATTTGCTCTCATGGTTAGCCAGGCACTGGCAGCAATAGAGTCCAGGGACGCTGTTTGCACACCAACGGCAGTGGTTGAACCCCTTTTTATTTTATCCTATTTATTTATATGTGGGGTACATATGAGAGATCCAAACCACCCATCAAGTTGGCAAACTCATGGTGGGCCATGGGGCTTTAGATCAAATTGATTTTGATTCCCTTCCCACCATCCAAATCCACATAAACCTACCAATATTATTGGATTGGAAATAAATATCACGGTGGGCCATACAAGATGGCTCATGCTGTGATAGCATGCGGGGCAAGCTCTCCAACAGCATGACCCATTTATGGGCCCTACAACATCATAATCTTGGGAGAAATAAGAAAAAAGAGAAACAAATGAAAAAGGGGTAAGAGAAGGACCAGCCATCGAGGTGGCCCCATATGACTATGGGGTCCACCATACAAGTTATACATGATCAAGGTGGGTCTCACTCTCGTGGGCTCACCAAAATATAAAAGCATAACAAAAGAGAGGGTTTTAACCCTCCTATGCAGTCACTGTGACAATGGACGGTCGGATCGGGCCGAATCATAGATCGAACGGCTTGGATGGTCTACCAAGCTCCTCTCCACTCCTAATCTCCTCTAATCACTCTTTTATCTTTTATCTTATTCTCTTGATCCTTCCTAATCCTCTCACAGGATCTCTTTCTTTTCTCTTAATCTCTCCTTATTCTTTCTTTCTTTTCTCTCTTTCTCTCTGAATCTCTCCCTAATCTTTCTTTCTTTTCTCTCTTTCTCTCTTAATCTTTCTCTACTCTTCCTAGAAAATGATAGAAATGAGAAGGAGTTAGGGAATTTTTATGGTAGAGATTTTTGAGTGGATATGGAATTATGAAAAGAGGGGTAAAATGAGGAGAAAAAGAATAAAAGAATGATGGCTAGCATAGGCAAGGGTATGGGTTGTATGAGAAAGGCATGGGCTTGTTTGACTAATGGGGAGAGAGTGACATGAGTGATGGATGGTTTGATTGATGGATTGATTGATTTGACAACACAAGAATTTATGAAAGTGTGGCCCGCATGCATTGCGCAGCCCACTTCGGATTATGCCAAAAACTATGACTTCTAAACTAGGGATCGCAATGGGACGTCTTGTGTGGTGTTGGAATCACAACGCTTGCGCGGTTGCTAGGGTACAAGTCTTAGAGTATTGCGGTACTGAAATAGGGTCACGAACAAAATTCATCGATCTAGTCCTCCGAAATATGTCGGCATCGAAAACAAAACATACAGAGGGTTAATTAGGGTACGAGTTTTACACTCGTCACCCCATCGTAGGCCAATAGCTCGGACATAATGTCTCATACCACCATACCCAGCCCATGAGTCTTGGGGTATCCTAGATTTTATTTGTTGTTGTCATACATCATAAACATAAGTGGTCAGTTGACTTTTAGGATGGTTCAATCGACTTGGAGTACTCTGGCTCGACCGGCATTGGGTACGAGTATCCTGTGTAGTCCAACTACTATCGGTCGTCCGTGTTTGACTCGGGTCATGCGAACAAGTTTGGGGTGGTCGACCTAACTCGAGCCATTTCCATAATCTTGGTGGTTAGTCAACTGACCAAACATTGTAGCAATCATAAGTCTCGCTACGGATCAAACAATGCATCATGCAATCATAGCATAGGTTTCACTGCATAACCACTTAGGCATTTCATCACGTGAGCATTCATAAAGAAATGCGTTCAATAAAGCATTAAATCAAACACGTGAGCATACATAGAGTAATATGATCACTTAAGCATTTAATCAAGCATGTGGACGTCGATAAGCAACACATTCCACCACTTAGACATTTCAATAAATATGTGATCATCCATAACCAACTAAGAGTATATATTATCGCTTAATCAAGATGTTGACATACTAGCATGCACACACTTATTTATAAGTAATTAATCACTGACTGAGACCCTCAAGGGTCGATAAAAGATAATCTAAAGATCACTTTTATGATGAGTAGCCCAACTTAGCATTCTTAGGGTTAGGGTTTTGGGAGAAATCACTGAGACCTATTTTCTCCCAAGACCTATGCAATACAAAGGGATTTATAAGGATTTTGGGAAAAAACTTCTAATCTATCTAGGGTTTGGAAGTAAGGGTTGAATTTTATCGTATCGCTACCATGAGGATCCAAAAAGGGTTATGGTTGTGGCAAAGACTGCAGTCGAAAGAGGGAAGAACAGTCTCTCTCGATCGACCCTTCTCTTACACCCCTTTCTCATCCTCTCTCTCTCTCTCTCTCTCTCTCTCTCTCTCTCTCTCTCTCTCTCTCTCTCAATTTTAAGACTAGGGCACCAAAATTCGTATAAGGGGAGGGGTGTAAGATAAGATGGTATTTATAGTGCTAATTTGTGCCCAAATGGCCCTAATGACACTTTGTCCATCATACTAATCCTAGGGGAGGTCGTTTCAGACTAATGGGGTCCAAGTTGAGTGATCTTAGGTACCATCCTGGCTCAACATCTATGATAGACATCAAGCCCAATAAGACTGACAATATTCTACAGTTTCGGGTTTAGCGGACAACCGTCGTGCGGTCTAGATCTAATACGATGAATCAGGGCACTTCCGGGACAAGGAAATCCCCTATACTAGTCACGGGCCTCCGGTTAGTGTTGGGATCAGCTAAGTTCATGATGTTAACCACTTATGATTAGTGGAAACGGTTATTTGACCCTAAATATCCTAAATCTGCGATCTTAGCATGGTTTGTCCTTTTAGTTTGACTATTACAGTCGCTTCACGGCTCTGCTCGTGGACGTACTAGAGTTTTAGTATGGAATTTTCCAACACATTACACAGAGTGCAGGTTTTCTTAAGAGCAGAGAATGTTGTGTCGGTTCGACCGATAGGTTCTTATGGTGTTACGTGGTTTAATCACATAAATCAGGGTATTTAAGTTCGATTACAATTAGGGTTTAATCAATATGAGTGTTTTCTCTCTAAGGGCTAGAGTTTTGCAAGGTAAGACGATTCTATACACTTTTAAGGGTTTGGGAATGGATTTTCTTAAGATGATTACTATGAAAGCAAAGATTACAAAAAGAAAGAGCTTACCCGATTCGAACAACCTCGAATCTCACCCTTGCTACACCCCTTTGAAGCCCTGAGACGATTTAGAAATCCTAGTAATACCTCTCAATCCCATTTACACCCATATATATAACTTTGGAAAGAATCTCAAACGAAATCGGAAACAAATTTCGCAAATCTGGCGGATCTGCAAAATTTTACGCGAAAACGTTTGATGTCATTGAACACCCTTTAATGGCATCGAACAATTCATAAAATTTTCCAGCGACCAACAGAGGAAATCCGAGAAATACTCGATGACATCAAACTTGTCATCGATAGACTGTTGATTTAACAAATTTAAGACATCTATCAACAACATGCTCCCCTGCTACCAACAATCCCGCCATTCAGAACCACTAGTAACAGACCCACAACCTAGCTTATCAGATTGCTATATGAAATGTGTAACAACCCGTACTTTCAATACTCAGGTATTACCTAAAAAACATTGATTAGTATAGACACAAATCCCACTAAATAGAACATTCGCCTTTGTCCTAGCATTTGTTGATCAGTTGAAGTAAATTTCATCCTTAGACCCGGCCACCTGGCCATTGCTTGCTGGACCAAATATTGTATTTGAGCATACAATTGCAAGGATACACATTTGCTCGGAATAACTTGATCAAATGGTTAGATGGAGAAATGCACCTTAATTGCGAATTAAATGACTAAAGAACTATATGAAACTGACTATTTAAATACACCTAAACTAGCTCTTGACTATGGAACCATTCTAGATTGAATTAGGATCAATGTGACCATCCACCTTAGTTTTTCAAAGCATGAATCAACAAATCCACCATTGATCACATTTCAAAGAACCTAATGGTAAATTAACTCCCAAACTTAATACGTAGCTAATCTGCCCAGGATCGGTAGTTCAGATCAACCTAAGAGACGTTGGGGACATATATAATGGTAGATGGTCTACTGTGGTGAAATCCGATCATTAAACTACATGTAATCATCATATTATCGAATAGATAGGGGGCTGCGGCTCACCTAAGTTTTAGATCAACCTCTATATCACACTCGAACTTTCCTACGGGTCCCTAAGACCCTTTTAACCATTGATGTTCGAATTCGGAATGATCCGACCACTGGATCAACAGAAATCCACAAATAGGACTCGAAAGTTGAAAGTATAGCCCATCTAAGCTTTATAACTTCCTGATATTGATTCAGAGGTCCCTACTGAGTCCCCTGAAGTGAATGAATGGAGTGGATTGGATCTTATATCATGGTGGACCCACGTTAGTGTGCGTGTGCACCAGGAGCATTGCACCCGCGGTGCGCTGGACCGTCAGTACGGTCTAACGGGTGTTGACCCGTGTTTTTGCCAAAATGAGAGACTTCTCTCTTCCGCGACCTTGCACCAGCGACGGACAGCCGTCGAACGTTTTGATCAGTGCACCACCATCAACGGTCCATTATCATGATCCAAACCGTCCATCGTGTGCGTCCCTCCGTTTGGAACAAACTCTAGGTGATTCCACCATTGGATTGCTCATGTGTGTACACAACACCGGGCACAAAACTACTATGTGCGGCTGGTTTTTCCCGAAAACGGAAAGAATCCGTTTTCTGGCCTTTCCAAGCTGGCAATCCGCATTCGGGAGGGCTCTCAAAATCTGAGCCGTCCAACTGGGAAAATCCCAACTCTTCATTTCTTTTTAGGGTTTTCGTAACAAGAGAACACGGGGGAATCTCTCCGTTATTCTTTTTGCTGACACGATCGTGGCCGTTCATAAGCTTCCCAGTTCATCTGGTACGTCCAAACTAGGGCGTTAAGAAGCCCTTTCGCTTATGGTGCAGAGATCTCGGGAGAGAAATTGTCGGCCCGAGAAAATGCCGTTTGAAATGAGAAAACCCCCACATATCGTCCACATTCCTAGCCGTCCATCTAAAGCGTGGGTCCCACAATGATCATAGATCAAATCTACACCATCCACACGTTATAGATCGGAAGAAAAACCCCTTGACCACATTCTGCCAATAGAGCTCAACTCATCTTCCCCGTCCATCCGAAAAATCCATCATCATGGGATGGGCCTTATTTGTTGATCAAACACGACATTTTGATGGGCCTTACGATCAGAAAATCATCCATGTCATCAGATCTTGGCCATGTAGGCCAGATCTTAAGTTATTGTTTATAGCACTCTTGATTTGAGCGAGCGCTCGTAACTAATCTTGTGATTAGTTGCGTTCGAAAATTCTAGAAGCCGTTTTAGGTAGCTATAAAAGCTCTCTTTCCAATTCGGGAAAGAGGCCAGCGAAACCCTAAAAGCTAGCAAGAGAGGAGAGATTTGGAGTGAGGCGCCGCACCGAGCTACCACACCTATCCGGGTCGACTCGGCCTGAGTTATTGTAAATTGGGTTGAGTCCAGCGTCCCGTTCGGGCTTCCATCAAAGAAAGAGCAAGGAATGAGATAGAGAGAGAGAGAGAGAGAGAGAGAGAGAGAGAGAGAGAGAGAGAGAGAGAGAGAGAGAGAGGAAAGAGAGAAAGAGGAAGGGAGTTCGTGGGTGGCACCAAAGAAGCTGCAGCTGGTCGTAACTCGACCGAGTTGCTGGTTGTGGATTCGAGTCCCGACGAACCCGGAGCTAAGCCCACCGCGTCCAGATCCTTCCAACATTCAAGAGCAGTCTCCGATCAGGTAAATCCGTCCGTTTTCCCTCTGTCATTGACAGATTCCACCCACTGATCGACTGATTTCACAGTCGGCTCAACTCGGTGAGTTAGGTGACTCAGCACCATTCCAAGACCGGAAAACCCGATCTGCCTTCATGGCAGTGGTCGGTTTTCCTCCTGGAGCTGGGACTGGCACTGCGAGCCGTGCTCTGGTTCGCCAGTTGCAGAAGATTGCAATGCCATTTGCATGGTGGCTCTACCGAGTCAGTGACTCAGGGCCGTTTCATGATCTGGGAGCTTGATTCAGTTGGGTCCAGTAAGCAACTCACCTAGCTGAACCTGGGGCCAGCTAAGGGCGTTCCAGATCTACCCATTTTGGAACTGTCCCGACCGTTTTAACCCCACTGAGTCAACTCAAGAATCATAGTCGAACTGACTCGGTCAGTTTCCCGACTGAGTTATGCTGATTCCAATCATCTGGGGATGATTTGGATAACATTATATTCAATGGAATCATTAAACAAACCAGGTAGTTAATAGAACTCCTATAGACTAACTCAACTCGTTGTTAGTTGGCAACCCCGACCAAGTCAACTTGGTCGTGACTCTCTAATACTTTATAACAATTTCTCTAGGTACAACCAACCACTATTTTACATCAGAAGGCACTCCTACTTGCAAATCTGCCCAATCAAGATCCTTGCATCCACATTTCACTACAAGTGGAATCTCCAATCAAGGTGAGGGATATCCCACATGGCTTCATCACTTCATGGAATTCTAAAATAATTCTAGAAAGATATTATGATTGTGCAAATAGTAGTTGTGCTCCTTTAACTTTGAATTGACTTGAATAAAAATGCGGGAATGCCTCAATTTATGTTACCTCAACATATTTTATGAGAATTACTTTAAGATCACCATACCACATTTGAAATTACTTAAATACATATATACATCTTTTAGTTGCATTAAATGTAAGAGTTCTTGCTTCCACTACAATAATAAGCTTGCTCCATTTCTCATTATATGGGTTAGAATTATTATAGTTTGATACAAATGAATATTTCTTTTCTTAAGATGTATAGTAATCCTGTTACTATCCTAATGTGGTTGAAAAGTCATATCTATGTCTTCCTTTGGACAATTAGAAAAGTAAATGTATCTGTGTTGTGTTCATACTTGAATATTTGATATCCTATTAAAAGACCGTGAGCCTTGACCACGTTTATGAAAGGATTCTTGTTACTCCTATGAAGTGTACATGTGTATCATAGTACATGACATTCATGCATGACACATGAGCTTTTTCGAGTGTTCAATGTAAGTCACACTCTGTCTAATTTGCTATAAGTCTTATTACTTCAGTTAAACTCCCAGAGCATGTGCATTTGTACCACTTTGGGCGCTCTTTCTTTACATGAGGCTTTTTCGGGATCAGACTCTCCTCGGGTGTACCCCGTGTATTTTTTCAGGAGATATACTTGGGCGCACTCGTCTGAATGGCCTTTTCTAAGTAGTTAATCTATCGCGGGCGGTCTGTATGGTCTTTTCCACGCAGTTTACAACCGCGGGCAACCCTTTATTTTGACAGCTGGATGTGCATCCCCAGATCTGTAACTTAAGCATACATTCATACACCCATACATTCATTTATAATTTCATGATTAGTCTCCTTGTAATTTGAATGTGTTGATTTAAGCTGTTTTGGAATGACATAATATGCATAAATCCTTGCGGTAAATTTCAACTAAGTTTTCACTCACCCAATCGTGCGATTGCACCAAATAGATGCAGGATGGATGACAGGTGAGGACCCTTATGACAGGATTCCAGAGACGACTGAGTAGGTGTTCGGAAAGGAGGACCTTTATGCCAATGTGGTTGAGCCATTGGAGCTCAATTTATATCTTAGAATTTACTTGCTTTCATATGTCAAACTTTGTGTTCTGCTTAAATTGTTATAATAATTCTCTACTATGGGATTTCATTTTGACTTTCATTTACATGTATTAAACTTCCTTTTGTTACTCTTGATATCCTTAGTTTATGCAATGTTGCCTTACTCCATGTTATGAAATTTGCCGCTATTTAGATGTATGTTAGTCCACCTCATAACGTAATACTCGGGTTCTCAGTAAGGAGCGACTATCCCCAGGTTTTGAAAACCAGGGTGTTACAAAATGAAAATGATTTTATTTGATATATTATGATAAACAAAGCTTGGGAACATGTATGTATGAAATGAAAATTATTCTATTTGATGACTTACTATGTCAATTGCTAAAAACAGTTTATATTCAAACTCATTTCTTTTATCTTTTTTATTTTCTTTCTAATTGGAATTCTTTCTTCATTTTTTCTAATTTATTCTTGGTTGTTCTAACTTTCAATGTCTAATGTGTCTACTTCCATTGTCCCTTGCAGTGACCATGGTGAATTATTTTACGACTATTCTCGATGTCGTGAAGTTATTGTGGGATCCTCTTGCTCGACAGATAAGTTACATTAAGAATGTAGAAAAAAATGTGGAGAATTTGAAAAAGGAGAGAGATGTACTTACTTGTGAAGAAAGTGATGTGACTAAAGAAGTTGAGAGGGCTAAGTTGCAGCGGAGGGATCCCAAGGCTAAAGTGAACAGTTGGTTGAAAGACGTTAATGATGTTAAAAATGAAGTAAATGACATCGAAAAAGAATTCAAAGAAAACAGGAGATGTCTCAAAGAATGCCTACCCAATTATTATGACCGTCGAAAACTAAGCAAGAGAGCTTTAGAGACAACTTCCAAAGTAAAAGAGCTCAAGGGGAAGGTCTTTTCTGAGGATGTAATTGCCGTTGATCAGCTACCACCAACTGCACATACTTTACCCAACCCATCTTTACGAGCTAAAACATCGGCTGAAATAATTTCAGAGCAGATTTTGGGTTGGATAAAGGATGCAAAGATAGGAATGGTAGGCGTATATGGGATGGGCGGGGTAGGAAAGACGACCATCATGATGAACATTAACAATCGTCTCAAGGATGCCAAGCTTTTTCAAAGTATTATCTGGGTGACTGTGTCTGAAGATCTTAACTTGAAGAGGCTACAGACAGATATTGCAAAGAAAGTCCAACTGAACTTTCAAGAGGGCGATGATGAAGTAAACAGAGCAGCAAAGTTACATGATGCATTAGTAACCAGGCAGAAATTTTTGCTCATCCTAGATGATTTGTGGAAGTCATTTTCACTTGAAAAAGTTGGAATTCCTGAACCTAATGAAGAAAATGGTTGCAAGATAGCATTGACATCTCGGTCATTGGATGTTTGCCGTGGAATGAAAACAAATAAAAATATTAAAGTAGAAGAACTTTCCAAAGATGAAGCATGGGATTTATTTAAAGACTATCTTGGTAGCAACGTGGTGTTGGCTCCAAATGTACAAACTATTGCAAAGCTTGTGGCCAAAGAATGTGGAGGTCTACCACTAGCGCTCATCACGGTTGGCGGGGCTCTTAGAGATATTGATGATGTTCATGAATGGAGTAACGCATTAAATCAATTGAGAAGCTCAGAGTGTGAAATCGAAGGCATCCAGGACGAAGTCTTTAGGCGGCTACAGTTCAGTTACAATCGCTTGAGTAGTGAGAAGAGTCGTGCTTGTTTCTTGTACTGCTCGTTGTATCCGGAAGATTACAAGATCCCTGTAGAAGAGGTAATTAAATATTGGATTTGTGAGCGGTTAATAGATGAAAGGGGGGATATCCAAGCTCAAATTGACAATGGACATTCGATAGTGAACGGGCTCACACGTGCTTGTATGCTAGAAAGTTTCATTGATGAAGGTGGCATTAAGTATATAAAGATGCATGACTTACTTAGGGACATGGCGATCGGTATAACCAAGCATAACCCTCGGTTCATAGTCAAGGCTGGGACCGGAATGGAAGAGCCTCTGAAAGATGAGGAATGGGTGGGAGATGTGGAGAGGGTTTCATTGATGAGTAACAGAATTAACAACCTCATAGCAACGCCCAACTGCCCTAAACTCACTACCTTGTTTTTACAAGGTAATCCTCTTGAAGGTCATATCACTCCATCCTTCTTTCAAAATCAGCATATGTGTGGCCTCAAAGTTTTGGATCTATCTGATTCTAGATTCGAGTGCCTGCCTAACTCACTTTCTGGTTTGGTGAACCTCCGTGCACTGGTGCTAACAAAATGCTGCTATTTGTCCGTTATTCCTTCACTAGCAAAGTTGAATGAGCTGAGGCTGTTGGACCTTTCTTTCACAAACATCGACCAACTTCCGCAGGGGATGGAAAGATTAGCAAACCTAAGATTCCTTGATTTATCGTACATGTACAAATTGAAAAGGATTGATTCAAGAGTAATATCTAAGCTTCTCCGTCTTGAACACTTTACAGCATGGCAAAACAAATTGATTCTGTCATTCGTATTAGATGATCAGAAGGAAATTCTAGCTCGATTGGTTCATCTTAGACTCTCCTTTCATAATCTTGTGACCTTCTCACACTACGTCCAATCTAGGCAGTGGCATAAGTTGAAGAAATTCTCTTTCTCTATAGGAAATATTGTGTGTAAGGAATCTTACATCAAACTAGATGAAATCAACTATTTATATGAGTTTGAGCGTTTAGTATATCTCGGAGACCTGCAAGTTGGCACTAGAGAAAGTCTCCACTTGTTGCCTGCCAACACAGTGGACTTGATCATGATCGAATGTTCAAATTTCTCCAGACTCTCGCTTCTCTCCTTACAGAATGTGGAGGGATTGAAGTTTTGCCGCATTACTTGGTGCTTCAGCATGAAGTCTGTTTTATCAGTCAAAGATAATGCCTCTTTCCTCACAGCCTTGGAGCATTTATTTCTTGAGAGTCTACCAAATCTGCAAACTGTTTGTCGAGGAGTTGCTACACCTGGCACCTTTCAAAGCTTGAATTCCATAATCATCTATGACTGCCACAAGTTGAAGAATCTATTTTCAGTAGGGTGGTTGAAGAACCTCCAGAACCTTGAAAAAATTTCCATAAAAAACTGCAATGGGATGACAGACTTGGTGGCCGAGGAGGACGATGAAGAGATAAGTGCAGCATATGACATCACATTGCCTAAGTTAAAGAATCTCTGTCTTTTACGTGTAAATAAATTGAAGAAGATTTGCAGCAAGGTGCTTGTGTGCAGTTATATAGTCTTCATTCAAATCGATGGTTGTCCTAAGCTGAAAAAGATCCCTTTCTCTATTTGCACCTCATCTATACCTATTCAAGGAGAGATTAGAGGAACAAGAAAGTGGTGGAATACATTGGAATGGGATGATCCTGCTACCAAACCTCTCCTCCACCCTCTTTTTAAAGAAGTGGAAGGAGATGATGACAACAAAGACAATGACAGCGGTGACAACAATGATGAAGAAGAAGAAGATAGTGATGATGATGATAATAATGATGATGATTGTCATGAAAAAGAAGTATCAGAAAAGAAGAAACAACTATTACAACAATAAAAGAAGCAGGTACCACCCTAATCTGATATTTCTTACATGTAAGTTGCCAATTCTTTCATTTATATTTTGAAATGACCCAACCCTATAAAAAAACACTATAAACTATTTATCTTACTTCCATTGTAGGACACTTTTTAATAATCCAATTCATCAATTATTAAGTCTATATAATACCCATTTCATGGGCTGCCATGCAAACATCATGGTGGTCAAGTGATCCTAACCATCCTATAAATGTCTCATAAATGGACATCAAGATCGCTTACAAAAGAGTAGGTCCGATGGTATGCAGTAAACGTGGCAAACATGCGTGGCGATCACAGCTGTTGATAGGCAGGACACCACACTTTAATAGGCTCTATCAATTAAGGCCTGGAAAAAGACTGGTTAGATCGAGACAGAGAAATGGTGGACATTCAACCAGTAATGTCAAAATGATTGGATGGTCAAAGTTCTCTAATCACTGCCTATTTTGATTGAAGCATCGGGCCCTGCAAATCGACATTCTCGATCTCGGCATGTTTTTGCCCTGTGAGTTGTACGGGCCTTGCTTCCTTTACTTATATATATATATATATATATATATATATATATATATATATACACACACACACGGAAACGCTCACCAACGAACCAGTTGGTACGTACTAAATACAAACTTTTTTGAGAACTCAACATATATGATGAATTTCGAAAATTTGAACGGTCCACATGAAGCAGAACCTCATGAAACCCTCTAGTATGAAATTTTACTTTAATCCAAAACTTCAGTGGGCCATGAAAATTGCAAACATTTTTTTCCATTAATTTGAATTTCTCTTTGCTATGGCCCACCAGAATCTTAGATCAGGGTGAGTGTGTACGTGCATAGGTGAGCATGGGTAATATATATATATATATATATATATATATATATATATATATATATATATATATATATAACTTTTAAAAGTTAGGACGGCTTATTTTTCTCTTTCATGACTGACAAACAAACGGATGGCGATGGAGTGAGGATTTGGGGGGGGGAAGGCTAGCAATCCAATGACCCAGATCATTCAACTACACGACGTACATGAAAGAGTCCACCAGTTGATGAACTGGTCAGGTTAATTCGATCTTAGTATTTCAATTAGGGTTTTGTTAATGCTATCAGGTGAGGCCAAATCTGCTGTTTGTGATGAACGATGAACTTTCCTTTTGTGCACCTAACTTGTATATGTGAGTCCGTAGCTCTTTTATCCATGCCAGTGATCTGATAGCCCCTACCATGGATGTATGAAGTATTTGCAATTAGTCAGCTTTAACATTTTCATTGTTGACATATAAATACATGGTTAAGAAGAAATGCAAGGAAAGACGAGAGATATTCAATGTTTAGGAACTTTCCCTTGTTAAAGTTCCCTGTTGGTCACATAGGAAACTCAGCCTCTTAGACACACACACACACATATATATATATAGGAATGCTCGGCTAAGCACCGGTTCGCATGAATTCTCCTGAAAACTTTTTGAGAATTCATTTATGATTATATAGGCCCAAAACTTGAACCATCCACCTTATGCATCACCCATAAAACTCTCAGAGCTCAACTTTTACCCTGATCTTACTTTGGTAGACCATGGCAAAAGAAAATAGTTTCTTCCCTTGATTTGCCTTTATCTTTCATCATGGGCACCGATGTTTTGGATTATAGTAAAAATTGAGCCCTAAAGGTGCTTCATCAGGTAGACGGTTTAGATTTCAAGCTCATATAACTAGAAACGAGTTCTCAAAAAGTTCTCACGGGCTAAGCATTCCTCTCTCTCTCTCTCTCTGTATATACATACATATGGATATATTTCATTGAAGAGTTTCCATTGATTGACTCTTGCACTCCATTTTTTTCACTCTTTACTAACATGGATGGAAAGGAAGAGAGAAATGGGTAGGACAGTCCAAAAACACTTCGGTATCCTATGAAGGATCTTTTTTGGTTTTCTCATTAAACCCTAATAAAAACTACACTTTTCAACCGGTAAACACTCGTTGTTTACAAATTATATATGCTGATTCAACTCTTAGGTGGGCCACTCTATAAACTCATACTTAAAACCTCTAAATTTATGTAGCATGGCTCAAATCTTTGAATATTGTGATTTTTGCATAATTCTTTCATCATGAGAAGGCACATCAGATGAATGTATTGGATGGCACGTGAACACCAAGGGAAGCAGGTTGCATCCTACCCCTGCCCGTATTTACCCAGGAATGGCTAGATCTGTGTGGGAGCACACCATGATGTATCTGTTTATCCATGTTGTCCATCCCTCTTTTTAATCATTTTAAGGTATAAGCTAAAAAACAAGGCAGATCCAACGTTGAAGTGGACTTGAGTTGCATTAAATGCACAAAGTATTAAATACAAAAGTCATTTGTGGTATTGGTCTATTTGATCCTTGGATCTACCTCATTTTTAGGCTCATACCTTAAATAGTACCAAGTGACATTTACAAGTGAAATATTAACTGCATATTTGTACAACAACTATTTTTTATTTCATAAAATACTTATAACTTTAAAGAAAAACTATTTATTCATGTCCCTTAAATGCACAAAATTATTCATTATTGGAAATTAACTGTAGGGGCAAAAATTGGTCCCCACCACTTGCATTGTAATATATATTTAGAGTATTAATATTAAATGCTTAAAGTTTTTATTATTTATATTATCGTCCATCAGTGTCGTTGTGGTTCTTGTCGTTGAGAAATGATATTTATGGACCAGGTTATCTGTTGTTGCTACTAGATTAGTGCTTAAGCTTTACCATTCCAATGCAAAATGTAGGAAAAAGGTACATTCAACAAAAAGAAATTAATGTGAAGGAATATGATATTTCGGGCCCTTATTATGGTTTTAATACTCGCAACTCGGACTCGGTGACTCCCAATAAATATGAATCACCCCCCAAGTCACCCTACCCGAGCAAGTCGGGACTTGATCAAGGCCAAATGAGTAAATCCGAGTCATAAGAGTATTTTAACCATGGCTCTGATGCACGGGGATATGAATAGTGTCCTAATTAGATGATGGGAATGGACAATTTTTGGATAGAGATGCCATCACTAATCACTCCAGATGGAAGATCCTAACCCTCGGATTAGTGTCCAAGAATTAGACGGTTACAAAATAATTCAACAAGCTAGTGCCTATAAGAAGGAACAAATTCTACAGCTAGGAACTTCCATTTGGTAGAGTGTTAGGACAACTTTTTATAACATTCTACAATTTAACTATTCTTTCCTTTTACTCTATAGCAGGTACGCATAGATGGATCCTCAAGCATAACTATCTGTGGTGTGGACTTCAAGTTATGGTTTTGATTTGTTATAGTAGATTGGGATATCTTTAAGATTAAGACATTTTCTTTTGTCTTTTTAATTCAGATATGTATCTCTTAAGATCTTTATAAATTTCTCTTAGGACACCCCACCTCTCTGTATATTCTTCACATTGTTAATGGGATAAATATAATATTTTCAGGTTGGCCATATCAGTGGGAGCCATGGCTTGTCTTTAAAGAGTGATAGGGCTAGTTGGATTGTGAATGAATGAAACATATTTTTCAATAGCTAGTGATCTGTTCATGTGTGCGCGTTTGGAGGATGTGTGTGGTAGTGTCATGCCCTAAAATTCGGAACTCGAGTGTGCTGTGAAGTACTTGAAGTGGAATGTGAATTTCATACAGGGCCCACTGTAATATATATGACTTACCATACCATCCATCCATTCTCTAAGATGATTTTAGGGCATGAACCCAAAAATGAGGAAGATTTAAAGCTCAAGTGGACTACATCATAGGAAATAATGGGAATTGAAGGCCTACCAAAAACTTTTTGAAGGCCCTAAAAGTTATGGATCAAACTTATATTTGTGTTTTCCCCTTATCCATGTCCTCGTGACCTCTGATTCAAGGATGCTGATTGTGTACTGATGGCATCAGTAGCAAGGTGGCTCTTGATAGTGCTCGGCACCACATGATATATTTGTGTTTTATCCAAGCCGTTCATCTATTTTTTCAAGATTATTATTGAGCATGAGCCTAAAAATGAGGGTGATCCAAATCTCGAATGGACCACACCACAAGAAAATAGTGGCGATTGAATACCCCCCATTAAAAGCTTCTTGATTAGGTCACGCACACATAAATGAAGAGAAAACATAAATACCACCTTAATCCAAAACATTTGTGCCCCTGGAAAGTTTTTAATAGTGAGTGTTCTATCACCACTCTTTCATGTGGTGTGGTCTATATGAGATTTAGATCTACCTCATTTTTTAGCTCATGCCATATGATAGCATGGAAAATTGGATGGATGGTGAAGATAGGACACATACATCATGGTGGGGTATGCAGAGTATTGTTAGCTATCCAAGTACCTAATGTGAGAGGAAACATTATTACCATCATAGTCACGGATGATACGGCACAGATACATTCCTAGTATATTTGGATTGAAGGAAGGTGAATTATAAATTATACATAACTTTTAATCCAGGTATCATCATGGGGAGCATAACCTGTCAATCTTTACAGTAATGGGCCATCTTGGTGTGAATTGCGTCTGTTCGTCATAAAATGCACTGCTTTGCTAAAAACAATGCGCATTTCCAATTCAAAAATAAAAATTTAGGAAAAAATTATTATTTTTAATAATTTTGCTTATTGTAATATTTTTTTATTTTTAGAGTTTTAGATTTTCTTCTTCTTTTTTTAGAAATAATTTGTAAGCACGTTAAGATTCTTTTAGCAAAAGTTTATTTGAAATTTTTATTTTTAAAAATTAGGTCGTAAAAAAGTTTTACTAGAATTGGGACTTATATTAGTCTTAAAATTATGTTATTTTTGATAATTACAAATTTTGATTTTTTTTTTCTTTATTTCAATATTAAAATTGAGATGCATATATATTAGACCATTATTGATTAATAAAATTTTGATTTTTTGTGTTGTGGATTCAAAAAAATATCCTATGAATTCAAGGTTTTAATTTTTTAAGGAACAGGGTAATCTTTCTCTTTATCCCTTCATGCTCTTTCCTTATTCACAAACTTATATTACAAGTGTCCCTTCCTCTCATCATTGCTAACATAAATATCCATGGGGCCACCATCATGCATATGGGACATCCAATCAGTCTGTCATCTAAAACAACCAATTATAGGTGGCAAGCTCAAAAATTATGCCGATTGAAAAATAAAGTTGTCCACACCATAGGCAAACATGAGAATAGAAACGTCCACAGTTTCTGGAAGTACTTTGGTTTATATGGTATCCGACGTGTTCATAAAGTGATAGCACGTATGATGAAGGGAAAAAACTACTATCTGCTTTATCCAAGACCTTGTGCATTTGGAAAGATTTGAAGGTGTGCATCTTATCCGGTTGTTCTCTGTAACGTGGTCTACTTTAGTTTATATATTAAAATATATTTTAGTTAGTTATGAACGGAAGCGGATTAAGTGGTAACACCACAGATATCTCTGCTAACCGGACTCTATAAGGGCCTGCAGTGTATATGTTTTATTTTATATATCCATGCCGTTCATCTGTTTTCTCAGCTCATTTTAGGGCATGAGCTCATATTGAAGCATATCCAAAGCTCAAGCGGACCACACCACATGAATTAGGGCATGAGCCCATATTGAAGCATATCCAAAGCTCAAGCGGACCACACCACATGAAACAGTGAAGATTAAATGCCTACCATTGAAAATTTGGGCACTAACAATTGAGAGGTTATGATCGAATGGTCCACCTGCGTACGCCCAACATACCAATGGTGGTGACCGGTGTTCACTCCCCAAGTGCAGGGTTGTGATGTAGTAATAACTCGGTAAGACCGAGGTCGAATCCCAAGGGACTGGAACTTGTACGTTATCTAAAATTATCTATAACTAGAACTAGGCTAAGATGAATTCTAAATCAATTAGCAATGGTGGAATACTCGTAGAATAATTAATCTAAAACTTAGGAAATAAATCAGAGATAGAAAACTAGGGATTCAGAGGATCCACTTGTAGAAATCAGGGAGAACTTATGCTTGCATCAAAAATTATGGAAATTACTGAACTGCCGTTGATCTAGTTTTCAAAGAGATGAAAGGTGTGTGAATTAGAATGGATTCCATCACCAAACCATGCCCAAAGACTATAGCAAACAACAGAATCAAACTAATTACCACCCAATCACATGTATGTAAGTTAGGAAGGGTACCGACATCCAACCATGCCCAGGAGACTATGGTGAACAACATGGCTTCCTGACATCATAAACATTAAAGAGAACGGAAACATTCAAAGCCATTACAGACCCATTGTAATTTCAGTTACAACAGACCATTAAAAACCTAAAACATTCTCATAATAATTAACTAAAATCAACGTCAATTCATGCATTAAAATTAAAATAAAATTAAATCTCTCATCTTACTACAAGCTTCACCTCTTAGCCCTAACTAAGAGGTTTAGCCAGACATGGATGGCTAAATCTCCACAATTGAAATAAAATAAAAAGAAAATACTCTTTTTTTTTCTTCTGCTTCACGTCCCTGCCCGAGCCTCCACGTCTCTCTTTTTCTTCCTTCCTAGGCCTGAATGAATGCTCCCCACGTCCAAAACCTCCTTTTATAGCTGCTGGAAGGATGGAGTCAATGACAGAGTTGTAGCAGGACACGGAGTGTAAGCAGCCAAGTTCGGTGCCTCGAAACACGCCACTTTTCTCGCTCAAATTTCAAAGAAACACTGTCCCTTAGTACTTTCTTGGGTTCTCTACATGATAGACGGTTTAGATCTGCCATATGATCAAAGATGGTGGGCCAAAACCGCCTGAAAAAGTCAGTTTTCGCGGATGTGCGAAACCTTTTGCACCATTTTGCTGTTGTGATCGGTGGACCCCACAGAAGCATTTTCTGAAAAATTCACCCTATCCATTGGATTCAGGACGAAATTTCAGTCAAGAATGGGTGGTTTTGAACGTCCATTGGCATGTCTCAAAGAAGAAATAACTAAAAGATCAGATTTGAACGCTACAAGGTAGCCCTTTTGTGGCCCCTGTATCGCACACGTGTATACGCATGGATGCAAAAGGTCAGCATGTTTTGTAGCTCTCGAAGTCCTCTACAAGATGGACGGTGTGGATTATCCGTACGGGGCATGTGTGGGGTCCACTATCGTCCGCAAAAAGGGCCAGCGGACGTGCTACGCGGCACGTAACTTTTTTTTTTTTTTTTTTTGAATTGGAGAAGGAAACGTCGGTCAGTGGCGCTGACCGACTTTGGGAAATTACGTGCACGGCTAGTGCACATGTGTACTATGCACACTCAATCTAAAGTGGGGTCCACTATGATGTTTTTGCGAAATCTGATCCAACCATCTGATTGGTCTCCTCATTTAAGGCATTGATACCAAATTCGAGGCAATTCCAGATATCAGGTGGGCTCAGAATCGACGGTTTATAAGCTGATCGGTCAGTTGGAGCACTTTTATAGTGATCCAAGAGCTGAAATTTGAAATGTACGGTTAATTTATGGCCCTTATCTCATGTATAAAGTTTCGAACCGATCAGATGTCGGGAACCATGTGATCTTGCATTCTGGATGCGTTTCAAGCCACTTGAGCTTCAGTTTCTTAGTTTTCTCGGATTTCTGACCATGTATATCTGTCAATCTTGGTCCCCTGGAGTGTGTCCCATGCTTTGGTGAATTTGGAGCGTTAAATCCATGCATTTAGTATCCTATTTCGATCCAAGCTTGTAAAATCAACCTGCAACATAAACACGATTAAATCAGCCGTTAAACACTATTATGCTCGTAAATCCGGACAATATTTGGGGTCTAATATGCACTATTTGACCCTCAACAACCGGACTCTATGGAGGCTTGCAATGTATGTATTTTATTATATATTGCTGTCTATATGTTTTCCCAGTTCATTTTAATTTTTAAGGCATGAGCCTAAAATTGAAGTATATTTATAGCTCAAGTGAACCACACCATATAAAACAGAAAGGACGCCTACCGTTGAAAACTTGGGCTCCACCAATTGAAAGGTTATGATCGAATATATGGCCCACCTGCATAGGCCCAACAGACCAATGGTTGTGAGCATTGAGTTATGGCCTACTAGTACAAAATGAAAAAATGATGATATGTTATATATGCATTAGCAGTTGATAACCCCGTAGATGTGGCCCACTATCATGTGATATAGTTGGTTCATCTACTGCTCTTAGGGCTGTCAATGGGCCAAGTTAGGTTTGTTAGGACCCTCAAAACTTTTATTTTCCTCTCTCCAACATTGCTACGGTACATCGGCCATGGCCACAGGGTCTCACCTACAAAAAATCCTGTTCATCTGATCACCTGAGAAGACAATAGTATGGGTCCCACCAAATTAATGGTTTGGATTGTAAGATGATGGGTCCAACTGTACAGTTGATCTCCCACGCGAAACTCGTCTGGACTTATGGTGGGACTTAACCCGGATGTGCAAGATCCTGACCATTCATCAGGAAGGTCCCATCATATGCCTATTGGGGATTTGTGTCGTGGAATCACACAGATCTAGATCTAGGATAGCAATCCAATAGCATTAAGCAATCACAAGAGAAAACACATATTTAACATGGACAACCCTTGTGGGAAAAAACTATGGCATAAAGCGACAGAAATTCACTGTGAAATAGAAATTACAATAGAGAGGACTTACCCGATTCGAACAATCTTTAATCTCACCCTTGCTACACCCTTTGATAACCCTAAAACCCTTTAAGGAACCCTTGAAAAACTTTTAGAAGGCTTTAGAATAGCCCTAGGGATCCCTATTTATAGTCTAGGAAACTCTACTTACGTACCTAGTCCTGCAAAGTCCGGAAACCACCTTAAATTTACGCAATTCGCGCAAGATCTGCGTAGCCTCAACTAATTGAAGGAGGGCCTCGACTGGTCGACCAACTCGCTCGACCGGTCGAGCCATCCCCTTAACTGGTCAAGCAGCTTGGACACTAAAAAACATAGGTCGCTGGACTTTGAGTCGTGCAAGCCTCGACAAGTCGAGCTGCCCACTTGACCAGTCGAGCCAGACACTTGACCGGTCAAGAGACCCAAAAAATGACAGATTTAAGGCATCTGTCAACAATATTTGTTGGGGATCTATGCTACGGAATCACACAGATCTAGATCTATAATAGCAATCCAATAACGTCATGCAATCACAAAAGAACACACAGATTTAACGTGGAAAACCCTTGTGGGAAAAAATCACAGCACAAAGCGACGGAAATCCACTATGAAATAGAAATTACAAGAGAGAGGACTTACCCAATTTGAACAACCTCGAATCTCACCCTTGCTACTACACCCTTTGATAACCCTAAAACCCTTTAAGGAACCCTTGAAAAACTTTTAGAAGGCTTTAGAATATGTTAGAATAGCCCTAAGGACCCCTATTTATAGTATAGGAAACTCTACTTACACACTTAGTCCGGAAAAGTTTGGAAACCACCTCAAATTTACGGAGTCCACGCAGGATCTGCATAGCCTCAACTAGTCGAAGGAGGGCCTCGACTGGTCGAGCAGCCTAGACACCAAAAAACATAGGTCGCTGGACTTTAAGTCGAGCAAGCCTCGACAAGTCGAGCTACCCACTCGACCAGTAGAGTCAGACGCTTGACCGGTCGAGAGACCCAAAAAATGACAGATTTAAGACATCTATTAATAATACTTGTTGGGGATCTGTGCTGTGGAATCACACAGATCTAGATCTATGATAGCAATCCAATAACGTCAAACAATCAAAAGAGAACATACAATTTAACATGGAAAACCCTTGCGGTAAAAAATCATGACACAAAGCGACAGAAATCCACATGAAATAGAAATTATAAGAGAGAGGACTTACCTGATTCGAATAACCTCGAATCTCACCCTTGCTACACCTTTTGATAATCCTAGAATCCTTTAAAGAACCCTTGGAAAACTTTCAGAAGGCTTTATAATACCTTAGAATAGCCCTAGGGTGTGAATAATGTCGAGGGTCAAATATTGCATATTAGACCCCAGTTATTGCTTCGATTTACGAACATGATACCATTTAATGTCCCGCTTTAATCGTGTGTGTGATGCACAGTGTATTTACAAACATAGATCGAAATAAGGTGTTAAAAGCATGGATTTGATGCTCTGATGATACCAAAGGCAAGGGATAGACTCCCAGGGACCAAGATCGATGACATTACACGCCAAAGATTTGATAAAATCGAGAAACTGAAGCTCAAGTGGCTCAAAAATTGATGCAGAATGCAAGATCACGGGGCTCCCACCATCCGTTTAGCTCAAAACTTTATACAGGGCCTGAGGACTCCAAATTAACCGTACAAGTCGAATTTCAGCCAGTGGATCCCTTTGAAAGTGGTCCAATGGTCAGATCAGACCATGAATTATCAATCTGGGACCCACTTGAGATCTGGACATGCTTCAAATTTGGACTCACTCCATTTTATGAGGTTAGAAATGGAATGGACGAAGAGGATTTCTAATAAACATCACATTGGGACCCATATACGTGAGGTGTGTGCACCGCGTACATGCACTGGAAGTGCACTGGACCGTTGCGCCTGGTCAGTGTTGACCGACTTCTTTCGCAAAAACGACAATTGCCGCAGCGAAAATTCACATCAACCGTTGGTTGATGCTGTGGGCCCCACCCATTGTCCATATGGAGAATCCAAACCATTCATCAGACTTACAAAGGCATGCTTACCATCGCCTAGATGACGGAATTGCAAACAACAGAAAAGATCAGGTTTTGTTCGTCCAAATGAAAGACCGACGGTGCAACAGAAACTCTGCGGGTCGCACCGAATCCAATCCGAATTTGACCATATTCGATTGGTTTTTCGAGCTGAGTCTAATGGACGAACTGGATTTCACCACTGATATTGATCAGGGGCCCACCGATCCTCACAGCGTTCCCTGCTTATGCAGGGACGCGCGTCCGTGAAAATCGGTAACGGTTGGCCATTTTGTGATCAAGGACGTGATCGGATCAATGATCCAGACCGTCCAAAATCCAGATAAGAGGGTGTTTGCCTTGTCCAAGAAGTCAAATTGCTCGAATGGGTTGATCAGTTTTCTCAAAATCAGATCAAACTCAATGGGTTTTGTTTCACTGCGTAAAACAGGGTGCACCAGAATGAAATCCGACTCCTGGTCGGATTGTGATACACGCATGAAGCCGACTTGGTACTGCTCTATAAAAGGAAAAGAAAGAGAAGCTTGGAGGGATCTTAGGACGTGGAGGGCTTGGCTTGGTTTTTAACGTGAGAGAGAGAGAGATAGATAGTTGTGTTTTTTTTTCTTCTTTTCTTTTTCTTTTATTTTGTTTTGTTTAAAGGATCCAGCCCATTCATGTTGGGCTGAACCTCTTAGCTAAGGCTAAGAGGTGAAGCTTGTGGCGTGATGGGAGATCTCGACGGTTAGATTCATATGATGACTAATGTTTGATTCTAGTTTAATTAATGGGATATTTTTAGTCTTTAATAGTCTGTTGTGACTGAAATTACAATGGGTCTGCAATGGCTTTGAGCATGTTCTTTTTCCTTTATGTTTATGACATCAGGAAGCCCTGTTGTTCACCATAGTCTCCTGGGCATCGTCGGATGACGGTACCCTTCCTAACTTTCATACATGTGATTGGTTGATAATTAATTTAATTCTGTTGTTTGCTTTGTCTCCTGGGCATGGTTTGGTGATGGAATCCATTATAATTCATATACCTTTCATCTCTTTGAAACTATATCAACGGCAGTTCAGTTAATTTCCATGGTTCTTGACACAGGTGTAAGATCTCCCTGATCTTTACAAGTGGATCCTCTGAATCCCTAGTTTCTCTCCTCTAAATTCTCTTAAGTTCTAAATAACTATTTCATCATTATTCTTCAAATTACAATCGTTTTAGATTACATCTTAATCTAGTTCTAGTTCTACTTAGTTTCAAACAATGTACAGGTATCAGTCCCTTGGGATTCGACCTCAGTCTTACCGAGTTTATTACTACATCACAACCCTGCACTTGGGGAGTGAACAAATAACCCTATACTTGAATGGAATGGATCTCCCATACATATCTCAAGTGGCGTCACTGGTCGTGCCTGTGCACAGTACACAAGGGAACTCAAGGTACACTGGACCAAGAAATTAGGTCAGCAGGCGCTGACCCAATTTGATTCACACCCAGAAATAGCAAACGGACGTTGTTCGTCCATTTTCGCGTAGTGGGCCCCACCCATTGTCCATATGGACAATCCAAACCGTCCATGAGATTCACAAAGACCCTATCAGTCAGCTTAGGTGGTAAAATTTCAAAAGGCATCAAAGATCCGTTTTTTATCATCCAAAAGCAAGACGGACAATGAGAAGATCTGGTACAATGGGCCATACCGAAATTAACCCAGTCTCGCCCTTCCCGGAAGGTTTTTCATTGGGAATCTAATGGTCGGCGTGGATTTCTCAATCACCATCAATCTAGGACCCACCGATCATCACAGCGCGAAGCCGGAAGCTCTGTTCGCAAACAGAGTCTGCGGACGAGCCTGGTGGGCCACCACAAGGTCTAATGTGGCTGATCCTGACCGTTTATCTTGCTCAGGGCCTATGTCAATACAACACCACAAGTTTTGGAGATATCATGCAAGATGCAGCGTGCATATGCTCAATCGCAAGGGAAACCGATTCCTTTTGAAACTGGAAGATCTTGGTTGTTCTGTGATCAGCGAGCCACCTTCTGGTGTGATCAAGACCGTCAAAATCTTCTCAAGGTGGGACCGAACGACACCAAGAAGTCTAACCGGATTAGATCCTGCAACAGGTTCATGCTCTGCCAAAATTCAGTCTCGCGCAAGAGCTTCTGCGTTCTTGCTTCGCACGCAGCTGCGAAAGCTCCACCGACTCCGGTGTAGCTTCTCACCGACCTCCCTATCTATAAAAGGAGATGAGAGGGGGGGGGGGGAGGGACATTGAGAAACATCTAAGGGGATGTGGGCAGCCATGGAGGCCAAGAACGAGAGAGGGTAGTTTTAGAGTTTTTTTTTTTTTTTTTCAATTTTATTTACTGTTCTTTTTATTATGCTTTTTGAGAGATCTAGCGCATTCATGTCGAGCTAAACCTCTTAGCTAAGGCTAAGAGGTGAAGCTTGTAGCATGATTGGGGTGTTAACTTTACTTTGATTGGGGGGGACATGGAGAAACATCTGAGGGGATGTGGGCAGCCAGGGAGGCTAAGAACAAGAGAGGGTAGTTTTAGAGTTTTTTTTTTTTTTTTCAATTTTATTTACTGTTCTTTTATTATGTTTTTTGAGAGATCTAGCGCATTCATGTCGGGCTAAACCTCTTAGCTAGGGCTAAGAGGTGAAGCTTGTAGCGTAATTGGGGTGTTAACTTTACTTTGATTGGGGTGTTAGCTTTGCTTTGATATATGGAATCCAGGCATCTAGACTCTTCATGTCTTGAGAAGAATCAAGATGTTCTGCCATTCTGATGGCCCCAGTGAAAATACGGGTGGACGTCAACCTTGTCCCCTGTTTGATGGCCCACCATAGTTTTGGATGGAGCTGAATTTCAGACCCTGGGTTAACCAAAAAGTATGCATCTGATGGAGGGGTTGGAGATAGGCTTCCCGATCCCAGCCATCAGTTTCTCTTGTTCAGTCAAATATTCATTTTTTAACCGTTTATTTGAAAAAACACCAATTTATAAGGATGGAATCATCTCTCCGAATGGTTTAACATCCCTCAACATAGCCATTTAGATGGACTAAGTAGATTGACAGAACTCTCCCAACTACCTTCATTTCAGGTAACCAAAAATACCAAACCCAAAACATCAAAACATGAACACAGTTATAACAAAAATAACGAAAAATCCAAATAAACCAAACCTAAAACCTCAAAACATGAAAACAGTTATAAGAAACATAATGAAAAATCCGAATAAACCAAACCTGTGGTTGAAGGAGTCGCAGCAGCAAGCAAAGACGCGAGCAAGAGAAGGTGGGTATGCTCAAACCAAACGCCAGTTGATGATATGCAAACGGCTCGAGTGTGGAAAAAAAGATAGATGCCTTGTAATCTCTTCTTGTTAGTTCACCACTGCTATTAAGTTGTGATGTCTTATTTCTACTTTGCCAACATTTTGCCAATTTTATCCCTCAATTAGTCATAGAGAGGGGTATAAACTACTGATTTTAAAAGGCAAATGAGACATGATTGCCCTTTCAACTGAGGGTATATTTGTTATTTTAATTATTTAGCCCATTCTTCTCCTCTTGGCTCCTCTTGCCATCTAGTGCTGATCATGGACAATGTAATATTAGGGAGCCCAATTTCATGGACCCATCATTCCAATGGGCCTAAGTCATTGTCAGCCAAATCCATGCTCACCTTATTCACTATAGAGGTTTGTCGATATGTGTGGAAATTTCAAGAATAGAGAAGAAGAGTGTAAAAGATTAGTAGAGAATTCTATAATAAGTATATAAAGGATGTTGTAGTAAATCTAAAAATTCTAGTGAAATCTTTTGTAAAGAAGTTTGATACACTTTGATGCAGGGATGAACGTGATGAGGTCGATCACTGTCTTCCCCAAGGATAACTACTCCGAATCCATGGAGCTTCTCTGGACTCCTCACAGAGACTTCTCGAATCCACGAGGAAAGAAAGCAAGAGAATAGAAATAAATTCTAATAAAATTCGAAATTAATTAATGAATGCATAAAAACAAGTTCACATCCCTTTAAATAAGGGAACCAAGCAATAGGAAAGAAATCAGACTCAAACTACAACTAAAATTCCTAGAATCCGCGACTTACTATAAATAGTAAACTTACTATTTATAGACGGTCGTGATGTCTACTAGTGCGCAAGGTTTTCGGCCAAAAATAGTAAGTGTCCTATTTGGCTTCACCAAACCGTTCTCCTAATTATTCTAAGCACTTTTCATGTTGAACACAACTCCTAAAGCCCAACGGATGAAGAGTTATAATAAAACTAAAACTTACTATTTATAGTAAAAATGAAAATAAAATAGGGAAACGACCATCAATCAGGGGGTTTCTCGTAAATCTGGGCTGCGCAACCCGACGTAGTGGGGTTGGTTGGCTAAAGTAGCTCGTTCTATCCCAAAATCATATATTTTACGTTAGATAACTCATTCCGAATTACGAGATACGCCCGATCTAAGGTCCAACGGTCCGGATCACTTCTGTCATCGACTGGGCCTTTTCTGATCCATCTTGGCCATGAAACTGTCCGCGACCCGCTCTACATCACATTTGGTAAGGTTTTATAGAGTTTTTAGCTTTGGATGACATAATTCTAATTATACATGTAGAAGTTACGGAATATACTTATGTTGATACAAGCCTTATTTGTAATTAAGCAAATACTAGTTTAGGTTTGGATATTTAGTAAAACATAAGACATTTTCTCATAAACTTATGCTCCTCTTAAGTGTTAGTGAGTTATGGTACTTTGTGCATGAGATATGTATGTTTTTTTAAAAAAATCAAACTTGAGGGATGCACTTGGGAAAGAGCTGTTTCATGATAAGATTGGGAGATGAGTGTTTCATGGTTTCCACTAGGGAAATCCTGAGCCATGCCCTTGTGTAATAAAGGTTCTATCATGTCCACCATGATAATTTTATGATATCCACACCATTCCATATTGACATGGCCTAATGAAAGAATATTGTTATTTTCACGATAGATATGAGCCCCTTAATGAAGAGGGCAAAATTTTCCTCAGGTATCTTTCTTTTCTAATGCGGAGCTGCATCTAATAGAAGCACAGTGCTTTTTTATTTTACCAAGTTAGGGCTATAGGCAATTTTTCATTGGGCCACATTAAGGCTTCATGGATGCTAATACATAAAAGTCATGTGTGTATGGTGTATGGGACACCCCAGCTTCAAAGGTGGAAGGAAACCATCACCTTGGATTCCACTCATTTTTCTAATGGGGATTTTCTCCTCATTTCTGGAATTGATGAAATCGAATGGGTTTCAATATTATCGATAATTGCAGGATTTTTCAATCTTGGTCGCTAGACTTTTTTTTTGTCCTATCGATATCATCGAGTGACTTTCAGATGGTATCGAGGTTGTTATCGATAGACCTTCAATGGCATCGACAATTGTTGAAATTTTCACCTCTGGTTGTTGGAAAGTTTTGGTCCTGTCTCGATATCATCGAGTGACTTTCAGATGACATCGACGCTGTTATCGAAAGACCTTCGATATAATCGAAGAGTTCCGCAGATGCAATTGCGAAAACACAGATTATGCGGATTTTATTTTCTATTTGGGTTATACCTCTTTCTATTCTTATATAAAGTAGTGTATCCGGGATTGGGGTGTATTATAGGGTTTCCTAAAGCTTTGCAAGGGTTTGCTAAAGGGCTTAAGGTTGTGAGAGAGAGAGAGAAAGAGAGAGAGGAAGCTTGTGGAAGGGAGGTTATGCTCGTAGAGGTGATCTACCATATCTCAGCACTTTCACGTCCTCGTAATCGGTGAGATCTCTCAGTCTTCTTTGTTTCTCTTACTATTTATCCGCCCCTGCGTGAGTGATGAAGGTTTGATCCAAGCGGTATGTGCTTGTGATCGGTTGTAACGTTCTGCTTTATAGTGGATTGTTGATCTTGACGAGGTCCCGTGGTTTTTACCTCTTTGAGGGTTTTCCACGTAAAAATTTCTCGTGTTGTGTGATTGATACTTTGATTTACTTCATTGTTTTTATTATCCCATAAGTCTGGTTTGTTCTGGAGGGTTAGATCCTAAGGTTTTGCGCAAGGCCCCCAACATTTCCATCCTTGACATTAGGCCAATTTTATTTTATTTTTTTATTGGTAAGTGTGTTTGCCTCCCACCACTTTCTTTCCATACACCATAACTTAAGAGGAGGTAAACAATCACTTTAGATTCCCCTCACTTTTTCATCCTTGACATTACACCATTCTTTTTTTTTAATTTTTGATCAAGTAGTGTGTTTGCCTTCAATCACTTTCTTTCTATGCACTTTTGTCAATGGAGAGGATTAGTTGTTACCCGGGTTAATTTTTGATCAAGTAGTGTGTTTGCCTTCAATCACTTTCTTTCTATGCACTTTTGTCAATGGAGAGGATTAGTTGTTACCCGGGTGACACCTCAGTGGGTGTTAACCTTAATGTGTAGGGCCCACCTTGATAAATGTGTTGTATATCTATGCCTTCATTTATTTTTACAACTCATTTTAAGATGTACTAAAATTTAAGTAGTTCTAAATCTGTAGTGGACCACACCACTGGAAAAGGTGGTGAATGGCCACTAAAAACTTTCCATAGGCGACAAAAGTTTTGTATCAATCTTATTTTTATATTTTCTCTTCATCTAGGTATGTTTGACCTCATCCACGGGTTGTATGGAAAATAAATTTTAAGAATTTGCTTATGTTGGAACCTGGGAAGTTTTTAATGGTGGGTGTTCCATGGATATGCTTCTTCTTCTTCTTCTTCTTTTTCTTCTTCTTTTCACCTACTAAAATTATATAGAAAAAATAGATGAATGAAACGAATAAATAACACATCAACAAGGTGGGCCTAATATAGATAAGACCCACTGAGGTGTCATCCGAGAATCACCTAATCCGCTCCCTTTCTCGGAAGAAGAAAGAAAATTAAAAGTTTGGCCGACCACCATAATTTTTTTATAAAGACAGCAGCAATGATGACGAGGCCCATCCCATTAATGATTTGGATCGCTTAGTAATAGAAGGAAGCGGTCTGACACCTAGATTCATAGCTAAAGTGATAGACTGAGTGGAAGATACCTCGTTTCAACACAGGTCTCGGCAACGATTCCCTGGTGAGGTGGCTAACACTGAAGTGTGATCTAAACAGTGGGTGTACTAACCAGCTTTAAAAAATTATTTATATATATATATATATATATATAAGAGGAAGGGAGCGGACTGGCTATTGTAATACACTGATATGGCTGGTGTGTTGATGTCACCAAGTTTTGTGGGTCTCATCATAAAGTATGTCTTATATCTCAACTGTCCTTTCACTTGGCAAGCTAGTCTTAAGTCTTTGAACTCAAAAAAAAGACAGATCCAAAGATTAAGTGGACCACACTGCAAAAATTTGTGGGAGATTGAACATCTATCGTTGAAACCCTTTTGGGGTTATAGAAGTTTTGGATCAATATGATATTTGTTTTTCCTCTTCATACATGTCTGTGTAAACTTATGAACAGATTAGACAGAAAATAAATGATATAGTGAGCCCTACGAATGTTTTAATGGTGAGAATCGTTGTCCTCACTCTATTTCTGGTGTGGTCCACTTAAGCCTTGAAGATGAATAATTTTTGGTATCATTCTCTAAAATGATCTCATAAAATGAATGAACAGTGTGGATATAATAAATACATCATTTTGGGGCCATGTAAATTTTTTCTCCTTTGAACCGTTCGCACAACTCAGAGCTCGAGGACATGCAACGCTCGTTCTTCGCAAGACACGTACCACACCAGCCATATCACTCGTGTGCGGTACACCAGCCAATCTGCTTCCCTCCTGACAGTGCTATGTGGGCCCGCATGATATATTTGTGTTTTATCAAGCCGTCGTCCATCTATTTTTCCATATGATTACATAGCATGAGCCCGGAGTGACGGTAATCCAAATCTCAAATGGACCACTGAATGCCTGCTATTAAAATCTACCTACGACTCATTGGAATGTTTATTTGTCATTCAGCCTGTTGATTACGTCACGCACACCGGAATGAAAAGAAAACACAAATATTAGCTTAATCCAAAAATTTTGTGCCCTAAGAAGTTTTTAATGGTGAGTGTTCAATCACCACTCTTTCCCATGGTGTGGTCCATATGAGCTTTGGATCTGCCTCATTTTTAGGCTCATGCCATAAAATAGCATAGAAAGCTAGATGGATGACATGGATAAGACACATAATTCATGGTAGGTCCACAGAGCACTGTTAGGCAATCCAAATCCCGGATTGATACAGGAGGTTACAAATACATTCCTCGTATGGTTGGTCCAGATGAAGAATCATAAATTAGCTATAACTTTTGGTATGGGTATGTTATAGGTAGCACACCTTATCAATTTTTACTGCCATTTAGAGTGAACTGACCCACATGGTGGGTCGTGTCTATCCATTTTGACAGAAAAGTGTACACTTTTAACTTTAAAATGAGGTTTTAGAAAAAAAATACTATTTTTAATAATTTTAATTATTATAGTATTTCTTTACTTTTAAAGTTATAGGTCATTTTCTTTTTAGAAATAACTTGTAATCATGCTGGGATTCTTCTAACAAAAGCTTATTTGAAAATTTTATTTTAAAAGATTAGGCTTTAGAAAAGTTTTACTTGAATTAAGACTTTTATTAGAGTTAAAATTTTATTATTTTTAGTAACCGGGAATTTTGGTTTATCTTTTTCTTTATTTCGGGGTGTAATGGAAATGTATACACATTAGACCAATATTGATTAATAAAATTCTAATTTTTTTTTGTGGATTTAAAAATATCATGTGAATTCAAAGTTTTGATCACCTGAGGAGTACAATGATCTTTCTCTTTATCCTTCTACGATCTTTCCTTCATCACAAACTTATATTACACTAATCCTCGCCTCTCATCATGGCCAACATAAATCTCCATGGGGCCACCATTATGCATATGTGACATCAAATACGTCTATCATCTGAAACAACCCATTGTAGGAGGTAAGCCTAAAAATTATGCCTATCGAAAAATCAAGTTGGCCACACCAAAATTAAACACGGGAATAGAGACGTACACAGTTGAAATCTTCCAAGAGTACATTGGTTTATATGGTATCCGTCATGTTCATAAGGTGATTACACGTATGATGAAGGGAAAAACTAATATATGCTTTTTCCAAGACTTTATGGGTATGGAAAGATTTGATGGGGTGCATCTTATCCCATTCTTGCCTGTGGTGTGGCTTACTTGAGTTTTGGATCTACCTATTTTCTAATTTACCTAGTAAAATAATATGTATCAAGTGATGAATGGATTTACATTGCTCCAAGTTGGTAGCATTATTATTTTTTACCTATAATAACTTGGATGTCAATTGGCTCAAATACAGAACTCCCCAAAATTGGTAGTATTCTCGTAACTGTCTTTTTTTTTTTTTTCTTTCTTCCTTTCTTTCTTTCTTTTTACATAAACCGATAAGATTAAGACGGTTTTGAGTTATATGACACAATATAAGTGAGTCACCTCTACTCCTCAAAGGGCGTTGTAAAGGATTTCAACCTAAACCTCCTATATAGTCTTAACAACTTCAAGGGAAAAAAAACCCTACCATACTTCAAGTACACGGCCAGAGGATTGTAAGATTCGATGACTTGGGATTATTCACCCAGTCCTAAGTTGAGCCGAGATCAACCAAATGAGTCATATCTATTCCTCAATGGGCTAGATGGGTGGCCTAACCCCATAAGGCCAAGGCTTGGCCCCTACAAGTGACCCAAGGGCTAGGCATAAGCTTGAAATCTAGGCCTCACATATGAGACAATGATAAATAGCCTTATCTAATCATCAAGTGGATGATTTCTTTGGTGTGGTCTAGTTGAGCTTTGGATCTGCATCATTTTAGGTCTAATGAGTTGTTAAAATGGACGGATTGGTCGATAAAACACCTACACCATGGTTGATGTAAAGCAGGCCAAATACTTGTGTATTATTGGCATAGATGGACCGAAAAAAGCCTAAAGGAAATCCAGCAGTCCTAATGGGGCTAAAGCTATATAAAACCGAGATACAACAAAGTGAGATATATACCATAGTAGAATGATGTGGCGGAATGTATAAACCATACTAGTTTGAAAAGGGTCTGAAGTATGTTGAATAATTCTATGTTGGGTAAGGATCTATGGGCTAAAGCCATCTTTACGGCTTGCTATTTAGTAAATTGATCTCCCTCTACAGCTATTGATTGCAATATTTCATAAGAAATATAGAGTAGTTGAGTAGTTGATTACTCAGGGCAGTGGATATTTAGTTGTGATGTTTATTCTCATGTACCATTAGTTAATATAGATAAGTTAGATCAAATGGCTAAGAAGTGTACTTTTATCAGTTATGATAATAAGGTAAAAGGTTATATATTGTATGATCGAGTTTCATAGAAAATCATAAAGAACTCAAGCCAGGGGTAGAGGTACAAGAAGAAGCGGAATAGCCACCCGTTAGGAGAAATCCACAAAAGGATCGTAGATTACTGTTGAGATACAAGGATGACTTAAACGGTGTATTTGTTCTCACTTAGATGATGAAAATCTGTCTACTTTTCAGGAAGTGTTAAAAGACAGATATGCAGAGAAGTGGATAATAACAATGCATGATGAAATGGATTCTCTATACAAAAATAAAACATAGGAGTTGACGGAGTTGTCCGTTGGGCAAAAAGTGATCAGTTGCAAGTAGATTTATCAGAAGAAACTAGATAGGTACAAGTCTAGATTAGTAGCGAATTGTTATGTTTAGGAGGGTGTCGACTTTGGTGAAATATTCGTGCTAGTGGTAAAGCAAGTGTCTATCATATTTATATTGCCTTTGGTTGCTTGATACAATCTGAAATTAAAACATTAGATGTAAAAATTGCATTTCTACGTGGAGAATTAGTAGAGCAGATTTACATGAAGTAATTTGAAGGGATCGAGGTTAAAGAAAATGTGAATTTAGTTTGTCGTTAAAGAGGTTGTTGTACAGCTTGAAACAGTCACCTAGACAATGGTACAAAAAATTCAATTATTTTATATTAAGTCATCAGTTTATCAGAAGTGAATTCAATCATTGTGTCTACTAAAGTACTGAGTAACAAGAAATTCACTATCCTGGTGTTGTATGTTATTGATATGCTTATCGTTAACCATCTAGAAAAGGTCTTAGTCAAGTTTGAAATGGAAAAAGGCAAAATCGATTAGCACTCTCCACACTACTCATTTTCGACTTTCTTCAAAATTATATCCTACATCAGATAAAGAAAAGTGGTATATGTCTCGTGTGCGCTACTTGAGTGCGGTTGGTAGTCTTATGTATGTCATGGTTTGTACTTGACCGAATATTTCACATGTAATTAGTGTTGTGAGCAAATGTATATCAAATTTCGACAAGCAACATTAAGCAGTAAAAATTTTACTTCGATACATACGACGTGTTACGAACTATGTCTTGGTTTTCGAAAATTCTAAGGAAAAATTCATAAGCTATAGATGCGGATTATGTAGGGAATATGGATAATAGAATGTAGACTTTCGATTACTCGTTTGTGTTAGCAGGTGGAGCTATTTGTTGGATGTCGAAGCTTCAATTTGTGGTTGTATTTTTCACAACCAAAGTTGAATACATTGCAGTGATAGAAGCATTTTAAGAAGTTGTTTAGTTGAAGTGTATGATGAATACATTGGCGCTTCAGTAAGAAGTTATTCCAGTGTATTGTAATAGCGAGAGCATAATAAATTTGGCAAAGAACTCGGTATATCACTCCCAAACTAAAAATATTGATGTTCATTATCACTTTATCCAACAGATGTTAAAGGAAGGAAATGTCACTCTTATGAAGATTCACACAAGTGAATATCAAGAGAATATATTTATGAAGTTATTCATGCAGAGAAATTCAAGTTTTGCTCAACTTTTTTGGACTTACCAAAGAAGAAATGAAAACGTAGTGTGCATGAAGTGATGATGGCGTTATTTTAACTATTATTTGAGATGGCGGTAGCAGCTTGGAGTAGTGAAGCTGGAGAATTAAAGTCATGGCGGATATTGTTGATCGAGTGCCTTTAATCCTAGTACGGAAAAGATCATTGTTGGTTCGACTGAGGTCTCATTGGTTTGATTGAATTTGTGAGTGCATTCTCGGATTACATGTTATGACCAATGGATGTGAGTCGATTCTTGTCGGTCTAACTAATGGAACGTGTAAGTTTAAGTGCGAGTTTTTGTTTCTAATCTTACATGGGAGTGTATAAATATCCTCCTAATTGCAATTAAGGTTAGAATTGCAATTAAGGTTAGATGAGAATGTAAAAAGAGCTTAGGATAAATATTCAAAGATTTTGAAGGAGAACGGTATAGTTTCTATTATAAGTTGTTTCAACTCTCGTAACCTTCTTCTAATTACAGTGGATTGATCGTCGTTTTGTGCTGTGGTTTTTTACCCACAATGGTTTTCCACATAAAACTTATGTGTTCTTTGTGTTTGTTTAAATTTTTTTTTATTCTTTATTATGTGTTTGATTCGGATATGACATTGCTGCTACTCCCAATAGCTTATGTTCCTGGTGGTGGTCGTGGGTAACACTAAAAGGAGCAACCAAGGACATTGGAGAGAAGACACCCACCAGCTGAACTCAATTTTTACTTGAAATGTGGGATCCACCCTGGTATATGTCATATGGCTTACCCCACTAGAATTAAGGGGCATACTAAAAAATAAAGTTCTTACAAATTTTAGGTGGGCATAGGCACTAGGTACGATCATGCATTGCTGACAGTTGTGTGTCTACCTAGGTGTTTTTTTTTTTTTTGAGTAGGTATTGCAGTTGGAAGCCAATTGCATACTGAGTGAACTATGTGGGATCCACCGTGAGTAATATATTTTATCCATTCTGTCCATCTATTTTCGCATATTGTTTTAGGGCTTGAGCTCAAAAATGAAATAGAGGAAATAATGATTTCTACTGTTGAAACCTTCTTGGGCTCACATTGATGCTTATTTGTCATCTAGCCTATTCATAAGATCACACAGACATGGATGAAGGGAAAACACAAATATCAGCTTGTTCCAAAACTCATGTAGCCCTATAGAAATTTTCAACAGTAAATATTCAACTCACACTACGTGGTCCACCCGAGCCTTGATACGCTTTCATTTTGGGCTCAACCCCTAAAATCGGCTGAAGAAAAAAACGCTGGCCAACATTGATAAACCACATACATTCTGATTGAATTGCATCTGTCATTTATTTGGTTTCTACAACAGTGAAGTTATTTTGATTGCATCCACTTATTATTGTTGCTGTGTGGCTGTAAATTTATTTTGATTTTTTTATAAGGAGGTTTTGCCTAGTTACAGTGGATGAGAAATGCCCATTCATGGGTTAATTCCCTACACGTTGCAATTGTGAAAGTGAATCCACACCATCCGTCTTGATAGTCATGCCTATGGATATATATCCATGCCATTGAACTGAAAATCATTTATGGACAGGATTCATTATATACGGACCGCCTGTATGCAGTTCCACACGGGTCATGTATCAATTGTTGTGATAGGGTCCTGTTACTTGGTGATCCATATCATTGATGTGATAGGCCGTTGTTACGATGGGAGATTCTGTAAACATCATCGGATTGGAAGTGTATTGAAAAAAAATGATTACGTACGTAACAGGGGAATCATTCAGCAGCACAGGGCCATAAAAGTAAAAAAAAAAGAGTAGTAACCATATGTAACAATAGGACTATTTGTTATGCCAGTGGATGTCATGGACGTCTTTTATTTCTTTTCCTTGTGTACGTATGTACAATAAATTTTATTAGTCTTCTCATGTGTAGAAATAAATAAGCCACATATTTATATTTTTATTATTTTAGTGAAGAAAAAAATTTTATATTTTAACTTCATAAAATATATATATATATATATATATATATATATATATATATATATATATATATATATATATATATATATATATATATATATATATATATATATATAGGAAAAGGTAGAATGCGCTTGGGCTCCGTCCCATCTGGTTGAGCTATATTAGCCCCACCATGATGCCTTTTGAACATCTACCCCATCAGTCAGATGCACCATTCCATCGTGGGCCTAGGTCTCAGAAATCAAGTCAATCTATGACTTTTGTGGGCCACACCACTTACAAAAGTGAAGAGGGGCCGTGCACTATTAAAACATTCATAATTATTTTTGGGGCCCACAAAAGATGTGGTTTGCAAATCCAGCTCATCCATTATGTGTGTCTCACTTGTACGAGGGTTCAGACCAAGTTTCAGCAGCATTCAAAACTCAGGTGAGCCCCACCCAGTCCTTTTATATGTTTTAACGGTGTTTCACATGATTTTAGATGGTATGACCCACCTGTTCCGTATATGGCTGATTTTTGGCATATCCTATAATTTAATGGGTACCCATCAAATGCACGGTGTTGTTGGTCGACACGCATCACGCTGGGGCCCACATAGCTCGACGTCACGGGAGCATATGGTGAGGCCGAGCGTATATTACCTTTTACCTATATGTATACATATTATTAAACCACGCAAATTTTTTTTTCTTATCTTTTAATGTTGTTTAGTCCTTTTAACTTTTGTTTAACTTTTTTCTATTTATTACTGGCTCTGTCTATAATTATTTTTTGACAACACTATTTATTATTTATTATTTTTTAATAGATTGCAATAGCTGTTATGGGCTATGTTGCATCGGTGATCAGGTAGTCATTAAGCTGCCTACCAATATTAAACACCTTGATCAGAAGGATACTTGGATGCCTTTCTTCTTCTTCTTCTTCTTCATCTTATTTTATTTTTTATTTTTTTTTCATTTCTTATTTAAAAAAAGCACATGCTTTCCAGAAAGAAAGAGAGCACGCGCGAACAAGGGTGGGAGAGATGATGGGTCCCACAAAATTAGTAGTTTGGATTGCAAGATGATGGGTCCAACTGTACTACAGTTGATCTCCTAAGCAATACTCATCTGGACTTGTGGTGGGACTCAACCCGGATGTGCAAGATCCTGATCATCATCATGGGAAGGCCCCATCATATGCCCTGGTCCAAAAGATCTGCCCACATCAATGCACACATGTGGGCCGATTAATCAATGTACCAGCTTTGTTATGGGGCAGAAAGATAAAAGCCAAGAAAAATATAGGACAGTTGCTGTCCCCACTGAATAAATGCTATGGCCAAAAATTGTATGATCATGTGGTCCACAATATATTTAGGGTGAACGTGGGCAGTTAATCAAGCTTGTAGAGCCGTCCATTTCTTCGTACAAGTGTAGCCCACCCGGATGAGCATGCCAGGACATCTTCACGATCATCGCACCGGATGAGCCGTGGCCCTCGTTCGCACGTGCAACGCACAGGTGCATACGTGGACCTTTAGCAGGTGCATGTTGTCTGCCACAGCACGCACAGGGGGACGTGGATTTCCTGGCGAAGCCTTTTGCGAGAAGATCTTGCTCTCAAGTATGCTGGGTGGAGCCCATAGAGATGTTATTGAGAAATCCACCCCGTCCATACGTTTTTAGAGATTATTTTAGGAGGTAATACCAAAAATGAGATGTATCCAATCCTCAGTTGAGAAACACGAGAGAAAACAGTGGGAATGAAGTGAGCACCGTTGAATAATTCTTATGGCCACAAAAGTTTTTTGTGAGCTATCTTTCTGGTTTTTTCACTTCATCCCATTGTGAACGACGTTATAAACGGATTGGATATCATATAAACATTAAGGCAGAGACCAAGAAGGTTTCAACTATAGGAATTTCTTTCCCCAATTTTCGTGTGACCCACTTGAGTTTTTTATCCTCAAAATTTTTGGTTGTATGTTCTAAAATGTGCTAGAAAAACGTGTGGACGGAATGGATTTATCACAAACATTTCAGTGGGCCCCAACCAGCAGGAACTTCCTGCAAAATGCTTGCCCAGGAAATCCGCGTCGCGCGTAGGGTAGGTCCGGCCGGACGCGAAATCGGATTGCGTACTGAGTAACTCAGTACGCTCTTATCGTACTGAGTAAACTGTATTACGCTTACCGTGAAATCATGTGGTTTATCCAATCTGTCCATACGTTTTTCTAGATCATTTTAAGGGTTGAATCTAAAATTGAAGTATATCAAAAGGTTAAGTAAACCATACCACAGGAAACAATAGAATTATTGATTTCTACCGTTGATACCTTTCAAAGGCCCTCAATGATGTTTATTTGTCATCCAAACTGTTAATAAGATCACACCGGCATGGATGAAGGGAACCACAAATATTTGCTTGATCTAAAACTTCTATTACCCATTGAGAACTTTTCAACAATAGACTTCAATTCACACTTTTTCAGGTGGTGTGGTTCACTTGAACTTTGTATAATATTAACCTTTGATTTAAACCTATAAATTTATATGATAAAACGGATGGACGGAGTTGATATGATGTATGAATGATGGTGAGCTCCACGGAGTTTATCCATACCTTAAGAGTGCTGAGTTACTCACTACGCAATCCGCTTCTTTCCTTTCGCATTCATTTTAGTACTTATAGCTAAAAATGAGCCGGATCCAATACTTAAGTTGGCTGAAAACGTGAGAGTTTAATTTGGACGGTAGATGGTTTGCATGGGGCTAAGTGGAAAAGAAAAAAAAAAAAAATTTTTTTTTTCTCACAAATAGCATTTTAATATATTGTATTCTGATTCAATTTATTACATGCCGTTGTATCTCACCTAAGGATTTATAATCTTTCATTTAGACTAAATGGTATTAATTAATTAGCCCAACATATAAACTTCCTTATACTTATATTGATGGATTGCACTGGCGTAACAAGGCGTAGCACTAAGGGGCCGATACTAGTAGAATAAACAGTATACTTGTTTTAAGAATTGGTAGGCTTTACTATTATGTTTATATAAAATTCACATGGATTACTAAATATTATCTCTTAATTTAATAGTAAATTTTAAAAATTAGCTCGCTGTGTGATTTAGGTGGGCATACCAAGAAAAAAGTCAAGAAAGATATACTCACCCTTGATTTTTTTCAGGGACTAATGTGATAATTATATGAAATCCACACCAAACCGTAAGATACAAAATTAAAATGTAAGCTTGCACTAAAAATCAGGGCCAGCCTCAGTTTATATGGGTCACGCAAATCGAAGTAATTTAGATGATAGGGTTATTGTTTCCCTTCGTATGACCCACTTGAATTACAAAGCAATATGATATTTTTGTCTTACAGGTCAAATTAAGCGCCACATCCGGTGACATGGGTGGATTTTATATAAGAATCATGGTGGCAATGTCCCACAATATTTTTAAGGCTGAGATGGGTTCATGATGCTTTACATAAAAATGGTCCAATTAATTTCAAGAATTGGTATGTGCCCCTTCAATGTTTACATGAAATTCACCTCAATCATTACACATTCCACTCTATTTTAATCGTAGGGCTTAAAAATCGGCCTAATTCGTGATTCAAGTGGGTCATATAAAAGGAACTAGTTAGGAGAGGTATTCCCTGTTTATTGTTTTCTAATTATATGATCCACTGAATCACGAATCAAGTTATGTTTTGGGCCCTTATGACTAATACGAAGTAATACACCTGGTGATCAAGGCAGATTTCACATAAAACTTTGGGCCATTATTAAGAATTTAGTTAAATGCATGTCATGTATATAAAAATGTGTCAACCACAATTTAAATTCACATGGAATCCATATGCACAGTGTCAATGCCACCTGGGATTCTAATTCAGGATTTAATGATAATTATGATTTGAATTATAATTCACAAGGAATCTATGTTGCTAAATGATAGGGATGTAAATGCAAAAGATCCATCCAACATATCAAGTTGGCTGCCAATTTTCACCATGGATCTTAAACATAATTCAAATCCAATACTTAGGTGACCCACACAATAAGGTATAGTGGAAAATTATGCCCAACACCTCTAAATTAACGTGTGGCACATGTCAACCACACCACACTGTAAGAAAACAGTGGTGATTGAGCGCAAACCATTAAAAACATTTTTGAGGGACATGTTGACACCTGGTTGCATGCGAGACATCTGTTGCTTTGTTGGTGGGTCACACGTGTGTGAAAGAAATGGATGGCGAACGCGGGCTGCCTGTGACGCTCAGTAGCTACTAGCTACTGGAAAGGGCTATATAGACTCATGTATGTGTTATATCTTCTCATGTCATTTTAGATCATGGGATAAGTTAAAATCTTACATATAACAAACCATAAAAATATAGGGGTGATTGGGCCCACCATTAAAAATGTATCAGGACAATGTAAGTTTTAAATGAGGCTGATATTTGTGTTTTTACTTCACCCACACACCTAGGGCTTGTTTGGATACGTGTTTTGGGATGTATTGTATCGTATTAGAAGTTATGATTTGACCTTTACCATGTTTGGATTGGAGTGAATAGGAATTGATCTCATGCATGCGAATACAAACTCCAATTAAAATTTAGAACCAATGGTAGAGTATTGTCAGTGGGTTCTGTTGCTGTCTATACTTTGTATTCATTGCGCTGTATTCGGCAGCAGATGAAAGTTCGAAATTTGTATGATTACAACATATTTGATACCTATGCAATGTAAGATCGGGACCGATGATTTGGTACATTTCAACGTGAAAATCATCTGGACTAGAAATTAGAAAGTTCCATACATCAAACAGGCTACCCAACCCGATTAAGATTGTACAATACGTAGACATAATACGTCCTATCCAAACATTGATCTGTATAATGTATTGTATATTATGCCAAACAATACCTCTTATCTAAACATTGATTACTATCTGATTGATTTGGATGTATTCTAAAAACTGTCTAATGTATACATGAACAGTTCCCAAATATAATATAATACAATACTACACGCGAATCCAAATAGGCTCTAAAATGTCTTTAATGGCGGGCCTTCAACTACTATTGTTTTATTACAGCTTGGTTCATTTGGAATTTTGGATGTGCCTCATCTCATGGCTAAAAAATGTAGATGGACATAATGGATAAATCAATACACAGGGTCACATATATGACTGCACACAAACCGAGTTAGCTTGGTTAACTCCCTGGACTTGACTTGAAAAACCTCAATTTAGCTTGGTTTGAAATTAAGTTCAAGTCAAGTTAAGTTGATATTTTGATTTCGAGCTGAATGGAGCTTGACTCGACTTTGATTGAACCCAACTCAAATCGAACCAATTCGGTGATACAATTACTTCGATATTGACGTTGATCACCTAGTGTTAGATAAAATGACTCAACAAAATGTGGCTAGTGATAAAAAGGTATATATATATAAAATAAATATTTTTTTTTGTTTGAATGTCACGTGGAAGGTGTTTAATGTAATACCCGTAAAACTATTACTACTATTTTATATAATTAAATTTTAATTACTACTATTTTATATAATTAAATTTTAAAGATATAGCTCGTGTATTTATAAAAATATTGCGTAGGTGAACGCCGCTCGATCTTAGTTCGAACTTGGTTTGATCAGCCCAAGCTGCTGGCTGAATCGATCCCAGCTGGCCAAACAGGCTTGAAGACCGAGCTGAGATCAAGCTGGGGTCGGCATGTAGTACACCTCCCACGTGGCACCGTCCAGTGGCTACTAGCTACAGCGTCTTAAGCAGTCCGCGTCCGCCATCCATTTCTTTCACACACGTGTGGCCCATCATCAGCGCACCAGATGTCTCGCGTGCATTTCGGTGTCAACGTGTCCTCCTATTAAGCGCAGTGACAGGTAGGCCCTCCCTTATCAATGGTTTGGACCCCGCACACGTGTGCGACGGGGGCACGTGTGGACTCCCCCATTTAAATTTCTCCTCCCGTAAATGTCTCCTCCCATTTCCCGCACACACTCTCTCATAAAAACCCCTCCAAAACCCTCTCCCTTCCTAAATTCGCAGCCATGTTCTCTCCCGCCACAAGAAAACCCCATTCCGTATCTCAAAAAGACCGAAATGCCCCTCACATCTACCCCGATTCCCCGTCAACCCCGCTCGTTGGGCCCCACAGCCACATGGCCGCCGCCGCTTCGATCCCCGACCGTCCAGCCACTGGCACGCCTGCGCCGTGGGCCTCTCGCCTCTCAGTCCTCGCGAGGTGAGCGTTGTTCGATCATTGGATCGGCTAGGGTTTCATTTTCTTTCGTAATTCTGTTGATTTTGATGTCTTAATTATACTCAACGTTCTTGATTACATGGAGGTTGAATCAGACAGAGTGAGAGGGAATGTGGATGGAGTAGGATTTGAGATTTGAATTTTAGGGCATTGGTATTTGCTGGGTTTGTTTTGATAAAAAAGAGGAATTATATTATCACCAGGATTGATTCCTTATAGGTGGGGCCATGGTTCAGTGATCCACGCTGGTAATCTGATGGGTCTTACCCTGGATGGTTGTGCCCAAGCTTTGACCTTTTCCTTTTTCCGTTAGATGCAAACGTTCTTGATTGACTATGTGCACACCACATTGGAATGGTTAGGACTGTCATATGGTGAGATTTTGATGTCGTCCTTTCATGATGGGATTCATTAGATCAACAATGTGGATCACCGAACTTGTATGGATCACTGCGGGTGAAAGAGAGGAGCATGAGATGTGCTGCTATTATAGAATTGGATTCTGGATTTTTGTGAATTTTCTAAGGATTTTTTCCCCTTGCGGTTGGAGAGGTATTGTTTGAGAACATCTAGTTCTAGGTCGAAAACGTGGAAACGAGATGAGTGTTGTAAGAGTGAGGGTTTTGAATTGAGGACTTTTGGTGTTTTGTTGTTCTTTTCAGGATTTTGGTAGAGGATTCTTGATTTCTACCGGGTACTGTAATAATTATTTGATTTTGCAAAAGAAAGGAGATCTGTGACTAGTAGAGGTGTACATGAGTCGAACCGAGTCGAGCTTGGGACAACTCGACTCGGCTCGGCTTGGTCCTCAAGCCTGACTGGCTAGCTCGACTCGGTTTGGTCAACAGTTCGAGTCGAGTTCGAGCCTCTGCGGCATTTTCTCAAACACATGGATTGCACCTTCAATTTCTCAGGGAATGTAAAGCAGCAGCATTGGTTTATAGGTATTTCATCAAACACTCAGTAGGCAACATGAAAATCAAGATACAAGGGTATTTGTTTCATATCCATACCTTCCTAGCCACCAACCGACACTTTGTTGAGTCATTTCATCAAACACTTGCTGAGCAACATCAATATCAAAATAACCGAGTCATCAAACTGGTTCGATCTGAGTTTGATTTGAGTTGGGGTTCAATCTGAGTCGAGTCAAGCTTGGCTCGATATTTTTTCGAGCTCAAAAAATCAGCTCGACTCGGCTTGAACTCAATTTTGAACCGAGTCAAATCGAGCTTTTTCGAGTCGAGTCGAGCGAGCTAACTGAGCTAACTCGGTTTGTGTATAGCTCTAGTGACTAGGGTTGTCAACCATCTAGGGATTGATGGGTCAGGGTCCTCTTGAGCCTGGCCCAATAGTGCAAGGGCTTGCCTAAGCTTGACATGAGCTTAAAGTGGACCTAAGTATTCTTGGTCTGAGCTTGACGAGAGCTTGAGTAGCGGCCAATTATTCTTGTCTTAACCCAACCTTATTAAGATTTGGGCATGTAAAAATGAGTTGGTTTGGGTCATGTTGTTCAAATCCAAACTCAATTACAATTAAATGAGTTAGGTCGGGTCAGGCTTGGGCTTGATGAATTTCAAGTGGGTTGGGTCAGGCCACAAGGTAATGAGTTATGTGTTGGATTTAGGCTAGAATTCTTCACACGGTTAGTAAATATGTCAGGCTTAGGCTAACTTGACTTGTTGCCAACCCTAGATGGCATCATTGATGTGAGATTAAGAGATTTGTTTTTTTTATTAGGCATGTCGTTTCCTCAGAAATGCTTCGGTGTAACACTGGACTTCTTTGTTTAAGAGATCAAATATATGCTTTATGTCATTGGTAGCAGTTTTTGCTTTTATGTTGTTGTGTCCTTGCAAATTTTATTTTTGAAACTTGTGATTCAGTTCTTATAAATCATTTTGTTTGGAGGTTTCTTATAATTAATGCATACCAAATGAATGATGCTTTTTAGTTTATTCTTCTGGGGATTATTTTATCTCTTGATATTTTTGAGATGGGTTGATCCAACACTTAATTGGACATTCTATCTCTTATTAACTTCTCTTGGACGTGGTAATTGTTGTTTATGCTGGTAAATACTCCCACTACGATAAACGTGCAAGCATGGTGTGCCATAACGTGTAACGGTGGTTGTTACGACTTATGACTCGTATTACAATGGGTTACGGTTACAGCTGCCATTGCCTTTAAGGGGGTGTTTGGTTTTCCAATTTTATTTTATTTATTTTTATAATGCAAAGTAAATGAGCCATCATTCATTTCAAGGTGTTTGTTTAAACAAGAATTATGTTTCATAAATCGAGAGAGACAAATAAACTTGTAAGGTAAACAAGTCAAAGAAATTGCAATCATTACATCTTTTATTTTTATTTTTTTTAATTATAAAACTGCCATTTTTATAGTGATTTCTAACTAAAACAAACAATGGTTGCCAACTCATCATTGTAGTCAAATATATGTGATGTCACCGTACAATTACAGAAGTAATCATTACCCATTTCTAGGCATTTACCATTGTAATTGGAAAACCAAACATGCCCTTACGGAATACTTTGCCTCAAGACATATATGCTACTTTATTCTTGTTGCTCTCATATGGAGGGCTTTGTACTATGAACTCTAGTCCCAAAGAGGTTCTCACTTGATTGTCACAAACGGAGGCTGCAAAATGATATTAAACATGGAAAATAAAGCTAAAAAAAGAAGCAAAGTTAACCTGGGGAAAATAAGCAAGAAAGCATAAATACCAAAAAGAATAGTGAATAATAACTTCCCAGTGCTTGATTAGCTGAAACAACTGTGGCATTGTTGTCTTCTTTCTCTTTCAAGCCTGAAGTGAATTAATGCCGTTGCTCAGACAAACAATGCCCAAATGCTAATGAAAAAAAAAAACAAAAAAAAAACTAGGATATTAGAGAAAAAAGTTAAAATGAAATTGATTCGATTTCAACCCTTCTGATCCCAAAGAGGTGGTTGGGAAGTGTTATTTTAGTATTTAGGGGGTTGATAAGCCCACATGCTTTTTTCATTTTCCTCCTATATATGGAAAGTGATGACATTTATTGTCCTGCCATTCACAAAAGGAACTTAGGATCTGGGCTCCCAAGGATTGGAATTGCCTAGACAACACATTAACAAAAATGCTAGGCAAGTGGGCTTTTATTTATTTTTATTTTTTTAAACACACACCATGGGCTCACACCGTAGTGGGATTTCACCACCTATGGGCACTTGAACCCAAGGCCTCGTGTTGGAACTCCTGAGAGTCTACTACCAAGGCAAGGACTCGAACCTCCACCAGGTCCCCCCATATGGGCACCTGGACTCATGACCTCAGTGTTGAAATGCACTTTGTCTACCACTCAGCCATGGGTTGGAACAAACTCCATGTTTACTCGAGATATTTCTGGTCCTGTCTTCATTCGACAATAATGAATCCTTGTATCATTGTTTTTATCGGTATACCTTCTGAATTCTATGACTAATTATCACGTCTCTTTTCATACACAGAATTCCTTCTGCGAGAAAAACTGAGAAGGGAGCTGATGCAGATCAAGCACAGCCTGTATATGTTGGAGAGTTTCCCCAAGTAGTCCGTAATGCACAAGATGATTTTCTCCAGAGGAGCACTCCCAGTTAGTCCAGCTGATCCTGAGAGGTCACATTCTCAGCCTCTGGATAATTCCTTTGAGAAATTAATTATTTCTATTTTGGTGACAGGTGATGCAGGAATCTCTGGTGGCATGGATAAGGGAACATCCCTGTGTTGGATGGTATGTGGAAACCAAGTTTTTATCTGGAGTTATTTGTCACCTGCAGTGTCAAAGAAGTGTGTCGTCCTTGAATTTCCTTCAATTTTGAAAAATGGAGATGCTGCCTCAAAGATCAGGCATGGAAACAGCTGGATGGTTTGTGTTGTCAAATGGGATAGTGCAAGTGGAACCACAGAAAATGTGGTCCGGCAGTGCAACTCTGCAGGCATAGTCATCTGTAACCAGAAAACAAAAGCTGTTGTATATTGGCCTGACATCTACTCAGAAGGTGGGGATATTCCAATTGTCAGCATTCCGTCTTTTGATGAATCGAAAGCGACAGCTTCACCTGGTGTTGAGAAAGCTGCAAACCGTCACCAACAACAAAGCTGGAGTGGAAGTAGCACTTTAGTTGAACCTGGCATTTTTAACTCGTTGATTGCTTCTGCAATTCCTGGTGCATTACATGAATGTGTTGTCCTAGCTTGTCGTTCCAATGGTGAGCTCTGGCAATTTCATTGCAGTCCCTCTGGAATTCATCGGCAGAAAGTTTGTCAGGACATCAGTGTTGCATCTACAAGAGGTAGTGATAATGGGCAACCTCTAATGAATAAAGGGTATGCAAGATCACTTGTTTGGCGTTATCATCAGCTTGTTATCTCAGAGGGATCCAGCCGACAATTCTTTCTGTTGACAGATCACGAGATACAGTGTTGGAACATCCAACTGATACCTGACATAAATATTTCAAGGCTGTGGTCTCATGAAATAGTTGGTAGTGATGGCGATTTGGGTATTAAGAAGGATCTGGCAGGTCAGAAGCAAGTTTGGCTTCTGGACCTGCAGATAGATGACCGTGGAAAAGAATTTACTGTTCTTGTTGCTGCCTTCTGTAAGGATCGAGTAAGCAGTTCAAGCTACATGCAATACTCACTTCTGACAATGCAATATAAATCTGGGTTAAATTTGTCTTCAGAAAATTTTGCGTCAATACATGAAAGGGTTTTGGAGAAAAAAGCTCCCATTCAAGTGATAATTCCGAAAGCAAGAGTGGAAGATGAGGATTTTTTGTTCTCCATGAGACTCCGTGTAGGAGGAAAGCCTTCTGGGTCTGCAATCATACTTTCTGGAGATGGAACTGCCACAGTCACTAATTATTGGAGAGGTTCGACACGACTCTATCAGTTTGATTTACCTTGGGATGCAGGAAAAGCTCTGGATGCTTCAGTTTTCCCTTCTACAGAAGATAATGAAGAAGGTGCATGGGTTGTACTGACTGAGAAAGCAGGAATATGGGCAATACCTGAAAAGGCAGTTTTACTTGGTGGGGTTGAACCGCCTGAGCGAAGCCTATCGCGTAAAGGGAGTTCAAATGATGGAACTGCAGAAGAAGAGAAAAGAAGTCTGGCATTTGGAAGCAATGTTGCTCCTAGAAGGGCTAGCTCTGAGGCATGGGATGCTGGTAATAGACAAAGGGCAGTGTTAACTATTGCACACCGAACTGCTCAAGATGAAGAAGCAGAGGCTCTACTTAGTCGTCTCTTTCATGATTTTCTTTTGTCGGGGCAAGTAGAAGGCTCATTTGAAAAGCTTAAAAATTCTGGAGCATTTGAAAAGGATGGAGAAACAAATGTTTTTGCTCGCACAAGCAAATCTATTGTTGACACGTTGGCAAAACACTGGACAACGACCAGAGGAGCTGAGATTGTGGCCCTGGCTGTTGTTTCATCCCAACTTTTGGAGAAGCAGCAGAAGCATCAACGGTTTCTTCAGTTCCTTGCTCTATCCAAGTGCCATGAGGAACTTAGTTCTAGACAAAGTATGTATCTATTGCTTGTGTTTGTGGACCATCTTTGTTTTGTTGTGGTACGCATTACATGCTTATATACCGTAGTTTCCCTTGTTTTGTGCGATTAGACCTAGTTAAAAATCTTAAGCAATATCAACAGATTGATGCTATGTTTCTTATTCTAGGTATTTTCTTATAGTTTTCAAACACGCATTAGTTTTTCTTCGTAATTAATTTTCACTGTGTTTGAAGAACTTTAATTTCCACATCACTTATGGTCCAGTGGAGGGTCCAAGGAATTGTAACTGAGTTTCACTTTGTAGCTGATGAGGGACAGCTAAATAATTATTTGTTATTTGAGGATTAGTAGCAACTGTCTGTTAAATGACTGCGATTTGGAGACGGCTTGCGATGGAAAGTGCCTGTTAAGTTTTTTACTTTGGTTGTGAATGTGAGAGTGGATTAGCTACCGCTCTCGTCTCCGGGAACAATGGCTGAGTTACTGAGTATCCGTATTAGTTTTTTTTTTTTGTTTTCTTCAGGATTTTTTAGTTCATCTCATGCTTAAAATTTGTTTTCCATTATCAGGGCATTCTTTGCAGATTATCATGGAACATGGTGAAAAGCTTGCTGCTATAATCCAACTGAGGGATTTACAGAATATGCCCAGCCAGAATCGGTCGGATGGAAGGGACTCTTCATATTCTAATTCACGAAATGAAATGAGCAGTTCTCTTTGGGACCTGATTCAGTTAGTTGGTGAGAAAGCTCGTAGAAACACTGTTCTTCTTATGGATCGAGATAATGCTGAAGTATTCTACAGCAGGGTGTCTGATCTTGAAGAAGTATTCAACTGTTTATCCCATCACCTACCATATATAATCGAGGGAGAACAACCATTTGCCGTTCAGATTCAGCGAGCTTTTGAAGTTTCAAATGCATGCACAGCTTTAGTTCGCACTGCAATGCAATACAGAGATGCTCACCAGACTTGGTATCCATCACCTGAGGGCTTAACACCTTGGTACTGCCAATCTGTGGTGCGTTCTGGGCTATGGAGCATAGCTTCTTTCATTCTTCAGCTGCTGAAGGAAGTAACGGAAGTTGATTCATCTGCACAATCAGACTTTTTTCCACATATGGAAGGGTTGGCAGATGTCATACTTGAAGCATATGCTGTTTCTATCACAGCAAAAATTGAAAGAGGAGAAGAACACAAAGCTCTGACAGAAGAGTACTGGAAAAGGAGGGACACACTTTTTGATTCTCTATATCAACTAATCAAAGGTTTTGTAGAAGCCAGATACCAGGTCAACTTTCGACAACTGTTTAAGATTTTCATACCTCACAAATATTTTTAATGTTAATTTCTCTTCATATGCATCTAGGCCTTCAGCTAAGCTCTTTTATTCCATATACCTTTCCTCTTGTGAATGTAATGAAATCAGATAACATAAAAATTCATCAAAGTGGACTATTTATGTAGAGATTGTGCAGGTCAAACCTTATAAGACTTATGAATTGGCCTTGTTTAATGATACTTCTACCCAGGTGTTGCACCTACTTCGAATCACCCTTGTACTCACGTTCCTGCTTCCCAGCTCTTTACACTTGCTAACATATTTAAAAGCTGCTTCCTACTCCCACACCTGAATCTGTTGCTACTTCCATTCGTGCTTCATGCTAAACCATGGAGGCATTCATTTATCATTGATGACATGAAGTAGCGTCCTGTTATGGGCACTGTGCTTATCCATGGAATGTATTGTAGAGAAGTGTTGAGAATTTTAGAGTTGCGTTGAGATCTCTAGAAGGCTGCAGTGTTCTATAGTGAGTTTTGTAGCTACTAGAGTATGAAAATATTTAGAAGAGTTCTAGAGTGTTCGTAGTTGTTGGATGAATGCCAAGTGGTTTAACAAATCCAAGCCATTGGTGTTGGGTTTCTTAAGAACTTCTAGGCCTATGTGTGGTGGCAGGGCTTGCCATTTGGGATTTACTCAGCTGTAATCTTCTCTATATGGTGCTGCAATACAAGCCTTCCCATTCCACTCACCCTTTCTCTTGAGTTCTCTTGCATCTTAGCAAATACTCGGTGTCTAGCACTTGGTGCAAGTGGCTGTAGGTTGACTTGAGTAATGCTGGGGTGCTGCATGAGTGCCGCTTGGGGAAGCATGCTAAGGAGTTGGCAAGTTTGTGATAGTCTGCAGTAAACTCCTAATTTGTACATCTGAATAGCGAAGCTAATGACATTGCCGATGCTTCAGTAAGGAAGGTCAGGCACAATCATCCTATTCATGGAGGGAATACTTTTTGGTTTTCCTGCTGTTCACTTTTTATTGGTAACAAGTTACTTCCCTATTATCCATAAAATGGTCAGTGTTTGGCTTCTTTACCTTTCCTAGATGATTGATCAATTTTATGGAGATGGTGTAAAACATGGTTTCATCTTTCACTGTTTTATTTTTGAGCTGAGATCAAATTCAAACCCCAACCTCAAGGTTAAGCACTGTCAAATTGAACTACAGCCTACAGGCTCAACTCCTAAATTTGATTTGTGTGCTTATATTTGGATGGAACTGCAATTGCAAATTGAAATGTCAAGTGTTGTAGTTATATAGTTATTCATAAATGAGATTTGGGTTACATATTTCATAGACCAAGAAAGCCATTTTGTTTGGTTGCATATTTACATATAATCTTACCCTTCTAATGTTCCAGGGCTCAGATAAGGATACTGACGTTTATCACCAAAAAGAAGCTGATCTTAGAGAGCTGTCTTCACCTTTGCTATCCATTGCTAAGCGACATGAAGGCTACCAAACTTTGTGGAATATATGCTGTGACCTCAATGATACAGGGCTCCTGCGAACCCTTATGGTGTGAATACTTTCTTACCTCTGTGAAATGCATGTCACTTTAGCTTTTAGCATGTAGTAGTGTTTCCTGAATATATTCCGTAGTTTTGTTTTGTATTCCTGTTAAAAGTAAAATGTGCCCTTACCTCTCTCTCCCTGTCTCAATAAAAAAAAGGAGAAGAAAAAAGGTTAAATATGCATGCTTCATGTGTGTTTCTACAAATGAGATGAGTACAAGATGCAGCAATGCAACTCATTTGTTCTTTGTTGTCTTGTAGAAGCTTTAGTGCCTGTTAAAATGCTGTACTAGGTTACTGTTTCTAAACAAGTCATTGGATTATCTTTATTTTAAAATGTATTGATGCCAAAAACTTTTTAACAAGAGAAACAATAACAACGATCCACATTGTTAACTTAGAGGCCCGATGCACATTTCTGATTTAGAGGCCCTTAGCTGGCACTTGGCTAAGGAACTCATTGCTTGTCATAAAATGCTTTAACCAGGTAATAGGTAATGGCTGAATACATCAATATGTCACAATGTTCATCCAATTTAGAACTCTGCACAGCAACTTAAAAACTGTACGGCCATAGCTGTACACGAACAGAGTTAGTTCATTTAACTCGCTTGACTTGACTCAGAAAAGCTCGACTCAACTTGGCTCGAACTTGAGCTGATTTTTTGAGCTCGAAATAATTTTGAGCCAAGTCCGAGCTAGGCTGAGCTTGACTCGACTCAGCTCGGAACTTGTCTCGAACTTGACTCGAACTTGAATCGATTTGACTCGGATCGGGTTCGCTTAATATAAATATTTTGTAAATATTTAAATAAATTATATATTATATATCATATATATTAAAAACCCTAGAACCTAAACTCGAACGCAGATCGTAGGCTCAAAAGATCGAGCTCAAGCTTGGCTTGGACTCCGCTCAAGCTGGCCTGGGCTGCTGAGGCCAGTCAGGCTCGAGTATCGAGCAGAGCCAAGTTCGAGTTAGGGTAGCGTGCTGGCCGAGCCGAGCTGGGCCAAGCTTGGCCCGGCTCGGTTAGGTTCTTGTACAGCTCTATGTACGGCTTACTGTTCTGTACACAGAAACATTCAGGTGCCAATATCACTTTGATGACCACCATGAAAGTATCCTGAATCCCACTGATTGCTTGTCTACTATAATACAGAACTGAGATAAAATCTATTTCACACGTGCAAAACATCTGAACATAGTTATGGCAGTTGACTTCTTCGTGCGCATTCTAAAGAAACTTGAGCAAAATGTTAAGAAAAACTTCATGCGACAAGCATGTTCTTATATATATATATATATATATATATATATATATATATTATTTTTTTTGAATAGCCCAAAGAAGCAAATTTCTTTCCCATCTCCCTGTGACACCAGGTTGAAGTTAAGATGTGGACCATCCTGATATTGAACTGGTGGCAAACTTAAGTGGAGTAGGATTTTACTAAAAGAAAAGGAAGACTAAAAATACGGGAAAAGGAGGGAATCCCTCCAAAATGGGAACGGTGGCCGTAATGGCCACCACTGTTACCGTTATGATCGGGCCGTAATGTCTGGTTTTTATTTTTTGAAAAAACTGTTATTGAACCATTACGGGGCCGTTACGGCCGTTTCAACCCTGTAACGCGTAACGGTTATGACTGTTACGGCCGTTACGTAACTGATTTTGAATACCCTGATCCCCAATCAACAACAACCGTATTCCAAGCCTTCCCAAACCATTAGCTATGTCATTTCCTTCACTCTGGCGATGACAAAAAGAACTTCCCCTGTCTAATTTCCTCCATCCATCTTTTTTTTTTAAAAAGGTGATGAAAGTATATTAGAAAACCGAAAGAAAATATAAGGGGAAGGAAGGGATTTCCCGCTGAGATAGCAGGACAGAACACGGCCTCCCATGAAAAGCAGAAAAAACCGAAGAAGCAATAGGAAAAACAAAAAAAAAAGAAAAAGAAAAACAGAACAAACAGCAACAATATCAGATTTGGAATAGGGTTGGACTACGCCCCAGGTTGCTAAGAAGTGCTGAACTCTCAAGGAGGACTCTGGGGATTTAGAAATGCCAAGGAAGCATCTCCCATTTCTTTCTTCCCACACCGACCACCAGACTGCCAGCAAACCCATTCTCCAATCTATTGATTGCTGCTTTCCCAAATTTGGACCTAGCCAAGCTTTGATCAGATCGACGGTGGAGAAGGGGAAGCACCACGCAATATTGAAGGAACTAAGAAGGGCTGCCCAAACTTGGGCTGTGAATGGGCAATGAATAAAAAGATGGTCCACTGATTTCTCATCCGCCATGCAGCAGAGACAGATATTTGTAATGAACATACCCCTCTTTCTCAGACTCCGCCCATCTTGCTAATCACTAAGGATAATTGTTCACAAATGAAGCCCACTTAATCTCATTAGAGGAATCTCCTTGTATGGTGGTGCGTGGTGGCACTTGTAACCATTTAAGTTCCTTCATACCACCCACAGAGCCTTCAGCTCAGCCTCAATTAATCCTGCACTCCCGATTGTGTTGGTGAAAGCTTAACAAATCTGATGATACCCCCAATCTCAGTCGGACCGGACTTCCTTTTGAACTGCCGTCTAAATTAGCTTCCACATGCCAATAGATGGAGCTGAAGCCATATGTATTGCTGTGGCTCCTCTGACATGCCCAATAACACCTCCAGCTAACTCTCTTCTAAAATTGTCACAGTAGACCCCAGTGAACAACTTGCATGCTAAAGCCCTAGTGATGATTCTACAACCTGCTCTTGTTGCCACCTTAGTACCAATATTGGGCGTGAATATTGGGCCATTGGATGCAGCAACTTTTAAAAGACAAATTTCCACAATGTCTGTACAATTATTTTAAATAATAAAATACTATCTGTTACTATTATAAATCCCAAGAAGAAGAAATGACCACACACACACACACACACACACACAGTCATGCGCACCTGCGCACCTTTGTACACATGTCATGGTCCCAAAATTCGAATGGTCCTTGTGATGCTGCACCCCATGAAACCCCTATGGCCCAACTTTCATTCAGATGCAAAACTCTGGTGGGCTGTAGCAAAGAGAGGCAAATCAAGGGAGGAAACTATTTCCTTTTGCCATAGCCCACCAAAGTTTTGGATCGGGGTAAAAGTGGGCCCTGGGAGTTTTATGGGGTACTACATCACGTGGACCGTTCAAATTTTGGGTTCATATCACGTGAGATGAGTTCTCAAAAAGTTCTCAAGAGAACTTGTGCGCATGTGAGCATTTCACACATGTGTCTATATATATGTGTGTGTGTGTGTGTGTGCGCACGCACGCGCGCGTGTACTTATCTATACATATATGTATATATATACATACATACATATATGTATGTATAAGATGTGTGCGAGTGTGCACGCGTGCGCGTATGATTAAACATAAAACAGTAATTTTTTATATGACCTATGCTCGTGAGTAACACTCGTGCTGATATAGAACATCTATAGAATAAGATTCCTTGTCTTGTTATCTTGGCCGTTATCAATGCAATGTTGCTTGATCATTTCATCTAGGATTGTCTGGACATAGCTAATGAATCATGCTACTGAAGTTGTTGTCATATTACTTTACATTTACTTTTTGTTACTTTTATTCCAATGTTATGCATTGATTTCTTTTGGACATGAAATTGTTTAACATGGATAGAAAAACTTGAATCTACTGCCCTACAGCTACACCAGCTTTGGTATTGTCTTTTTGTCGGTAATTCCATGCAAAATGATAGGATTTCCATTCTGAATGGTGAATGGAATTCCAAAGCCATCACTTTGTAGGGGGAACTCACAAAACAACAGCACCGAAGATGTAGTGCTACCAACCCTGCCAGGATCAATGTTGTTGAAATCATAATCATATCGTAAATCATAATAGGTGTCAAATTGTATGAAATCATATATTATAAGTTTTTCTGATTTTCATAAAAAAGGGAAAACTCTGAAAATATATATAATTTGGAAGAATAAAAAACTCATAATTCATCCATTTTCCATCAACATGCAAGAGAAGTAATACATATCATGATATTGGCAATTTAGGCCATGTATGTGGTGAAAAAGTGAAAATTGGTTGTAATAGAGTTCAAATCACTCAACCCACTGCCCATTTACATAATTAGACTTATTATCTCATCTTTGAGTATAATTTCCAAAAGAAAACAAAATGTCCAAAAAGTATCCTCTCAATGTTGTCTTTAGATTATTGTCTTCATGTATTTTGGAGCAATATTCCCAAGTAAGGTCACTATCCTTCACCATCTTAAATAATCAAAATAATGCCTGAAGAAAAGTGTGTAATTGATGTTCTTTCCTACCTCTTTGACTGCAAAATCCCTTTAGGAAAAGTGGGATTCAATTCCGTTGACCGATGAAAATGTTATCTTGATTCTTTGTTCGGGGTTTTTGAATATAAAAAAATCCCCAAAATCTCCACTTTCGTAAGATGATAGGACACGAATAAGGGTTCATTGTAGTTCATTTTAAATTTGAGGTTGGTGGCTTTTATATGTTTAAAAAGCCAAAGGTAAAATAAAAAAGAATAAGCAAATTCCATCTTTTTCATCGCTTAAAAAAAAAAAAAAAATCGTTTAGGGAATGTGCAAAATTTTGTACACAAATTGTACGATTGGATACAATTAATCTACAATTCATGTACAATTTTTATGGAATTAGGATTTGGCCGTGCGATCCATGATTTATATTTATATGATAAAATTCGAATAATGTCCTACGATTTTGATAAGATTGAGTAGTATAAAGATTTTTTTAACCTGCAATTTGAAAAGTTTGGTGTCCAAATTATTTCATGATTATCTTTTCTTAACATTTTGAAAATGATTTTATGGTTCAGCATGCGAGCATGGGGCCTACAGGAGGGTTCAGTTATTTTGTGTTTCAGCAATTGCACGAGAAGGGCAACTATGCCAAGCTTCTAAGGCTTGGGGAAGAGTTCCAGGAAGAACTGGCTATCTTTCTAAAGCCACACAGAGATTTGTCATGGCTTCACGACGTATACTTGAACCATTTCTCTGCTGCTTCAGAAACTCTTCATGTCTTGGCTCTTTCTCAAGAAGATTCCTCTGCATTATTAAATAATGGAGGATTGGACCCTGGCCCTGCCAAACAGGGTTCCTCTCTGGCAGACAGAAGGCGTTTTCTTAATCTCTCTAAAATAGCTGCAGTGGCAGGTTTGTTGTTTTTCTCTCCTATTTGTTTTGTTTTTTATTCTCTGCTTTATTTTGTTCTATTACTGTTTTTTTTTTTTTTTTTGTTGGATTTTTTTTCTTTCTTGAGAGGTCTTTAAACACCTTTTACTTTTTTCTATTGTTTCACACAGGATATGAATTTGCATATAGGGCCATTTTAACATTGAAGGGTTCTTCTACTTCTTCATATATTATATTCTGCATTCATTGGAAATGCATTCTTCCAATCAACGGAAGTAGTTTTAACCTCTGATAAACATCCAGATCCATAGCTCAACTGGCAGACTGAGTGGAGATACCTCGTTTCAACACTTGAGGTCTTGGTATCGATCCCTAGCGTGGGTGGCTAAATGGAATGTGTGTACTGACATGTGTGTGCTAACAAACTAACCCCCCACCCCCCCCCCCCCCCCCCAAAAAAAAAAAAAAAAAAAAAAAACCTCTGATAATTAAAACTTGAATGGCTTAACACATTCACTTGAGGAAAAACATGCATTTAACTGTAGGATCATTGACACTGTAGTAACTCTGCTGATATGTCAAGTCACAATCATGTCAAATTCTGATTTTTTTTTCAAAGTGTGATTCTTTTAATTCACGGAAGTAGTTTTAACCTCTGATAATTAAAACTTGAATGGCTCAACCCATTCACTTGAGGAAAAACATGCATTTAGCTGTAGGATCATTGACACTAGTAACTCTGCTGATATGTCAAGTCAATCATATGTCTAAATCAGCTCTTTATATATATATATATATAGGTATTGGAATGGGCTAAGGCTACTAAATGGTTCGGGGATTGGGGGATTTTCTCCTCTTAATATTAGCTGGATGATCTCTCATCATCCTTCTTGTTCCCCTTTTATTTTTCTTCTTTAATAAAATTTGAGTTGCCCAAGGAAGCAACTCAAATTTTATTAAAGAAGAAAAATAAAAGGGGAACAAGAAGGATGATGAGAGATCATCCAGCTAATATTAAGAGGAGAAAATCCCCCAATCCCCGAACCATTTAGTAGCCTTAGCCCATTCCAATACCTGCCATCCTTGCTTTGAGAAACACTCGCAGCAGAGTAGCGGACTTGTTGTTAAAAGTCCCGTTGTTGCACTCAAGGCAGATAGCCCAAATAATGGCTAAGAATGCATGATGCTAGATCATCTTCTTCCTCCCTGACCTCACAAAATGCCACTGAGGCTAGGAGGTCCGCCATTTTTTGGGGCATCAGCCAAGTAGTGTCCAATAGTGCAAGGAATTTTGCCCAAACCAACCTGGTAAATTCACAATGAATGAAAAGTTGGTCCACCGACTCATCATGCAAACTCAAAATGCATCCATTAGTGAGTGTCATATACTGCTTCCTCAGGCGATGGCAAGAATTTTGTTCTTACCCACCAGCAACGTGAAGGCCACTAAGCCCATTGCTATAGTAGACCCTGTATATTTCCATACGTGACAAATGGGATCTCTAGCTAGGATTCCTGCATGGCTCATTGACTAATTTACTCCGAAAAGCTATGCTTATTACAAATATCCACTATAAGTCACAAGATTTTCAGGTTCTTGCAAAATTAGAACTGCATGAACTCATGATATCAATTGGTGGTGCAAATGCAACAACATTGTCATTCTGTGGCGTGTGATTTACATGGAGATTGAATGTGATGGGATTGTTATTTTACCTTTTAAAAGTATCATCTTTACTATATACAATGAGAGGAAAATACATAGGCATGGGCAAAAACTTTTAGCCACTTTGTTTTACGGATCACTAAAACTACACATTAAGGATATATGAAAGGTTTTAAGCATATGCAAGTAATTTGGAGGAGAGCTTTCTGTCAAACCTACCTATTTTTCAGATAGAGGAAACCTTTAATACTTTGGTAGTGCGTGATGGTTGATGCACTGGCATAGAGAAATTGTACACTCAGTAGATGAGTAACTTAAATGAACCATTGAAAATTGTTATCTATGGTTTCATGGACTATAAAACTAAAACATTCTACTGATTTGATTATCCAAATAGCCGATTGATTATCCAAGTGAGTTGTGCTCTGAAACCACTTTATAAAACCATGATCTGAATCAAGGGATTCCAGCATCAATGGTGTGACTTTCTGAATCTTGCTTTGGAATGTATCTGTTATATTAATTTGTGGTGGTTTAGTTATTTTATTCTTGCTCGCTTGATTTATTGCTAAATGGGTACTTTGGTTAGTTGTCAGTATTTAATTAATGACAAAACTTCAATTCACACCATAGGCACCGAAAGTTGGAGCTGCACATTATCTTTCATCATTTGGTGGGAATCTTGCAAGCATTTTAAAATGCATGTTTTCAAGTGCCCGTTTTGGACAGATGTGTTAAGAATCTCACCCACCATTAATTGATGGTGGGAGATATGTGTGGCCCACTCTTGGTGCACAGGACACACAATCTTTCCCTTGATTATTGCTTTTCCTTTTGCTGCAAGGAAAAGTTACTGATGGCATGTGGCATGTAATAGGTAGGGATGCTGGTTTTGAGATGAAGACACGGCGCATAGATGCTGATTTACAGATTCTAAAATTGCAGGTGAGTCATATTTCTAGAAGGCACGAAAAAGTTGCCCTTGTTTTCCTTGGAGAAAGATACGACCTTTTGAGCCTGAAATACCACATTTTCTTTTGGCCCAGTACTCCATACAGGTGGGGCCCCATCTTTCAGTGGTCCAGAATGTATACATGGATGAGCAATGCCTGCATCAAAATTCCCCTGTAGGACTGTTGTTGGCCACCTGGTAATTGGTCTGACATGGTCAGTTAAACAAAAGTTAAGAGGCAATGCTTCGTATGCCACAGAAATTTATTGACCAATCAGATGTCTGGGATCATTCAATTGAGGATATTTTTGGTCCATTGCCCATCCAAGGTGTGTGCCTTCATTTTGCATTCTGATATAGCATTTACTTCTCACTTGCAGGAAGAGGTTACGAGTCTGTTTCCTGATAATGAAGAAATGCCACTCACGACACAACTGCTCACTCCCACCCAACTGATTGAAATGTGCCTGAAGAGCCAAATCCGAGAGCTTTCCTTGCGGGCATTTGATGTTTTTGCATGGACCAGCTCCTCATTCCGGAGGTCGAACAAGAGCCTCCTGGAGGAGTGCTGGAAGAATGCTGCCGATCAGGATGACTGGGCAGGCCTCAATGGACAAGCAGTGGCAGCAGGGTGGGGTGATGAGGATTCCCTACGGGCTCTGAGAGGAACCATACTCTTCCATGCCTCAAACAGGTGTTACGGACTGGAAGCGCAGGTCTTTGAAGGGGGGTTCGATGAGGTGCTGCCGCTGCGGCAAGAAGACGCAGAGAGTCAGATGATGAAGGATATGTGTTCCGTGGAAGCAGTTCTGATGCAGCACAATGATTTCCCAGATGCAGGTAAGCTGATGCTGACTGCGATCATGATGGGTAAGCTTGGAACTGATGGCGAACCTGAAGATGCCCCCATGGAATGAGATGGTGCTACGCATAATTCTGCTCTGCTTTTGATTTTGTTCATCTTGACCGGTTCATTCCGTTCGGCTTGAAATCCTTGCTTGTAAATGCATGCGCACGCTTGTGATTGAACAGTGGATTGTCGCCATAGTTGTCACCCCACCAAGTCCATTGGTTGAGATTCAGCTGACTGACCTAGGCTACTGATGAGTTTCAGCTGAAGTAGCCAGAGGTTGATTTGCATAGGCGCTTTCATTTCAAACTGCTCGGAGTGGAAAAATTAGAGGGGAGGAGAATGAGAAAATTTCAGGTAAGGAATGAAAAAACTACTATTTTAAGAGGTGAAAGCTTTGATACCCTGGCAGTGTGATGGTTCATACTGATGCACTCAGCCACTGCACGCATGTCATACATGAACTAAACCATCCATTTTGTGACACTTCATTATCCTCACAAATTACAGAGCTGATTCTTAATCAGCTGATTGATGAGATCATGTGGATAGTGGAAATGACAAACAGTCAAACCGAGCCAATTCAACAGATGAATGTCCATTTATAGTCTGATGTTGGCAGTCTCTGCTGCTAAAACTGGGTCCCACAATTTGGATGGTTTTAAATTTGAGTCGCAATGTGCAATTTCTAAGTTCATCCATATAAACCATCACAGTATGGCAGTGTATCAGACGAATGTGTAGCCATCTCTTTCCCGCCAATGCTACTTGCGTAGAATATACCATGTGCGGAAAAGGTGGGCCACACAATGGTGATAATCTGATATAAGAATCAGGCTGATGCACTCATTGGTTGGGTGGGCCATTCCAGTACATCGTCATACCATTGATTGTACATCGATTGGGGGGACGTACTGCACCATGAGTGGGTCAGCGGCGTCAGCCTGACTTTCATAACTGGCAAATATCATGGTATGGTCCACCCGAAAGGATGGGATATTCTACACACGGGTACCTTGGCCAGAAAGAAATGGCTGCACATGAAGTTCACATACAACTGCTGCATGTGATCTTTTGACCCATTTTAGCTGTCTTTAACTTCTACCATTAGAATCTGTTAATAAGAACCGAAAATTATTTCTGGGTGACTTAGAGCATGAGGAATAGGAATACAGTAGAGCTATCTACACAGTAAACTTGGTTGGTTGTGTGTCAATTGGGTTCATCCATCTACTGGGCCCCATCTTGGATGGCCTATGTTTCAAAAGCCATACCTATTATTAGTACTTTACCTGATTGAACCTCAAAGCAATGGTAGAAAGTGGAAATGGTTAATGGCCAAATACTCAGTTGGGTGAAAATGGGTGGATTTATATATATATATATATATATATATATATATATATATATATATATATATATATATATATATATATATATATATATATATATATATATATAAGATGATCCATCCGGCCCAGTGGACGGATGGACCTGATTGATAAGTTACCAGACCAAGGTGTACTGTGGAGAGATGGCTTTATCATATTCTGGGTTACCCTGATCATTTTACTCATGTGGATCAATTTTTGTGGTCCTATAGGTTCCACATGGACGGCAGCCAGTGCAAAATGATTCTAACAGTATAATCCTGACCATTCAAGTTGTGGCCTTAATGAATCTGAACTCTTGGCATTTTTTATTTTGAATTTTTGGTTGCATAACCCCAGTTGAAATAGTTTGGAGGGTGACTGTTGTCCTATATACAGTTTTCAATAGTATGGTCTACCACAATTTTGGGCCCCTAGGCCTAACATTGGGTGATGCAGCAGGTGGTTGCTGTCCATCTGGTTGATGTGGATGCCCTATTGATCTGCTGTATGGAAAATCGAAATCGAGCCCTTTTTACATTCAAGAATTAGTGAACCGGTGATGCCCGCTCTTGATTTTTACATGGCCCACTGTGATATTTACTGACTATTATATGCATAATCCCAATTTAGGTCTCAGCACGTCTGCATTGAGTCATGGGCGGTCCTAAAATACGATCGCAATCAAGGATATTAATACTTTTTTAAATATAAAAAATAAATAAATAAAAATCAACAGTCACCTTGATTTTGGATTGTTTATGATGGACATCCTAGTCGGCCCTGCTATGGATGTCGTGGCCTACAACTTGAGAATCAAACTGATCAAGCAATCCTACCGACTGATCTAGTATTTAATTCAGTTTTGGGTCCATCCATTTGAAAGCAACCACTCTGGTGGCTAGGATCATCAGAGTTACGAGTTTTCTGAAGTATGGTCCATTGATCTTAGGATCTACTAAATGGATGGTACTGATTGATCATATGGACTGGATCCGTTCCTTCAAAAAAAAAAAAAAACCATAATTTCCTTTGAGATTTCTGCACCTTGGCTATTCCCAATCTGGCCACTGAATCTGACCACAAAGGCTGGCCTCATGTAGTGGCCAGGTGGACCCGGGCTCCAAAGTGTGGGCCCAAAGAGCCGGTTTGGGACGAAAATTTTGAATTTAAACCCAGTTTTCCAACACCACAAAGGAGCAAGACAAGAGGCGGGTCCCACCACGAGATCTCTCAATGCCACGTGGCAAAATAAGAGGCTATTGGTCTCACATCAACAAATAAGATTGGGTATCCGGATTCCGACCAATGGGGGGTGGTGCTGACGTGTCGATATCCTAATCCACTATCATCTCCACCCTGTATTTAAAACACGCATTCCCTTCCACTCTCTCAGCCATCACTCCCACAACAAAAGAGCAGCAGCAAAGCAGCTTCGAGAGTCCTTTACGACCATTGATGGCGGCCTCAGCGACAATCCAACGGTCAGCGTTCGCCGGGCTGACTGCGCTGAAGCCGCAGAATGAGCTCATCAGGAAGGTCGGTACATTCGACGGTCGGATCTCAATGCGCCGGACTGTGAAGAGTGCTCCCCAGAGCATCTGGTAACTAAACTCAACTTCAATCGCTGTTCACGCAAATACTGGCCTATGGACATCAATTCAACGGTCCAGATCAATGCCCATCTGTGCCAATTTGTTCCTAAGATGGTCATGCTCCCAAGAGGCATGATCGTCAACCTGAGTATATATACAGCATGAATGGCGTGATCTTGCACACATAAGCCCCACCATGATTGATATGGTGGGCCATGCTGCCAACGGACCATCCTGAAAATCTCTCAGATGGGACATTACTAAATGTTTGATCCGTCCATATTGATCAAGAAAAGACCAAAAAATAGCCGTCTATGATCATCCAATTGCCAGATTTTCTGGGATATGACCCATACAATGTGGGGTCCAGCTCTTCCAATCTGTGGGTCCCACTTGTTCGCAGAAATCACCTTCCAATTGTTGTGAAATATGTTGGAAATACCGAAAAAATAAAAAAACAACTAAATAAAATTATTCTCTTTTTTATCACCAGGTTGTGCTAGCCTTTCTTAAAAAAGAATGACCGTTTTGGATCCATGAATCTAACCGTTTCCGTACCCTATAAAACTTAGGCTACTGGCACCGCGATCGTACCATCTCCCATAAGGTCGTGAAGGTGCGATTACTCAGCAACACGATGCGCACATGCAAAATGCGTCAACTAGCATCACTACAGCCATACTTCATGTGCCCGAGTGGGAGCCTGTCTTTCCTTCTGTATTCCAATAAAAATACCACACACACCTCCACGTGTGAAAGAAAAAAAATTGAACTTTTTCATTTGTAAATTTCAAATTAATTTTACAAGGAAAATGAAAATTTCAAAGATATTAGATCTTTCGATAACCAAATTTCAACTTGGGTTATTATAATTTTCACTAATATAAACATTGGGAATCTGATATAACACTAATGGAATCTGACGGACAGGTACGGCCCAGATCGTCCGAAATACTTAGGCCCATTCTCCGAGCAGACTCCATCATATCTGACCGGTGAATTCCCTGGCGACTACGGTTGGGACACTGCAGGCCTTTCAGCGGATCCCGAGACCTTCGCCAAGAACCGTGAACTTGAGGTGATCCACTGCAGGTGGGCCATGCTGGGTGCATTGGGCTGTGTTTTCCCTGAGATCCTTTCCAAGAACGGTGTGAAATTCGGCGAGGCCGTATGGTTTAAGGCCGGGTCCCAGATCTTCTCCGAGGGTGGACTCGATTACCTGGGAAACCCGAATCTCATCCATGCCCAGAGCATCCTAGCCATCTGGGCCTGCCAAGTAGTTCTCATGGGCTTTATCGAGGGATATCGGGTTGGTGGTGGCCCACTCGGTGAAGGTCTGGATGCAATCTATCCTGGTGGAGCATTTGATCCGCTTGGATTGGCCGATGATCCTGAGGCATTTGCTGAATTGAAGGTGAAGGAGATCAAGAACGGACGGTTGCGATGTTCTCTATGTTTGGATTCTTTGTACAGGCAATCGTGACCGGTAAAGGCCCGATCGAGAACCTTTTTGATCATTTGGCGGATCCTGTGGCTAACAATGCATGGGCCTATGCTACTAATTTCGTCCCAGGGAAGTGATTGGATTTTCATGATGTTCACAGTTGTGTTATGATGGAGGGCTTGGATTTGTTGTGATCTATCGCTGTGGATTTGTAGTTTGATGCGGAAAAAAAATGTAGTTTTACTATAGAAATTTTATCCAAACTACGTGCATGTGTAAGTGTCACTAGCAACTTTGGGTCTGTTTGGATGCACAAACGCAGGAGAAATAATTCATGATTTGTGGGATTTCTACTACTCAGTAGAATTCCCAAAGAGCATGTGAGAGCGTGGAATATTAAATTGAGAATCAAGCGTCCATTAGGTGGGCCACGTTTTTTTATCCTAAGGCCCAAAATCATGCCAGTTAAGTCAGCATGTGGAAAAAAATTTACAAAAGAAATGGACAGATGCAAAGACCTTTATATATATATATAGAGAGAGAGAGAGAGAGAGAGAGAGAGAGAGAGAGAGAGAGAGAGAGAGAGAGAGAGAGAGAGAGAGAGAGAGAGAGAGAGAGAGAGAGAGAGAGAGAGAGAGAGAGAGAGAGAGAGAGAGAGAGAGAGAGAGAGTCATGCTCCCCTGCGCACCCACGCACGTGCGCACCTTTGCACACGTGCCATGGGTGTCTAATCTGAACGGTTCATGTGATGCGGAATCCCATGAAACCCTATGTTACAAATTTTCATCCTAATCTAAAATTCTGATCGGCCATAGCAAAGAGAAATGCAAATCAAGGGAGAAAACTGTTTTCATTTTTCATGGCCCATAAAGTTTTAGGTCAAAGTAAAACTTCAGCCTGGGAGGTTTCACGATGTGCTGCTTCACATGAACGGTTCAGATTTTGGATCCACATCACCTATGATGGGTTTCTAAAAAAGTTCATACGTAGTACGTCCGAACTGGTTCGCAGGTCAGTGTTCCGCATATATATATATATATATATATATATATATATATATATATATATATATATATATATAAAAACCTTCACCTCATCTTTGGACCATAGGGCCATGGAATTTATATTGAGGGGCCCACATGATCGGCAACTTAGGTGGGGCCCACCATGATGTTTGTGAGAAATCCATCATGTCCATCCGTTTTTCCAGCTCATGTTAGTACATGGAGGCGCTACCCCGGGAAGGTTTAAGCAATAGGCGTTTCCCTTTACACGTTTTCGTGTGACCCACTTAGTCTTGGATCCACCTCATTTTTGGGCTCATGTTTTAAATTGAACTGGGAAAACGGATGGAGAGGATGGATTTCTTGCAAATATCACGGTAGGCCCCACCTTGATGTGGATTTCCTTAGACTATTGCAGCTGTGATGTTAGGTGACTATCTTTATGAGAAATCCACCTCGTCCATCAGTTTTGTTTCGTCGGATCATTTTAGAACATGAGACCAAAAATCAGGTGATCTAAAACTCTAATGGGCATATAGAGAGGGAAAACTAGGGAAGGAGTTTCCTACATTGAAACCTTTGTGGGCTCCACCTTGATGTTTATATACCATCCAGACCTTTTTTAAGGTCATTTCCACTGGGATGAAGTGAGAATACGAAGAATTAGCCTGACATGAAGATTTTGTGGCCATAAGAATGTTTCAACAGTGACCACTGATTCCCTACTATTTCCTCTCTTCTGGCCCACTTGAGTTTTGGATCGGTGGGCCCCACCTGGTATCAGGGTGCACGGGAATTAGCCTGACATGAAGATTTTGTGGCCATAAGAATGTTTCAACAGTGACCACTGATTCCCTACTATTTCCTTTCTTCTGGCCCACTTGAGTTTTGGATCGGTGGACCCCACCTGGTATCAGGGTGCATGAAATTCCGCACACACCCTACACACGCACAAGGATTTCACCACCATGGGTACTCGAACCCTTGACCCGGTGTTGAAACTCCAAGGACTCTACCACGCGGGTAAGAGTAAGGACCCTCATATCTATCTTCTTTAGATTGCATTTATCTCGCTACCGTCAAGCGCCGGTGTTATGGTACTGTTGGACTAGATTAAATGTCAACAATGGGTCAACTAAGTTCTTACTTAGCCAATCACACATCTTGTTGACCATTCGTTTTGATCATCTCTTCTTGCAAACGGATCAAGTATTTATCTCTCATTTGTTTATTTCTTTAATTTATTTTAAGACTTTGTTAATTGTAATGAGCCACATTCAAATATTAATAAAATTAGCATTGTTTATCCTTTTTTTATTTTCTTGTCCATCTTCAATCTTTCAAAAAAAATTAAATCCTAATTAGTGGTGAAAGAAAAGTCTTAAAGTCATAAGGTAAAAAGAATCCATCAAAGAGGATAAATCCCTACCTTTTCATAAATCACTTGATCATTGATTACAACCGACAGATTAAGAAGATAGTTGGATCCCACATCCCGTCTTTAATCAATTTGGCTCAATGTGGGGGTTACCAGCGTTCAATTAAACGAGTACGACTCTATCACACCGGCATACCACAATTGCACATGAGATCTAAATATAGGCATTCACTCACACATGTGGCCTTGTGTTTGATTGAATTGCCAGTAACAAATTCATTCTCTCATTTTCTTCACCCGGGTGCCCCTAAAGTGAGGCAATTTTGACAAATGGCTCATATGACACCTAACAGTGGCAGTCATCACGCGTGTACGAGAAGACCAACAGCCACCTCATGCAAGTATACTTCCACGTGCGTTTCGTGGGACATATAAGAAATCTCAATTACTTGAAGACTTCACTAAGCATCGAGTCAGTATAGGGTGGACTCACCTCCATATTTGCCAAATTGTGATTTGGGGTGCATCCAAATGCACATATTCTAACATTTAGAGCTGAAATTCTAAGTCAAACCGAGTTTTCAAACCTTGTTTGATTAGATGCTTATCTGAGTTATTCCTTTTAACTCGGTGTATTTATCGAGTCGGCAAGTTTGCCTAATTCACAGCTGGTTTCTTGGTGTCGTCAACTACATAAGCAATCTTTGAGTCCAGACCATGGATCCAATAGACCACCATGTTAATGTTAGGTCCCTAGTGTATAAACGCAGTGAATATAGTAGAATAAAATTTGATCATGGGGCAAATCCCAAGAATCATCACTTACAATAATATCAAATATCTACAATATAACGATATATATAAACGGTGCATATCATTCCTACATGTGATATGCACAAAGAAGATGTATGCAATGTCGATCTGTTAAATCAAGGAGCCTCTCATTGATCTATCCAATTACTGAAGAATCAAGATAGCCCAAAGTCTAATCCTCTTGTAGGTGCCGAGGAAGACATATCATCCACACAAGTGGACCTCTTTGGGATAATATAAGAAGATGTAGTGGATCTTCTCTCTCTCTCTCTCTCTCTCTCTCAAACTCTCTTTTTTCTCACACTCACGTCCCATGGAGTAGGGATGTCTGGAGCTAGATCTACCCTCTCATATGGGATATTATCATATAAATAAGGATGAATTATGGTTTCAAGGGTGTACTCGGTATGATGCTCCGTCATCCCACGAACTTTAGTATAATCTATTGTGAAGGAAGCTCATCAATATACCTTATCCATACATAATACTCATAATTCAATCCCCCCTATTGTCATGACTTATCTACTAATGGTTATATTCTACACTAATTAGAAGTCAACCATCAAATCTGGGCTATCAACTAATATTATTGGGTACAATCAAAACAATTTTAATAGTTAAAACTAAACTTCAATGGTTAAAAACTTTAATTAAAAAAAAAAAAACTAACATTTAGATTGTTGGGCTCAATAACAAAAGGCAACAACAACAATAATAATAATAGCAAACCACTTGATGAGTCCTTGATTCATTTATATCAAAGCTATAAACATGTTCGTAGGCAAATCAATGGATCCCCTGTTGGTTCATGTAAGAATCAACAACTCTTAATGGAAGTACCTAATCATATTTACTTTATTGGCCCTAATATGAACATCGAAGATAAAGCCAAAGCCGACCAACCAAGATCGTGATCCTTACACGTTATCAAGTCTAAGGATCAAACCATATTTCATGCATCATCAAGTCTTAATATTACGATCACAATCCAAGCTAATCAACTCCTAAACTATTGACTTGATCTCGATCCACCAATGTGAGTGACGAAAAGTCTAAACCTAGATGCTTTGTACATGGAATACTTATACTCTTGTGTAAGGTAAAGGCAAGGGATAAACCAATACCAAGTCAACTCCCGATGGTGGAGACTGTCCATCCTAACCCAAGTCAATCCCTTCACACAAGATAACTGTACATCTCATGAACTGATATCCACAGGTGTGTCTCACGCACTTGTAACGATCATAGTCTAATGCGGTATTGATATCCATGGGCTACAACTCTCACCGGTCAATAACCGTCATGTCCAATCTCAAGTTCCCAATGATCATCAGAAAAATCAGTCCTCAACAAATCAAATGAATGAGAGCGACACTAAATCTGTCCAAGGCATATCACATGTCAAATGTGGGACCCATGATCACTATGATCAATGGCTGAGATCTGCCCAATCACATCAACATGGCTAGTAGATAAGGAAACATATAGTTTTCTAGGACACTAACTCTCATAAATGATGAGAAGTAACCCAAAAACAAGAAGACCCAGATCCATGATATGGTTTTAAATATGGGCCTGGTTTTTTCAGATAGGACCATCAATGCATAAACAGAGTCCAGACCATGGACCTAGGTCTTCTTGTTTTTGTGTTATGCTCATCAACATGGTGGCCCACCAGATCCATGGTCTGGTTTTGAATCTGGGACTGGTTTCTCAGAAAGGGCAATCAATGCATATCCACAGTCCAGACGATGGAACTGGTGGGCCACCATTGTGATGAAAGATAGCCCAAAAACAAGAAGACCCAGATCCATGGTCTGGTTTTGGATCTGAGACTGGTTAGATAATTAATTGGATGGGGCATCTACCCAAAGGCCCCACCACTGGGCCCAGCCTGACTTTATTTAACTTGGGTTGCAGTCCCATGATAGTTCACCATTTTTAAAACGGTGGTGACTCTTCAACCGTACATATAGCAATCACTAGACCAAATTGTAAATGGAACATAACAAAGAAATTACATTGAAAAGATGATAGTGACCATCTGATTCTGCCCTTTGAATTTGGACCCATTATGTTCAACCGTCCATTTGATAGCCATCAATTGGATGGTTTGGATTGTTTATTATTATTATTATTATTAAAAAAAAATAAAAAAATCAGTCTCCTTTGGTAGATAACCTCCACCCACAAGGCTCCGGCAATTTGGATGGCCACACGGGAGTGCTGCATGTGATGAAGATCATCACCACTATTTCGGAATGGAGGTAAACGATCGCAATTCACAGAAGTCTTGGGGGACCGAATATCCAAGTAGCCCCACATGGTTATTTCAGGAGCTGGGCCATACCTGGTGTCAGGTCCTTACCTCATGGGATGGTCTTGGACATGATTGGGCCCACCTCTTCTGCACTCGTCCAATCTCCTCTTCATCAAAGCTTTCAATGAATAATAAGAGTAATAATAATAATAACAACAACAACAACAGAAACCTTTCTTCCATATTTGCTATCTCAGCCAATCCAAATGCCCTGGTCAAGGAATGTTTCAACCCCTCTAGGAGGGGAAGAACTCGGTCTCCTCTTCTCAGGGGGGATTTGTGATCCAAATGCCCTCTTCGAAGAGTGTTTCAGCCCCTTTGGGAGGGGAGGAACTTGGTCTCCTCTTCTTAGGAGGAATCTGTCTGATGTTGAAATCCAAGATCCTATGTCTTTGCTCTCCGCTTTGCAGGAAGTTCCTTTGTCTACCCCTTGGAAGCCGAAAGACGAAATCAGATGGTCATTATCACCCTCAGGTAGATTCTCAGTCAAGTCCTTTTACAAGCCTTTATCAGATTCTTCCTTCTCCGGCCCTTGTCACCCCGGCTCTATATAGTTCTATGGAGTATCACCAATGGTGGTTGCCTTCGGATGGCTTGCAGGTAGAATGAGAATCCTTGCAATCGACAATCTTAGAAAGCGTGGGATGCAGATTCCTAATGTGTGCCCACTCTGCCTCAAAGCTGAAGAATCGGTAGATCATCTTCTGATACATAACAAATTTTCTTCTGATATCTGGCGGAGCATCTTTAGACTGGCAGGAATTTCTTGGGTCATGCCCCACTCAATCGAATAATTTTTGACAAGCTGGCACGCGGAAGCAGGGGAAGCTTTGGGTAAAAGGAAATGGAGGATTATCCTTTTAGTTATCTTTTGGGCCATTTGGATTGAGCGTAACAACAAATGCTTCAGGAACCTCTCTTCAAATGTGGGTGTTTTCTCTAGAGTTTTACTTTTGTTTTCAGATTGCCCCCTGATTGAGGGGGGTTTCTGCTTTTGGTTTTGTTCTGTTTTGTTTTTCTTGGCACTTTGGAGCTCGAGTCCTTGTTTTCAGTTCTCTCTGTTTCCTTTGCTGTTGCTTTCTTTTTTGTTAGTATGTAGTCATGGTTTCTTTCAATAAAATTTTTCCTTCCAAAAAAAAATAATAATAATAAAATCAGACAATGCTACGGCAACATGCTTGCGAAAGAACAAAAAGCGATGGCACGTATGTCAATGTGATACGTGCGAGATTATGGGCCCAAAAAAATCAGATGGACAAAACATGCACAGTGAATATGAACTCTGGAAACCATTATACAAATAAATCTATTATCTTACGTGCGTGGGAGGATTGATGAATACAGCACCTTTATTTAATGACTAAGACATGTTACTTGACCCTTTGCCTACCTAATGGGTGGCTCCAATGCACTGTTTCTGTTGAGATTTTCTGGAGAGGTTGATTATAGGCTTCAAAAAATAAAAGAAATAAAAATCATAAGTGCTTGTCATTTGACTCAAGCGACTCTGCAATCCACAACCCAACATTGCATGGTTCATACATCACGCTTCCGACAAACCCCAACTGCTTGATTGATGACCAAGAATGAAGGGCTAAAAAAGCAAACGGTCAGGAGTCCAGATTGACCCAACAAAATCCAATGGTCATGATCATCAGCATATGGGTTCTCCTATTCGTTCACAGTAAGACTAAGAACCTTCAAAATGAAGGCATGTTATTTATTTATAGAGAACTAATCACCTGCAGACAAGGAAACACAACTTGTGGTATAGCGTACCATCTTTCCTGCCAACATGCCGCTTATGTAGAACATCAGTACCAATGTACCTTGAAAATGGTCGGCCACACCATGAAGATCAACAGAGAAAAATCAGGCCAGTCCAGTCATCAGGTGGGCCAGAACCATAGGAATCAATAAACAACCAATGGTCTGAACATACTGGTATGGCCCACCCGGCGAGAAGATAAGCCTTACTTTCCAGAATGGCGATCATCATGATGGAGCCTACAGTTTTCATGGTACAGATGTCCTATGGAAGTGATATGTTGGGAGGCAAAGGTAGTATGGTACAGCAAGTTGTGGTGCCGTTGCGTTGCCTGCGGGTGATCAGCTCTGTTTTTTCCATTGTCAATACAACCATTAAAATGAAGAACCCTTAAATAATAATCTACTGGACCATCCAGCATCAATTTCCTCCAAGCAACTGACAATGTGCCCTCACTAAAACAGAATAAAACTGTCGATTGAAAAAACAAACTCAATCCTGCAAGTCCTAAGAAATAAAAATATTTTTTAAGGAATCATATATGGAAATGGCAGGACGCATAAATAGCATTTTCAAGAAGAACCTGTTTGGATGGCAAGTACTCTTTCAGCCTCACTCGTAGAGTTGCTTCAATCTTCTAGAGGCTTCTAGAACATTCTCCCTGTGACCAAAGGCACTTACTCGGACGAAACCATCACCTGCAGGTCCGAACCCACTGCCTGGGGTAGTGACAACGTGTGCCTTCTCGAGGATCTCTGCGAACACGTCCCAAGAACTCCGGCCGGGGAAGTGGACCCACACGTATGGCGCGTTCTTCCCTCCATACACTTTGAAACCGAGGGAGGTGAACGTATCGACTATTATTTGCGTGTTATCTTTGTAGAAACCAACCACATCACTCATAGCCTGCAAAAGCAAGGTGGCTTTATATTGCATGAAGTAGATGAAAAATGGAAACTTGAACAGGTCCACGTGTGAGAGATCCAAAGGAGACTCCCAGGTGAGCCCCACCGTGTGATGGCGTTCACCCAAGAATCAAGCTGGCTCAGTCATCTAGTGGACCACAGAAGTATGCGGAATATGTACCATTGGTCAGTACTTTTTGACCATCCATTTCTATTGCATGTTTGGCCCAGCTGATAAGCGGACTGGTCAGTTTTTTTTTTTTTTTTGGCTAGTTCAACTACATGGTGGGGCCACCCTCATCCAGTGGGTCACATGGGTGTGGAATGTGTATGCTGGTCAATACTTTGACTACTCATTTCTGTTGTACATTTGGCCCACGTGATGAGTGGAAGATATTTTTTTGGTCAGGTCAACTACGTGGTGGGGCCTGCCTCATAGTGGGCCATGCAAGCGTGTTGAATGTGTACTGCTGGTTAATACTTTTTGGCTATTCATTTCTGTTGTACATTCAGCACACCTAATGAGCTGACTGGTCAAATTTTTTCAGCCAGGTCAACCACATGGTAGGACCTGCTTCATCTGGTGGACCACACAAGTATGTTGAATGTGTAATGCTGGTAAATACTTTTGGACAATCCATTTTTGTTATATGTTTTGGACCACCTGATGAGAGGACTGCCTGACAAGTGGTGCATCAGGTGGGCCATGCCCTACACATTACCTGCCACAAAGATGATGTGGTCAACTCATCCAGGGGGGGGGGGGGTCGTCCAAATTTAATGTGCATGCATTGACCCCTGATGATTTGACTGGACTATTTTTCAGCCAGGCCATCAAGAAGAGGGGCCCGTCTTATGTATCACTCAGGGATCCCATGCATGAGCATAGATGTGCTTTAGGCTCGTCAGGAAAACACTCAAAACCAGCAGCAGTAAAACCTGACCTTAAGGCCCTCAGGAGAAAGGCAAGCTAATCCCCCAGCCTGAGAGATGTTGGATGCACCATTGAAGCAAGTACAGACAATGCGGTTGAAGTCCTTGGCGACAGGGAATCCATCTGAGAAGAGGAGATCTTTTGGAACTACAGTCCAACCAAGACGAACTCCAGTGAACCCGGCATATTTTGAAAAAGATGCCGTCTCAAGAGCAACCTGCCACAAAAACAGTTCACATATGAGATAAATCTGTACTTCAGTTTGTATTTGATAGAAAAGTTCCATGGATAGAAACCATCCCAACCAACCAAAGAGTCTGACCATAACAATAAGGAGGGCCTTCGATCTAAAAAGACATCTTCTTAGCCAAGGACAGCCTATACAAGCTTGAGAATGGACCATTCTTGCATAATATCTGAGTGGGGGTAATATTTGGTGTGATCAGATTAGTTAGACACAAGCGTCATGGAAATATTGTCTAGACTTCAGGTTTTTCTTTCTAAAGACCCATTCGGATCTATGTGAATAACATAGCAATCATGGTTTCAAGATTCGATGTCACAGACCAACTTGTCTGGTCTCGAGTCGAGTTGCAGCTCCCCTGAGTTGGGGTTGACTCATGGTATTGAACCGGACAGGTCAACTGAGTCTGGGTCGACTCGAACAAGTAACATCTGACTCGGACAAGCCTTCAATCCAATAGCAATAAATAGTACTTCTGAGAACATATTAAGACCACACTCAGGTCTACCCCCTAGGTCTTTCTTTGTCTACACTCCAATTGATCTCGTGATTGTAGGTCCCATTCAATCTCGTGTGGCCCCCCAAGGCAGATATAATGCTCAATGGTTTTAGAACCCATTTCTCCCATGGTTTAAAATAGTCCCAAGTATCTTATCACTGATGGGTATTGGTTTTTTGGACAAATAGTACAGCCCAACACCAAGACTAATTGCACCAATGCAGATGATTACGTATGTAGATCATCCGACATAGAACAATAGGTATTGGCTTTGAAGCTGGGCCATACGTGCTCCAATACTGGCATTTTCATGAGACCTTTCTTTCTTCCTTTCCACGATTTTTGTAGTATCTTCCAACGATGCTCGACTCTTTAGTCATTTAACGTATGGTTGATTGATCTTCAAAATTCAAATATGAAGACTACAGACCCACAAAATCTGTAGTTCATGTTCAATATTTCTTCCCGATGTTGATGCATAGGCATCACTCCACCCCTTCCAGGTTGAGACAAGATGTGTTTTGCATCAGACCTAAAGTTATTTTGCTAAAATTTGCCATTTTTATCATTATATGCTGGAAAGGCAGCACGGTCATAATATCCACTCCTCTTATAATGAAAAATCATTCTCGTCAAAGGTTTCTGAAGTATGGCATTGCAATATTGAAATGAAATATATTTACATTTGGGCCTGTTTGGGAGCTTGGAAAGTATTTGGGTGGAAAATACTTTCCAAGAAAATGGCATTTTTGGGAGTTCACTTTTTGGTGGAAGCATTTTCCAAGATTGTGTTTTCATGGAAAAGGTCCTAAAAATTTTCCAGCCCTCCCTCTATTTTTTACTCTCCAAATGCTTTCCTGGAAAATAACTTCCAAGCAAAATGTCACTTGGAGCAGAGAAATTTAAAAATAAATGTAGTTGAAGAGAAAGAATGAAAAAAAAGCAGTAGAATGGTCTCAGTATGTTCTCATACAATCAACATCCACACACGTTGTTGTGCTTACCTCTTTTGCTCCGGGAATTTCAAAGATAGATCGTGGGCTGTCATCTGAAATATACATGGCATAAGCAGAATCGTAGACTATGATCGACCCATTGTCTCTTGCAAATTGCACCAACTGCTTCAGCTGATCCCTTGTTGCTGCAGAGCCAGTTGGGTTGTTTGGTGAACAGAAGAAGATGACATCCGCTCGTGAAATTGTTGACAAATCGGGAAAGAAACCATTCTCCGGTGTGCATTTCATGTACTCGATGTTTCCATACTTCTCAATATCTTTGTCGAACAAGTCAGTTTGGCCCATTATAACACTTGAATCTACATATGCCTGTCAATAGAAAAGAAGCTTTCAAATTTTAAGCTATGTGAAATCAGTACACATTGAGAATCCCTGTGCACATTGGCAGTGGTCAGCAATCCCAATACATTAAAAATGGGATTCCTGCACGTTTCTCAAAATATAGGCATGCACCCAACTTCAATGTGTATAAGGATTCAAACTCTCCATCAATGGACAATGGGAAAATTTGGAGCACAATCTCCTTCATACCATCACGAACAGTTATCTTTTCCCAAGAAATCAATACAGAGGAGTTAAAGATCCTCCTACAGGTGCAAGATTCAGTAGATTTGGAACCACGGTTTAGTGATCCAACCCCATGATATGATGTCTTCCAAAGGATGAGGGATGCCCAAGAAATCACAAACAGTGGAGATTCATAACACTTTGACCATTGGCACACAAGTAGATGGTTATGGGGAAACAAGAAAGTACAGCAAATGCCCACGTTCAACAGGAAATGGTCCAACAATCAAAGGTTAGCAATTTTGATCTGGGTGATTTTCGGTAATCTCCTATCTAATGTGGAAGCCATTGATTGACAGTATGGATCACCAAACCATGGCCCCAAATGTACAAAATTGTACGAGGAAGCAAACTGTACATTTTTTCTTTCAATAAGCAGGACCATATAGTTCCTCATCAGTATAATCACCGTCATCACCTGTCCCAACTCCCAACTATTTGGTACGATATTAAGTGTAGCACAAAATTGAAGCAGGAGGTGGAAGACATTTGAAAGCATTATTGGGTCTTCGAGTGAACCTCAAGTAGATTGGCAGTAGAGGAAGAAACAGTAAGAGGGCTGGTGAGTAGAGTGGGATGACAGCAGGTAAACCTTCCGTGCACATATCCAGGTCTCCCATTGGGAGGCAAACCGAACATAACATCCTTCTGGAACCCTATCATTGAAAGGATTGAGAGGAATCTATCCAGGTGGAAAGGAGATATCTATCATTTGGAGGTAGAATTACACTCATAAATGCCGCACTATCCAACCTACCAGTCTACTTCCTCTCAATGTTCAAAATCCCCATGGTGGTGGCTCAAAAGATCGAGTGTCTCCAAAGAAATTTCCTGTGAGCAGGGAATGAGGAAGGCATAAAAATAAAAATAAAAAACCTCCACCTCATAAATTGAAGAATGAAGTCAAAAACCAATTAGGGAAGTCAATCTTGGTATTGGGTAAGGGAGAAAAAAATGGCATTGTTGTGTAAATAGTTTGGTGAAGAGCTGAACACATTGTGGAGAAAGGTAATTATGGAGAAATATGGATCGTTGGAAGGGGGATGGTTTCCAGGCATGGATAATAGGCAACAGGGTTCATCCGTTTATAATGGTATAAGCAAAATGGGAAAGACCTATACAGGCAGCAATAGGTGCATTGCGCTCGTAGTCAGGAGAGAATTTGCGAAGGGTATTAGACTCCCGGGAGGAGAGGATAGAGTGCAGTTTTGGAAGGATGCTTGGTTGGAAGATACTCCTTTAGAGCTATCCTACTAGGAATTATTCGAGGTATTCTTTGATAAAGATGCAAAGATTTATGAATGCTATGAAATGTGGGACCTCCATGGTATGGGATGTTAGATTGAAGAGAAACCTCAATGATACGGACATGGAGCAGCCCGAATCTTCTAAACAAGTTGAATGACATGCATGTGGATCTCTCAGCTGAAGATAGGAGTGGAAATGGATGGCAAGCGGAAAGTTTTTGGTAAAATCCTTTTTCAGAGTGTAGACAGAAAGGGAGTGCATTTCACATCTGTGCTCAAAAGTTTGGAGAGCACTGGTCCCCACCAAGAATAAAAGGGATTTCTATGGCAAATAAAATTCTCACATTAGACAACCTGAAGAAGAAAAACATAGGGCTACTGAACAGGTGTATAATGTGTGAATATGAGGAAGAAGCAGTTAATCACTGTTCCGCTGCTTGATGGCTCGGAGGTGTGAGCATTCTTTCTTTCTCTACTCGGAGTTGCTTGGCATTTAACAACCCAATAGGGAATATCATGGAGGTATGGGTAGAAGTCTCATTCAAGGATCAGAGAGAAACTCTCTGGGAGAAGTGTATTTTTGGGATCGTTTGGGGGCTTTGGAGAGAAACGAAAGTTTTTTATGACAAGAAGACATTGCCTGGAAGCATTCGGAGAATGATCCTAGACATAGTGATTAATTGGGCACTTGCAAAAGACGAGTTTCGAGGATGTTCCAAGGGTTGCCTCCTGGATATGAGGAATATATGATCGGGGAGGAGTGGATGGAAATTCCACATTCTTCCTGTCCTGGTCGCGGTTTTTTTTCTTTTTTAAATCTTTGTTTTTATGTTCTGCAGGGATGGGCCCATGTTTTTGAGTGACGAGAGGGTCACTTCTGAGCTGGGCCTGCTCTGTACTCATTGCTATTATGAAAGGTGTAGCAGAAAATTCTTCTATGTTGCTCTGTGGACTGGTTCCCAGAAAGTAGAATTGGGAGGTTGATTCAGGGCCTTTGAAGCCCATTACAGATTAATTCTACAAGGCTTAGTAATCGAATGCTCCCTTGTCCTGAGTGACTCGAATGACTTGCCTAATAGCCTTGCTAGAGGAGGGAGGAGAGGGTCGCTTGCCATTGAGCAGCGTTGCTGTGGCAGTTTCTTTCATTTTAGCAGGATTAATCTCCATATTAGGGATTGGGTGCCTTAAGAGGCTGTTTGTAGGTTTGTTCCCCCCCCCCCCCCCCCCCCTTCTGTTTTGTTTCTTTTTCAGCCTGTTTGATCCTGAATAAATTGCAGTAACTTTCAAAAAATAATTTTAAAAAAATAATAAAAATAAAAAATCTTAGCCATCTTCATTAAATTAAGAACAAAAAAATGAAAACAAAAGGCTGGTAAACATTACCGGATATGAAGGATCTTGCACGGCTATCTTCACCTTAGACCCAAAAAGGAGCTGCCACAGAAGGGAAGCACATGCAAGTGTCAGACTATCTTGACAGGGTAACCAATAATCCCTATTACATTCAAGCAAGCTGGCTACATCCCTCACTAGCTCTATAAAAGTTAAAGATTCAGATAAAACTCTCAGGCAATTCCAGATCACCAATATTTGCTTCCATTACAGAATTTTAAACAAAAAAACAACGAGATAAACCAATAGTGAGACAAACCTGAAGACGAGAAATGTCACATTTTGCACCGTCTGAGACAAATATGTCAGTTTCTTCAATACCTAGGTCCCTGTAGTACGTAGATGCTATCGCAGCCCTCAATTTCTGCACAAGAACAAACAATAATCTAATCATAGTTATATTAGTTATAGTGAAAGCTCCAAATACTTTGACAAAGCTATCATTCCAACAAAATGGTTGCATGCCATTTTAGAAAAGAAACGAAGCAGACAGTTTAGCTATTCGACTGATTTCTATAAATAAATCATTTTCTAATCAAAAAGCTTCGAACAAACTCCAAATGAAAAGAGAAATGGCACCTCTCTGCAAGTTATTTTTGTCAAATGTAATGACTCAATCTTGACCAACTCAATGTCAGCAACCCAAACTGCACAGCCCACTAAACACAACAAGTACACTGAACTTTCCCTCCATGATTCAGGCCTTCCAACTATCAGGGACTGAGTTCACTTTTGAACAAATCAACCAAAAATCGTTGGAGGCTTTCTATTATAATCTATGTGGACTGTCAGTTTCCCAATCCATTTATTGGATGGTTAGGAGCATCCATCAAAGTGACTATCAAGAGGGATGACCAATAAAAAGTGAGTTCCATGTGATGGGCTATCTAGATCAGTGATTGGAAGTTTTCTATCATAAACAATATGGATTGCCTATTTTCCTAACCATTGATCAGATGTTAGGATCATCCAACCAACTGATTTTCTAGGAAAAATCAACATTCAGATGGGGGCTGCACATGATGAAGGATCATCTAGATCACTGGTCGGACCTTTTCTGGTGTAATAAAATCCAGGACCATCTGTTTCCTACCCACTGATTGGATGGTTAGTATAATCAAAGCAGAGTACTTCGGGAGGGATGGACAATCAAAGGTCCACTTGATGAAAGGTCAAAATCAATGACTCTTTCTAGTTTAATGAATACAAACCATCAACTTTCCAAGACATTGCTCACATGGTTAGCATCATCTGAACCAAATCATCTTTGAGAGGGATGAGCAATCAAAGGTGGACACCACATGATGGACAGTGATATGCCCATATCTAACATTCCTACTAGGTGCTCAGATGATTAGATTCATTTACTAAAAGTGATATTTGGGAGGAATTGACAATGGTAGGTGGGCCCTACATGATGGACGATCTAGGTCATGGGATAGATCCACATCGAATCTAACAAATATGGACCATCCACTTCCAAGACATTGACTGGATGGTAGATCCATCATATCAATATCATTTTTCAAGGGGATGGGCAATCAAAGGTGGGACCCACATCATGGCCAATCAATGATTGGGCCCTTTCTAGTATAATTAATATGGACCATCCATTTTAAAAAACATTGATCAATTGGTTAGGATCATCTCATCAAATTGATGTCTAAGAGGGATGAGCAATTAAAGGTAAGCACCACATGATGAACGGTCAAGATCAATGATCTGGTTTTGCTCTATTATAATCAATATGTCCATCTATTTTCCTAGCCAATGATCGGATGGTAGAATCATCCAATTAAAGTGATTTTTAAGAGAGATGGGTAATCAAAAGTGAGACATGATGGACAGCTCATATTCATGATTGGACATGTTCTATACTATATTTTGTTTAGACCACCAATTTTTTTATGTCCATTAACTGGATTATTTTGATCATCCAATCACAAGTGATACTAAAGGACTTTGAGAAATTAATGTAAACCTTTGTTCCAAAATATATATTTATAAGATGGTAAAACAATAAAACTGAAAAATCATTAATTTGACAAAGAAGAAGCAAACAACAAATATTTTGAATCAATAAAAAACATTTTCATGAAGACACCAACTAAAGAACTTCCAAACTCATAATCAACAAACTCCATGCATCCAAACTCTCCCTCAGTCAACTATCTTAATTACCTAACTTGAAAGGAAAAGTCAGCATCTATCATTAGGAGGTCGAATCACACAAAGCTGCTTTATCGAATCTTCCACTCTACTTCATGTCATTATTCAAGCATCCAAATTCTGTTTTGCACAAGCTGGAGAAGCTGAGGCGTGACTTTTTGTGGAGGGTCAAAGCGCACACTTTCTTCCTTTGGTCCTATGGAGCTCCCTCTAAGGTGGCAGCTTTCGCTTGGCTTGCTGGTGGAATAGGGTGTTGACATTGGATAATCTGAGGAAAAGAGGTCGTGCTTTGACCAATGCTTGCCCTTTATGTTGAAGGAATGCGGATTTGGTGCCCCATCTTTTCCTGCTCTACCTTTTTTTTAGGGAGGTTTGGAAAAGCTTTCTTGGGCTTAGGATGATATTTGTAATTACCGTTTATCTGAGTGGCAATAACCCTACGAACCGTTTGGATGGCATATAAAAAAAGCTTTCTTGGGCTTTTTGGGGTTTCTTGGGTCTTTCCGAGGTCCATTGAGGATTTTTTTCATGCAATGGCATGGAGGCGGTCTTGGATCCGAAGGTAGAAAGCTTGGAGGTTGTCTCTTCTAGTGGGGCTTTGGGCTTTTTGGAAGGAAAGTAACAATTGCTGCTTTAGGGATTCTAGTGCCTGAACATGGTTTTTTTGTAGAGCTAAGTCCTATGTAGCTCAGTGGGTTCAGGCATCGTCCAATGTTGGGGCCAGGAGCTAATGTGCTGCTGTGTGGATCTGTTTCCTTCTTCTTCTTTTTTGCTTTGTTGTTTTCTTTCAGCTTTGCCACTTCTTAATAAATTTGTCATCCTTATTCTGCACGGAAGAAGACAGAATTTGGAGGCTCATAATTGCAGCCAAGTACGGGGTGCAGGATTGTGGATGGTACGTCAAAGCGTCTTCGTTGTACAGAACCTCGGGAGTTTGGAAAGCGATTATGGCCACACATCAGGTGGTGAGCAGAGGTATCTCCTTCAAGGTCGGCAAGGGTTCTCGCACTCGGTTTTGGGTTTATGTGTGGTGTGGATCTCAGCCACTTCAGGTTTTGTTTCCAGCGGTAGCTAGTCTAGCCCCAAACAGATTTGTTTGTATGATGGAGTGCTATTCTATAGTTGGGGAGTCAATTGTGTGGAATTCTCCTTGTCGTAGAAACCTAACCGATAACGAGTTCTAAGAATTTGCAGATTTGTTGGCCCTTCTACAGTCAGTAAAGCTGGAGCAGATGGAAGAGGACAGGGTCATTTGGTCCGCCAACAGGTTTGGGAAGTTAACGGCCAGATCACTTTATTACTTCATCGCCACACTGCCCTCTTCCTCAGTTCCTTCTCATCCATTTCATCATTGGTTTTATGGGGCCCCTCCTCGGGTTACTGCTTTTGTTTGGTCGGTGGGGTGGAAAAGAATTCTTACCATCGACAACCTCCAAAGAAGAGCGATAGTTCTCCCTAATGTTTGTCTTATGTACATAGGAAATGAGGAGACGATTGACCATCTTTTCATCCATTGTCCCTTTGTGAAGATGGTTTGCGACTATTTCCTTTCCTCTTTTCGGGTGGCTTGGATCATGCCAAAAACAGTCGAAGAATTGTTGTGGGTGTGGCATGGAGGACGAGTTGGAAAGGATTGTAAGGTTTTCTGGCGGCTTCTTATTTTGGCCGTGTTTTGGGTTGTTTGGGGTTCCAGGAATGGGGAGGCGGGGGTGAATGAGGTGATTTCTAATGTTATAAGGCTTGTCAAGGATTGGGCACTTTATGTTAAGGCAGCTTCAACTACCTTCCCCCTTTTTTTTAAAAAAAAAGTAACGATTATATTAAAGGGAAAAGAAAAGGAAGAAAAGCTCTGCTGAGAAGGCAGAGCCTGATTACACGCCTAAAAAAAGAAGATTACAGCCCTTCAGAGATGGGACGTTAACAACCCATTCGAATAAAAGAGATTTAGCCCGAGACCCAACAGCTTGCACCGACGAATGAATGTTATTGAAGCAACGGTCATTCCTTTCTGACCAGATAGACCACCAAATGGCGAGGATTACCATTCTCCAAATCCGCGAATTGGTCTTTCCGAAAGCAAAACCATGCCAATACAGTAATAAGGAAGAAGCGGTTTCAGGAATACACCCACTGACACTGAAACGAAAGAAGAAGTCCCATAATAAGGAAGAGACAAGAGGGCAATGAACCAACAAATGATCAACCGTCTCTTCAGCGTTCATGCAGCAGGGACAAATGTTCGGAAGTTGCATACCACGCTTCTTTAGATTGTCTATTGTTAGAATCCTGTTCCTCGCGGCCAGCCAACTGAAACAGATGTACTTGGGGGGAGCGTGATATTTCCAAATAAACGAATGCGAACTACCTTCCCCCTTTAGCCGCTTGTTTTTTGGACTGTTGGGCTTTGTATTATTTTCTCGCTTTTGCAAGTGTTTTAATAAATTTCAGTTATCTCTATTAAAAAAATTGTCAACCTTTAGAAAAATAAAAAATAAAAACCTTTTTTTGTGGATGGAGTTGAAGATTGGCATAAGTTTCTTCTCAAGTGGGGAGAGGATTGTAAACCGATTACAGAAGGGGGAGTGGGTTTTCGGATGTTGGAATCCATGAATGTAGCATTGTTAGGGAAGTGGCTTTGGAGATTCTCTACAGAAGATAGTCGGCTATGGAGAGAGGTTATAGCTTCAAAATATGGGGTCTAATTGGGGGGTGGGCGATAATGAGTTTGTCGCTTTACCGAGCTTTGGGTATATGGAGAGTGATCTCATCTATTGGTCCTTTGTTCAAGCAAGGTTTGGTCTTCTCTAATGGAGATGGGACCTGTATCAAATTTTGGTAGGACCCATGGTGTGGTAACAGGCTGTTGGATAGCAAGTTTCCTTTGTTGGCAAAAATTAGCCCCTTCTAAAGATATGCTTGTAGCTATTTGCTTTTTTCCTCAAGGAAACTTTGGGTTTTGGTGCCCTCCTTGTAGAAGGGACTTATCCAACGAGGAGGCAGACAAGTATGCCAGATTGTTGGAGCATTTACAGCATTGTCAGCTATCTAGTCATTCTCGGACACGCAGTTTGGTGTTCATGCCCACTGGTTAAATTTTTAGTTCGTGCGTTTCTACAACTTGATATGTAGAGCTTCATCTCCTCCAACTCAGGATTTATTTCACGCTTTCTGGTTCTATAGTGCTTCATCTAAGGTGGCAGCTTTTGGATGGCTAATTGGGAGGTTTTAACCACAGACAATCTTCAGAAACATTCAATGGTTCTTCCCAATTTGGTCTGGGTTTTTACTGTTCTTTAAAGTTTCTTGGGTAATGCCTTCCTCAGTTAACGCACGTTTTTGGTATTGGCATGACGGGTTTCTTGGGAAGAATGCTTTAATCATATGGCACTTGGTTTTGCTAGCAGTGTTGTGGAACATTTGGAAGGAAATAAATAGAAGGTGCTTCCTTGACAGCAAAGGCCCGTGGGAGGTCTTTTGGATGTCTAGAAGGGATGTCCTAGATTGGGCTTCTGAGGTTAAGAATGTTAGATATCGAGAAGGCTTATGATCACATCGATTGAGATTTTCTTCTTTATATGCTTCAGAGAATGGGCTTTGGCACTAGATGGTGCAGATGGATCAAGGCATGTGTGGGGTCAGCTTCCTCCTCAGTGCTTCTCAACGGCTCCCCCAAGGGCTATTTTGCCAACTCTAGAGGTCTCCGCTAGGGAGATCCTCTATCTCCTTTTCTCTTCTTAATCATGGGAGAAGCCCTGTCCAAGATGCTGCTCAAAGGCTTAGAGGGTGGAATAATTGGTGGCTGCCAAATCAGTGGAATGCCCCCCATATCCCATATCCAGTATGCTGATGATACATTGCTCTTCTGTGAAGCCGATCTGGATAAGGCCAGTAATCTTCGCACCATTATTCGTTGTTTTGAAGCGGTGTCGGGCCTCAGAGTCAATTTGGCCAAGTTCACTATTTTTGGCATTCATATGGAAGAGGAGGAGCGAGCCGAGTTTGCAGCGATATTCAACTGCTCAATAGGATCCCTTCCCACCACGTTTGTTGGTTTTCCCCTCTCTGTGGGTAAGCCCCCAAAATTCCTTTGGGACAATGTCATAGATAGATTTGAGAAGCACCTTGCTTCTTGGAAATGCAAGTATCTTTCTATAGGGGGCCGTCTAACTATGATTAAAGTGGTCTTGTCCAGCTTGCCCCTCTACAATATGTCGTTATTCAAATGCCCGAAGCTCATCCTCGACAAGCTCGAAAGATTAAGAAGGGACTTTCTTTGGTATGGCAAGGGCGATAAGAAGAATTTTCATTTTGTGGATTGGAAAATGGTGTGTTTACATACTCGAGATGGTGGTGTTGGCGTCAAAAATCTGAAGTTAATGAACGGGGCCCTCCTCGGCAAATGGACCTGGAGACTAGGGACAAAATCTGGCTCCCTCTAGAATTCCCTGGTCAAATGCAAATATGGCCAGTCAGTTGGAGGATGGTGGACTAGAGATTCTTCTGCTTATAGAGCCTTGACGATTTGGAAGGGGGTGCTCGAAATGAAGCAGGAGGTTCTTAACAGGATTCGTTTCTCGGTTGGAAATGGCAAGAATATTTCTTTTTGGAATCATGTATGGATCGGAGATTCCCCTCTTAAAGAAACTTTCCCGTCTATCTTTCGGCTGGCTCCTAATCGGGACATCTTGGTGGCTGATTGTGTCTCGGTTTCCAGCTCTAACCTCGTGTGGAATATTTGGTGCTGCAGAAATCTTTATGATTATGAGATTAATCAGTTTGCGGGGCTGTTATCCCTTCTCAGCAGTAATCCCATTGATCAGCAGGCCCATGACAGTCTTAAATGGTTTCACGATAAGAAGGGCATTTTTTTGGTCAAATCTCTATATAATCACATATATAGAAATTCTGCCCTTCCTTCAGTCCCTAGGTTGGATCATCTGTGGAAGTTCAGAATTCCCCCCAAGTTCGTGGTGTTCAGCTGGTTGGTTAGCATCAGGAAGGTGTTGACAGTAGATAATCTTAGGTAAAGAGGTATGTGCATCCCCAACATATGTCTTTGCAGCATGGGAGATGTCGAATCAGTAAACCAACTCTTCATTCATTGCCTGCTTATCCAGCAGATCTGGCCCGTCATCTTCTCTTGGTTCCACACTGATTGGGTCCATCCTTCAACTTCTGATTCTCTGGTCTCTTCTTGGCATGGAACAGACTTTGGGAAGCAGGAAAATGTTGTCTGTTGACTGTCTTTAGCGGCTGTGTGGTGGACGGTCTGGGAAGAACATGATGGGAGGTGCTTCAAAGGGGAATCCCATGAAGTGGGGCATCTGATAAAAAGAAATCATTTTCTTGTTGTGGAATGGGCCTCCCTAGTGCTGCCTAGCAGCTGTTGTAATCTTCTCTTCTCTCCATTTTCTTAGGCGTCATGGCTGGCTAGCTCAGCGGGCTGTCTCCCTCCTTTTGTTTTGCATGTTCCTCGATATATATAATATATTGTCACTTCTCAAAAAAAAAGATTGTAAACTTTTGTCTTTGTTTAAGATGTAATTTGGGGTTATATTCTTTTCCACTCTAACCTTTCTCTGTGGCTTTCTAATAATATTACAATACTCATAAAAATAAAGTTCTAGATCAAGTTTGAGACAGGTTTATTTTTGGGTGGTCCAAATCTGATCGATTTAAAATTTACATCCGAGGTGGGGTCTTCAGTTCAACTTTGAGAGGTTCGAGATGGGACCTGACCTATTTGATAATCAGGGTGGCAGTTTGGACCAAGAACCAACCTAGTGGGTCCAATTTCAAATCTGACCTGTTTGTCACGGGGTTGGATCCAATGAACCATCAGGTCGACCATACCCATTAGCAGCCTTTGAAAATGATGGTGACCAAAACATCAAGATGGTGTTTAGGATCCTTTGCATTGTCTCTGCATTGGTAGAACTTTATTAATAAATCCATGCTCCAAGTATTATACAACACTCAACTGGGAGGTGCATCTTTTGTTCAATTCTTCAAGTGCACAGGTGGGACCCAGGTTTAGGTAAGCCAACTCATTGATCTAGTGGGCCTTACCATGGGATTTCCCCTATAAGATGATCCTATCCATCTGATGAAAATGGGAAGTTAAATCTATGGCCACATTTAACAGGGACAAGACCAGAAGATAGGATCATCCAATGGGGGAATATTGGGTCCACAAGGGGCTGACCATATGAATGATTTGCATCACAAGAGACAGGCTTCAAATGTACAATTCTTGGGCCAAAAAACTTGATCAAGCATTGTATATTTACTCATATACAACATTAACAGACAGTACACCTGAAACAAAACAAGGTATACTTACCACACAAGCACTTAACTAAAATTCACCCATCTTGAGTCATCTGTGAAACTCCAAAGTTGTAACATAACCAGCAAAGCATGAAAAAGGGAAACGCACCTTCTCACCTTGCTCTGCTCCATAACCACTGTAACCCTCTACTGTTGACAATGCCTTTGCCCTCTGCAAAAAAAAGAAAACAATAAACAATCATCAAAAGCTCATTTAAATTGAATGTTTCCACTTAGTAAGATAGTTCATAGTCAGAATTTTGGCATCAATTAGATTTGAGACCTCTTATTAATTTTTTACATGCCAAACTTTCAGTGTCGATTAGATCTGGGAAAGCTTATTAAAGATTCTCTCATGTACTTTCAGGACTAAACAATTGAAATTCATAGTTATCATGCCACCAACTCCTTTACCAAGTTCAAGAAGCAGGACTTGGAACATCAATAATTTCTTGACAAAGCAGATGAGAAACAGAAGCCCGACTTATTTCAGAGCTAAGAAGTCAAGTAAACAACTAGAACAAATGCGCTCAATAGAAAGTTAGGCAGCTACTACTTTCAGATAGAACTAAAAACCACAGAGATGCCATTCGATTTTAATGTCTTGTTTTCTTATCATTCAACTAAAAACTTGATTTTATCTCTCTCTTTCTTAAATAATAACTGAATTTTATTAAAATCGAAAAAGCAAGACAACTTAAACAAGGGGGAAGGATGAGCGAATAGTGAGAGACCATCTCGTTGCTCCCTCTTTCATAAGAGCAACGGCAATTCAACCGCATTCCTCAGGATACAAGAAAAGATCACATTAAAGCGACATGCAAGAGCTTTTTATCTCGTAATTATGAAAGTCAGCTCCATTGAAAAACCATTTGATGAAATTACAGGAGCTTCCTTCAACCACCATTAACCTGGAGAAAGATTTAGCAGAAAGCCCAGAAAGATTTAGCATAAAACCCAGGAAAGAGAGCATCTTGCTTCAGTAGCAATGACAACACTGCACAGCCCAGAAAAGGAGATGAAAATACCACCTCTATTGTTTCTCAAAACACCTCCAATCACATCATCATCACCTAACCCTTATCCCAATTAATTAGGCTCGGCTACACGAATCATACTCTGCCGTGCCGCTCTATCAAGGGTTTTTACCTTCAATTAGACCATAGGTCATCAAGTCTTTTCTTACTACCTCCCTCCACGGCCTTTTGGGCCTTCCCCTTGCCCTTTTAGAACCTTCAACTTGTACCAGCCCACTCCTAACCGGTGCAGTTCTTGGTTTCCATTACACATGACTAAACCATCTAAGTCCACTTTCTCTCATTTTATTACCTATTGGTGCTACTAAGTTCCTTCAAATGCATTCATTTGCAATTCTATCCTTCATCATCTTGCCACTCATTCATCTCAACATTCTCATTTCAGCTACACCCATCCTATGAACATGTTGTTCCTTAACTGCCCAACATTTTGTCCCATAAAGCATGGCTGACCATATAGCTTTCATATAAAAATTTCCTTTTAGTTTGAGAGGTATACGACGATCAAATAAATCTCCAAAGGCACATCTCCATTTCTTCCACCCAACTTGAACTCTACGGCAACATCCTTCTCAATCTCTCCACTCTCATGAATTATTGACCCAAGGTAACGAAAGTGGTCATTTTCAGATCCTTTGTCAACAATTTTAACTAATTCCTCGTTTTCACTCATTGTTACTAAAATTGCACTCCATATACTATATTTTAGTCTGACAATATTTAAATCCTTTAGACTCTAAAACACCTCTCCATAAATCTAGTTTTTTGTTTACTATTGGAATGATAAAGTCCCTTGATATACATTACTACACCACAATCTAACAGCTTAAGCTTTTAGAGTAAATGGTTGTTTGACATGGTATCAGAGCGGAAGGTCCTATGTTCGAATCTTGAGAGCAGCAAATATGTCTCACTGATATATTATTTTCCCACGAGGGGTCCGGAAAATCAGGTCCGGCCTAGGGACCGGGAAATCAAGCCCGGCCTATTGACAAGTATGTTCCTGTGTGGAGTTCTCACCCTGCACGTGCAGGGGGGTGTTGGAATGATAAAGTCCCTTGATATACATTGATATACCACACTCTGACAGCTTAAGCTTTTAGAGTAAATGGTTGTTTGACATGGTTGTTACTTGTTAGGGCAAGCAAGCCTAACACAACATCTTTCCCAAACTCTCCTCCTTCTTCTCTCTCAATCTTCTCCTCTTTTCTTCACATTATAATCATCAAACCATTCTCTACTTTTACATCCTCCCTCATCTTGTCAATCAAAAGTCAAAACTATGTCATCTGCAAACAACATAAACCATGGGATCTCTTCCTGCAAATGCCTTGTTAGCTTATCCATAACCAATGCAAAAAGGCACAGGCTCCATTCTAACCCTTGGTGCATGCCTTCGATAATTGGGAACCCACTCATCTCTCTATTAGTGGTCCTCGCTTTTCTTACCACTCCCTCATACATATCCTTAATTATGTCAATACATCCTCTTGAAACTCCTTACCCAACACCGACCAAATTAACTCTCTAGGAGCCATATCATATACTTATCTAGGTCAATAAAGACCATGATGTAGGACAATTAACCAATTGCTCTAAAAGCTCAAATTGATAGAGCATGGTGAATTAATCCCTTTACCTCATAGCTTAGGCCCCAAATCCATGGGTTAGGTCATCAGCCGAACCCTCCTCATGGGCCCCAAATCCATGGGTTCCGCCTCACACAAGCCACCCGCCTCACACAGGGCCCAAATCCATGGGTTCTACAGGCTGCCCATCCCGAGTGTGCCCCTGCATCCCACAGGCCTCCCTACTCAAGCCTGATGTGAAAATGCCCCCGCATTAATCACTCCCGGTGAGGAGTCTCGAATACGAGACCTCCCGCTCTGATAATAATTTGATGCAGGACAATTAATCACTTGCTCTAAAAGCTCGAACTAATAGAGCATGGCGAATTAACCTTTATCTCATAACTCAAGCCCCAAATCCATGGGTTAGGTCCTTGGCCGAACCCTCATTGTGGGTCTCAAATCCATGGGTTCCACCTCACACGGGCCCCAAATCCATGAGTTCCGCAGACCACCCACCCCGAGTGTGCCCCTACATCCCACAGGCCACCCCACTCGAGCCCGATGTGAAAATGCCCCCGCATTAATCAATTTGATGCAGGACAATTAACCACTCGCTCTAAAAGCTAAAACTAATAGAGCACGACAAATTAATTCATTTATTTCATAGCCCAAGCCTCAAATCCATGGGTTAGGTCCTCGGCCAAACCCTCCCCGTGTGCCCAAAATCCATAAGTTCCGCCTCACACGGGCCTCAAAGTCATGGGTTCCGCAGGCCACCCACCCCGAGTGTGCCCCTGCATCCCACAAGCTACCCCACTCCAGCCCGGTGTGAAAATGCCCCCGCATTACACCATGTGGAGATCCCTCCTCTCTCTATATTATTTCTCCATCAATTGTTTACGTAAGAAAATAGCGTCAGTGGTAGACCTCCCAAGTATGAAACCAAATTGTTTTTCTGATGCATTCATCTCATGCCTTAGTATTTGCTCAATCACTCTATCCCAAAGTTTCATAGTATGTGGCTCATAAGTTTAATCCCACGATAGTTAGTGCAGCTATGTCTCCTTTATTCTTATAAATAGGTACCACAATACTTTTCCTCCATTCATTTGTCATTTTCTTCAATTTTATAATCTTATTAAACAACTTTGTCAATCAAAATAACCAAATATCTCCCATAAACTTCCAAACCTCTATTGATATACAATTTGATCCAAGGGCCTTTCCACTTTTCATTTTTCGCAATGCTTCTTTCACTTTAGATATTCTAATCCTACAAAAGTATCCATGGCCTTTGACATCATTTGAGTCTATGGTTTCTTCTCTCTCTATGCACTTAAAGTGGTCATTTAACAAGTTCTAAAAATGTCTCTTCAACCTTTCATTGATCTCATTGTCCTTTACTAGTACCCTATAGTTATCACTCTTAGCGCATCTAACATGATCTAAGTCCCTACCCTTCTCCTCTCTCATTTTTTACACGTTTGAAGAAATCTTTCTCGCCTTCCCTTGTACCCAATCTATTATAAAGATCATCATAAGCCTTAAGTTTAGCCTCATTTGCTACTTTCTTAGTGATATTTTTGCCCTTTCTATATTGTTCAATTTTTCATCATTTCAGTCCCTTGTTAGGCTTTGAAAGATGAATGTTTCTCGTGAATAATTTTTCATACATCGTGTCATTCCACCACCAAGTTTCCTTAAATGATTGGCTTTTCCCTCTAGATATACCTAAACATCTCTTGCCACTTTCCTAATGCACTCAGTCATCTCATTCCAAATAACATTTACTTCTTCCTCGACATTCCGCTTCATTTCTTCCATTGAATTATTTCTAAATAACATTGTTTTCTCTCCTATTAGCTCCACCACCTAGTTTTTTGGATGCTTATTAATTTCACTTCATTTCTTTTATTTCTTAATTTACATCCATAACCATTGACCTATGTTGCGTAGTCAAACTCTCTCCTAATATAACCTTGCAATCCTTACATATTGATCTTTCTGTTTTCCCAAGTTTTTTTTTTTTTAAAGGACTCTATTTGGCTTGTATATGATCCACTTTTTAAAGTTATTAAATGTGCATTTATCATTTGAAAGTATGTGTTTGCTAGAGCTAGATTGTATGTCATAGCAACATCAAGGATCGCATCCCCATCTCATTTCTTCTCCCAAAACCATATCATCCATGTATGCTCTCATATCATATCATATCATCTACTTTCTTTTCTTACATGACCATTTAAGTCTCCTACAAATATCCTCTCGCCATTGGGAATTCCTTACATTTTGGCCTAAATTACTCACAAAGCAACCATCAAGGTAAAGCTTCCAGTTTTTAAGTACCTAATATGATCAAGAATGTCTTTATTCCATCTCCACTAACAAAATGAACTCTTACACTTTTTTTTTGAAAGATTACGGGTGTAAATTAGATTTTTATTTATTTATTTATTTAAAAAAAAGGATTACAAAAGCAGGGAGAGTCAGGCCGCTGAGATAGCAAGAAGACTACTCGCCTAAAAAAGAAAGATTACACCCCTTAAGGGAAATGTCATTAGAGACCCATTCTACTATTAGATAAATCACCCTGTTAAAAAGGGATTCCGTCGAGATAGAGGTATCCCTGAAGCACCTCCCATTCCTTTCCTCCCATACGGACCACCAGACAGCAAGAAGTGTCATTCTCCAAATCTCTTTTCTGTTGTTACCTACTCGAACACAAACGGGACAGAATTGCAGACCAGATATGGCTGAGGAACGAGCAGTGAATGAACAGATGGTCTACAGATTCTTCATTTGCCATACAACACAAGCAGACATTCGTGATTGGCATACCCCTTTTTCTCAAGTTATCAACTGTCAGGATCTTATTCTTACCAACTAGCCTACCGAAGACCACAATCTTTGGAGAGACTTTAGTTTTCCACACTTGCTCTTTTAAGTTCTCAACTTTGATGGAGGAATCGCTATGTAACACCCTAAACTTTTCAATACTCGAGTATTGAAAATTCTCGAGCGTTACCAAGAAATTTACTAAATATGTCACGTGTACGATGTCAATCCAACTATCTTAGCCTTATATCCTCGCCTTAACACAAACCTAACCGTTAAGAATGATCTCCATTCATAGATCAAGCCATCTGACCGTCAATTTCAAGGTAAGGCTCTCCATCATGTGATTTAACGTATATGTTTTTCCTTAAATGAATTGACGAATAATTCCCTATCCATAATGATTTGGATATACGTCCATTTAAAAGAATTGCTTAGAAACGTATCCATAACTATGTGGAGCCATTAGATTTTCCAAAACTCATAGATAAGTAATAATTATGAAAATGCCACTAACCTATACCCTTGAATTCTAATGCACATGGTTCTCATGATCTGTTTCGTGTGAAATTTTATACCAGGCCTAATTATCATAAATTAACTATACATGTCGAATTTCAGCCCTTAGATTGAAGTAAATCAGCTACTTGACCACTACATCCGTCCGTACACTTATCATATCAAGATTCTGATCCGTTAATCTTGTTCACCTCATATGAATATGTTTAACCCACCATTAGAATTATAATGTGAAGAACTTATATATGTGAAAAAGTCACTCGAATCTAACAATATACTTGTCCTACCCTTAATCATCCCAGAAAACTACCTTGTGTTCGTACGTTTATGAAACTGACCGTACATCCACCTACATACATGGTCAAAATGCTAATTATTAAGTTCCTTTATTTTTAGCAAGTCATCTGACCGCCTATCGTGTTTGGATCCGCCAAACAGGCCACACGAATATTGTGGTAAACCGATCATCATGAGGATCTCAGTGTATAGGCCTAAACCACCTGGTAACTCACCAATTAGGTGTGTACAAACATTATCTTGAAATTTTGAAGCGTGTTAGCCATTAAAATAGCATCATGGTCATCCTTGGGAGATCGGGACCCAAACTTGAACCATGGCAAGAGCATGAAAGATAAAGGGTACTCGCCAAATCTCAGGGCATTTGGACAGTGCACTTCGACGTAACGAACGTTAGAAGATATTCGTGTGATAGATGGCAAATTCGTAATTAAGGGATGGCAAATGCATGCCACTGTTCAACTATAAGGTTTAACGGTGAACATCATTATAAGTATCACTCAATCACGCGGTCCACCTACAGCTTGGATCTACTTCAAACTTGGGCCGATGGGCCCACACAGCAAGCTTAAGATGGTGAAGGGAGCGGATTCCCCGAAAGATAGCATAGTCGACACCACCTACTACATGCAAATAAAAACCAAGAATTCACACGTAACTGATTTCTCAGTTCAACGGTGAACAGTCCTCATGCCCACTAATAGTGGGGCCCACCCAAATCTCAGATCCACCCTATATTCTGGTTCCAGACTTAACAGGACCCTACCAAACCAATGAACAGAGTAGATCTCACCTAATGTCATCAGAAGTGGACCCACTGGTGCCGTACAAACGAACGATTTCCTTCTTACTCGCTGTGACAGCGAACGGTTTAAAAGACAGCGACGTGGGAGAAACGGACACCCACGACTCTCTATTTATCATCCGTTGCACCGATCCGAACCGTCCATCTGAAAGCCACCACAAAGCCGAACCCTTCCACGATGCTCTAAAAGAAAGGAAACAAGCAAAAGATTCGGCGTTTACTAATCCCTCACGCAAAACAACCACACCATGCGGAAGAAAGTTCGCAGTAACAATCCGATGATCAGGCCTCTGATCTGGTGGGCCAGAGAACTGTGAGGCCAAATCAGAGGCATCCATCAGTTGATCCACCTTCCGAAAATACTATCCCAACAGTCGGATGAGACCGACTCCTACGCCGTTTCACAACAGAGGATTCAAGCGCAAACTGGCTGTGAAATCCTCTGCATAAGTCGAGTGTGAAAAGCCGAACGTTTCCGACTACAACCCAAGTCCGAGAAGATCAGGGGGTATAAATAAAACAGAGGACGACCAATTGGAAACTCAACCAAGAAAGTAAAAGAAAAAGAAAGAAAAACGAGAAGAAGAGAGCGAGTTGAGAGCAAGTCGACTCGTTATCTTTATGGCTGCCAAGCCTCGGCCAAGTCGGGCAGGATCCAGGTGCCGCTGGACATTCCAGGCTGAAGAGAAGGAAAAAGAAGAGCAGGAGTTTAAAACAAAAGAGAGAGAGTTGTCCAGCCGAGCAACCGTCCCATCTGCCAGGCTTGCTGCTATCTAGCAAGGAAGAAGAAAGAAAAGAAAAGAAAAGGGAAAGAAAGAAAAGAAAAGAGAAAAGAAAGAAGGGAAGAAAAGAACGAAAAAGAGGAGAAGAAGAAGAAGGAAAGAGAAGGAGAGAGAGAGAGAGAGTTCGCCTGGGGGATGGCAACTCACTGAGTCAAACCGAGTTGACTCAGCAGGATGACTCAGTAAAGCTGAAATTCGACGAGTTTGAGGGTAATTACGGAGCAAAAGGTATTTACATCAAATTTGATTAATCAGGAAGACCGATTTATTACTAGTCCTAAATCTCAGCTTAAGATTTATCCTAATCATGTAACTTGTAAAAGAGGATAGCCTAACTTAAAGAGTCATGCTAATTATGTTAGGATTGGGGGCCAACGACATAGATCTACCAACATTAAGAGGAAATCAAGTTTCAAAGGTGAGGGTTTTGTCCTTTAAGCTTACACTAATTTAAGTTACGTGTTTTAACATGCCTTTTATGATATGAATTGTCTTGCCTTTTCATATTTTGATGATGAGAGTTATCATGTTTTTTCATATATTTAATGATGAGATTCATCCTGCCTTCCATGTTTCTATATTTCTGAGAATTATCATATGAATTGATTCCATTATTATCATTACAATTATTGCCCTTTGGATTTACGACATGATGTCAATTATAAGGGATTTCTCTGAAATTATGTGAGGCCATGGATACAAGCCTTGCCCCTGCCTCGTCTTTTTATTTGAGTTCGCTCTGCCACTCGTCTCCTTATTTGAGTTGGGCATTGCCACTCCCCTGATTATAGAGTGGACCATTGTCACTCTTCTCTTATCATGTTGTTGGCTATTGCCACTTGTGTTGAGTCGACCCTTGTCACTCTTCTCTTTATTATTTTGGCTTTGTGCCGTTTATCTTTACGGCTTGGGCATGGGTCTTGCTATCCCAAGACCTCCATAATTCAGTTTATATCCTGCATGATTCAGATTCAGTTATATGTTTTAATATTCAGTTTATATTCTCTGTAAGTGCAAGTGATGTGTAAGATGTTTCACAATTAGTGATTCAAATAAGCTATCATGGACGTAATACGCTCTGGGTAGAGACCCTCTTAAGGCACGTAAGTCCTTGAGCCTTCGGGTAGTGGTGCACAAATTGATATGTAAGTCGCAACAGCGTCAAACCACCCCGGGATTGGATGTCGCAAATAGACGCTTCATGAACAAGCCGTGTCACGTAAATCACCCAGCTCATGTTGTTGTGCGCTCTGAGGTCCCCTCGTAAATCCACGGTAGCGTTGGCCATGCCGGCGAATATCCGTAGTATTGGATGCGGGTCGAGCCGGTTATCTATAAACCGTATTCCACATTATGATGATCACTACGTATGATGAACCCCACATACTTTGCTAGGCATACATCTCATGTAGGTTGTTTGTGCATGCTGATAACTCGTGTTAGTGGAGCACGGGACATATCAGACCTTTACTTCTATGAATCTCTTGAATTATTGTTATTCTTAAAGGGTAACCTTCATTATGAGTAGGGCATTGAGCCTCTCCCAACCGTACAGATGATGCAGGTGACGTACAGATTGAAGACTTAGAGGATTAAAACTGCAAACTCTCCTTTCCAACTATACTCCTTGGCCCAAACTGACGACTTCCATGCCAGCACAATACCTCTTGCACTTCCTTTAGCGTCTACAATTACCCATTGCACGTCTTTTTCGTTCCACATAGAACCCATCAGTTTGTCATTGAAATTTTGAACCTTAGTTTCCTACAGACATATCACATCTGCCTTACTTCTGCCACATATATCTTTGAGAATTCTTCTCTTCTTTTTTTATCCCACCCCTGTGACATTCCATGACAAAATCTTCATTTATGAAACTAATCTACCCCTTGATCCTTTCTTAGCACTTGCCGTGTAGACACCACTGATGAGATTGGGGCTGGATAATAGACTTTGAAGTTCCCTGCAGCTACTTGACTTTAGTGGAAGTTTCCTTGGGGATCTAGTTTGTATCAGCAGTCTGCCGCGAGACTTGATACACTGAAAGAGGGCTATATAATCCTCTGGATGATCGCCAAACGATAGACCAATAGATCTTCCGACACAGCCCATAGCATCTCCGAACCATCTTTTCTTTTGGATTATATTGATCAAATTCTCCCTTTGAACTTCCAGCTTCTCCCTTGGATCTTGTTCACGGTACCTAGCTTCATTGACTCCTCCCATCCGAATTTGCAGAGGCTCTGCTACTATGACTTCTTCCTTGATTTGCTCCTAAAATAGCATTGCTAAAGCTTGATCTGACATCGCATCTCCGAAAGCCAAGGAGCGGGGCGACGAGAGAGTAGTTGCATATTCCAAGATGCAAGAGTGACCATCTACCTGGTAGTCGACGATATTGTCTTTGATCATTAGACGGGGGGATTCAAGAAGATCTACCGACGATTCCGCAGGAAACGGGTCTTGTGAGGATTGTTGTGGCAAGGTAATCTTCCAGAATGGGAATTCCCTGTTTGGAACTGCGAGCTTTGAGAAAGGGAATTCGTTGATTGATATCCGGGGAATCATTCGACACTCAGAATGAGAGACTGCATTGAGAGACAGGTCCAAATTGAGAGTGGTTAGTTCGATGGGTCCGAGAGACCAGACTCGGACCCGAAGAGGCTACCGGATCCTGCGCCTTTGATAAGTCATCGCACACTTAATTAAAAAGAATCAATCATAAATATCATCCTCATTTGTGAACCTTCAGAGTTTGGACCATTTTTTTCTTTTCTTTTTTTTTTTCTTCTTTTTTGAGAAACGATGCAATATTATTATATTAACAAGTTGAGGACCAAAAAAAAAACGAGACTACAATACAAAAATACGATGTGGCCCCGCCCAGGCCCCTCCCAACCAACCAACCCAAGAAAGTACAAACAAAGGAGCACATTCCCTGACTAATGAAGCAACCTAACACACTCCCACTTCCGAACCCTTCAAATTCCGAAAACATCAATTGTTTCTTTTGATCTGGATAGGCCCACAGAAGAGCAAGCAATGCAAGCCTCCACCTTGCATTCCCAAGAGAACCACTGCCACTTGAATGACGCGATCGAAATAAACCTTCAATCATGCCAAGCATTACCCAGCTCACTTTTGCTGATTTAAGAACGCCAAACCATACGACCCAGGCAAAAGGACAGTGGATAAAAAGATAATCGACAAATTCCTCCACTTCCATGCATAGAAGATAGGCATTGGGTAGCACCGTGGATCTTTTATGCATATCATGAGTGACCCATAAGAAAAAAGTTCCACCTTTGGCAAATTAAACACTATTCTAAATAAATGAAGGCTGAAGATGGATAGTTGACAAGTATGAGCATTGATTTCGAACTGCCCATTGTTGGGTTTTTACTCTCTATTTCCAAGTCAGTTTTATAGGAAGCTCTCATTCACTTCTATCATTTGATTAACTTCTCATGTAGAAAATTCAACCTTTATCTCAGAAAAATGCATATCGGTTTTCAAATTTGTCCATTTTCTAATCTTATCATATCATAAGATTGTTTTTCATATTGCCTTCTGCCAATCTCTTATGCTAGAAGATATTGTTGTTGAGAATACCAGAAGTATTAACACTTCTACACCACAAACTTGGACAAAGAAATAGGCCTTCAAATTTTGTTTAACAAGACTTGAACAAATAAATAAATATGGCTCTTGTGGAATTTTCTTTTGAAACAGAAGGTAAGAATTCTATTATCCTAAAAAAGAAAATAGCATTACCATTGCCATGGCAGATGTTATAACTTCTGGAATGGGTTCAGTCGTGTCACCAATTCCAAGGCTTATGACCTGTGCATCTGGGTACTTCAGCAGGTGTGCAGACCTTCTTCTGGCAATCTAATTGCACAAAAAGGAGAGGTGAGAATAAAATTTACCTAAACCACAAAGAAAAATCCAAACCGAAAGAATTTAGCAATTTGAACCTCACAAGATGAAGATAAATAAAAGGGAAATTCTCTGTAGAGCCCTTATTTTCTTCTTCTTTCTGAAAGTTTATCTTTTATTATATCTTCATGGTTTATAATGAAAACTAACAGGTAAAAAGCACTGCATGGAACCACATTGAAGCCACCCCATGTTCTTACCTCTTTTTCATCAATTGTTCTGCCCTCATATTCTAAATTCGATAATAAGAATAACGTAACTATTGCTTTAGCAGCATATTAATAGATTCTTTACCTCAGATATAATGGTAGTTTGTGGACCATCATGGTCATCATATATGCCTAATATCAATTAACTAGGGTCGGCTAGATGGATCCTGTTGCGCCATTCCACTCAATCGAGGACCTGGTGCTCTTTGTATGTAGAGCCAAATAGAGGTTGGTAGGACTTGAGCCAACAAGGTTTGATGTTCATTTGGAGCAGCACGGAAAATGGAATCTGCATAAAGAAGACTTCCATTTTCTGGCTTTCTCTACCTGAAATCCCAAGTGGGACATATCCAAGGAGTTCAGAAACATACCTCATTTCCAAAAGGGCTGTTTGAGGTGAGGGATTTGTGAAATCCATGGATTTCAAATTACCCTTTTTTGTTGTTGGGATTTCCCAAATCCTAACCTCCAAAAAATGTAGGATTTGGGACAAATCCAAATCCCACCAGAGAGAGAGAGAGAGAGAGAGAGAGAGAGAGAGAGAGAGAGAGAGAGAGAGAGAGGGAGGGAGGGAGGGAGGGAGGGAGGGAGAGAGAGAGAGAGAGAGAGAGAGAGAGAGAGAGAGAGAGAGAGAGAGAGAATTAGCAGATCCTCAAAATGAAAGACTTTAAAAAATATATATATTGTTACAATAAATTTTGTACCATTGCAATAAATGCTTCCTGATCCATGGATTTCTTGTTTGATTCCCAAACAGTGGAATTTAGAATTGTCAAATCCAAATCTAATGCAAATCCATTAATTTGAGAAGTTCATGGATTTGCCAAATTCACATGCTCATTTCCTTGATCCCAAAACAGGGCCTAAGATAAACCAAATTTTTTGGCAGATTAGACAAGAACATTCAGGAATGGGAAATAAGTTCCTTATACAAAGAGCATGTCAGCCCCACATCCTCTCTAGCCAGTATATCAGCTACATCATTAGCCCCCCTACTCATATGGACATGAAATATTTTCATAATTTCAATGCACATGGCCATGAGTCTCGTTATAAACAAAGGATAGCTTCCAAGGTTTGGATGCTCACTCAAAAATCATCTAATAATGTCTAAGGAATATGTTTCCACAATCAAGGGATCGAGAAAAAACCCCTGATGTGAATTCTTTACCACTTAACTAAGAGGTAAAGGCTCAGCATCACTAGCCTCCTCTTTCCCACTAGATCAATGAAAACCTTTACTCGATGCTAACCCCAAGTGCAAGCCTACAGCAATTGGGAACTCACTTGTCTCTCTACTAGTGATCCTCACATTTACTGCCTGTATGAGGGAGCGGTAACCAATGTGAGGCGAGGTTCACAATATTGACTTCGTATTGGCCAATATGGCCGTATTGATTCCAATCAGCATGATATCAGAGGCGATATGGGTCCGTAAAGGCTCGTGTCAAAGAGAAAAAAAAAGTCTTGTATCGGACAATATTGACCAATATAGGGCATCTCGGCACTGATATTTGGACAGCATATCAGACGCAACCGATACACATTTTAATCACTATTTTCCCCTTCTTTTCCTTCTCCTTTTGATTTTCTTCTTTGGGATTCTTTTCAAAGATCAAAACAAGAGATTTGGGCTCAAATAGAAGAATCAAACACCCAGTGGCTGATTTGAGGGAAATAAAAACAGAGGGCCGGGGGCGGGGGTTGTTAAAAATCTTCTCTTTTAAAATCTTCTGTAATCATGCCAAATCAAATGCTAACCTCAAATCGATCAAATCATGCTTAATTTGTGTTTGATTTGGGGATTTTTGTGGAATTTTTTGTTCTCGTCTTTTTTTTTTCCAAAAAAATCAGCAATTTTCTTACTTCTTTAATTTCTTATGTCAGTTATATTATTATAATTTATGTAAGTATAGGCCCGTATTCAATTATAATTTATGTCAGTCACATGATTATGTCTAGCTCCTTCAATCCCCAAAATTCAAAGCATTTTCTCGTCATCATGCAGTCCAACATTTCCACTATTCTTCCATGCTAACATTTGTTCAACCAATAGCTTATTCAAATACATTGAGGAAAAATAGGTGGTAGTTGTCATATCATATCAAAGAAATTTAAGTCAAACTGACCTCAGGGAATAGATAACCAGCTTGAAGTTTTGCCATGTTTCCATTGCGAGAGACCTTCGTCTTGTAAACTTCACAATACACAGCAGATCGCATTCATTGGTATCAATACTATAGAACATCTACGATCAAATCCTTTACTATGAAATAGAGATTTCTACAAATAATTGCCAAAAGTACGAAAGCAAGAAAGATGTCAAAGAGAGTAACTTAGTTTTCCCAAATGCAAACATGCATATGAACAAGCAAAAAAGAAGCAATTAGCTTTAGCCCGGACCAGGCCAAATGGCAAAGTTAATATAGCAGTGGGAATATTCAAGTACCCAAAGATTTGTAATAAATAAATAAATAAATAACTAATATCCAGCATCCTTGTGTTTGGATGAGTGCAACAGTAAGGGGTACAAAATGCTTGAACAAAACCAACATTAAGAAGGGAAGCATACCGGGCAAGGAGTAGGGTTGTCAATGGGTTGGATCCTGGTATACGGCTACAGTTACAATCATTTATATTCTTAATGACCAGATCATCTCTGCACGCCAAGGTGGTTACCAAAAGTTTTTTGTCCGATGGCAAGAACGACCCCTTTGTGATGCTACATTGACTACAGCTACAAACTTTCAACGTCTAAATCCTGACCTCTATGAGCAATATCAGGCCACTAACTCACCAAATTTGAGTTCTTTCATGCCGGGGAGAACTAGTGCAGGCTAGCTGGGGCCCAAGATCCATGCATCAAGCCCAAGCCCCACAACCAGCCCATCAATAAAGGGGTCCAAGCCTCCTAATTTGGCAGCTAATTATGCAATAATCATTCAGTCGAATCTTCTTAAATGTATTCTTGTCGCTTAAGCACTTCCTTATTCTTTTCCATTTTTATAGTAAGTCATTGGTTGTCAATGACATTATTAACCTATCTTCTTTGTACGTCTAAGAATCCTATTTGGGGGTCTTTCATGAGTAGTCATAAGGTGCATTTAAATAGAATCAAGTTTCTAGTGTTGTTCTCTTCTACTCTATTTGTATTCTCATTGAAAGTGCCTATATTTGGGTGGATCCTCCCCATCAGCTGACCATGCCACCTAGGCCCAAGCCCAGGCCTACATTTGACAAATATATATATATATATGGTCATCATCAGGCTGGTACTGGCTCATCATCATCATAGGTCGATATTCTACTTATTGATTATAATCAATCTATGTTATAGAACTATTAGATAGCGCCTAATTGTAATCAACGTATGTAACAGTCTATTACTTTATGTTTGTGAGAGTTTTGCACTCATTGTCAGTCCTAAGCCTGGGTAAAGGATGGTTGCATTAGGTTGGCAGCTGGTGTCAAACTTATACCATAACTTTTGTCATGAAGCCAAGCCGATACTGCCCAATATTGACCAGAGACGCTAGGCTGGTTTATGTTTGTCACCAGCTAGCAATTGTAGCAGGCCCAAGTCTTATTCTTAAGCGTAATATATAGGGGTTGGCCCTAGCTTGGTCCTAGTTCCCTAAGCAAGGCATGCCGTCAAGGCCGTTACGTAAAGGTAACAATGGCAACCATCACACGTTATGGGGTCGTAACAGCAATTATAGAGAAATGACCCATCACTGCCATTATGGCCCTCATAACAGCCCGTTACGCCCCCCTTAAAAGCCATAACAGCCCCATAATTATCTATTACAAAGCAGATACAAGTTTTTCGGGTTTTTCTATTCAATAAAAAAAGAGACCATAACAGTCGTTAGGGTCCATACCGTAAAGGTAACAGTGGTGGCCGTTATGGCTACCATTACTGTTATGGAATGAATACCTTGTACCTGACCTGGCAAGTAAGAAAAAGATTTAAATGACTAAAGCCTTAAAATTGTTTATTCCAATAAATTATTTGATTAAAATTTAAAAAAAAAAAAAATTATCCTCCATCTACAACAAATCCCACCATATAAACAGTCCGGATCATCGAAATGTGACCCAAATCCAACCAGTGTCTTTGAAATACACATGTATGGTGAATGAGAATTGATAACAAGTGTTTTTAAACTACCCATACTCTTTGTACAATGGTGGCATACTTGATGATTCTATTGGGTCGACCAGGCCAGGCTTTTCATCATTGGCCCTGCCCTGGCCAGACCAGCCTAGATTTCAAGCCCAGGCCCAGCCCTTGGGCCGGGTTTAGAGTGTCCAAGCCCTGGCTGTACGGAGATGGACTGCCCGTCCCATTGCCACCCCTACTGATTAATGAACAGCATGGGCCTGGTTTTAGGGTCCCATCACTAAAAAGACCGGTTCGCGCCGGGCCGGTTCGGGCCGTTAAGCATCTGTAATCACCAAAACTACGCATTTCATATATTCATGTATATACATGCATCTAAGATCGCGTACATACACTACAAGAAGCCGTACCAGAGGTTTCAGTAGGCTGCATGACCACGCATTTGCATGTGCCGCGTTTCCTCCACGGGAACGAAACCCTCCGCGTCCGGCTGCGAGGAAACGATACGAGAAATTGGGTTCCATCCAACGATAAAATGACGAAAAATAGGAGTCTGAGAAGAGAAAAAGAACGGAAAGAAACCTGGAATTTAAGCTGGTTTGGCCCAGAAACGACGATGATGATGAAGGGATACTGGCCGACAGCTGAGAGAGCGACATCTGTCCTAGATCAGGCCCGATATGCTGCCCGATATTTTCAAACGATAAATAGGCGATATGTCGGGAAGAGCTGTCCTGGTTCGCTTGCTTTCGGCAGAAATGGAGGTTTTGAGGGAGTGACAGCTGAGGAGTTGGAAAGGGCTGCTGCGTTTTGAGGAGATGAGGAAAACTTTTATCCTCTGGCAGAGTATGGCGGATTATACGCAGGCACTTAATTTTGATTACGTGTCATATAGGTAATTAAAATAAACTGTCCAATTTGTGGGTCCCACTTCAGATGTATCATGAACCAAAAATTAGATGTATTGGATTATCATAATATCCGATTGTGGACATTAATCTTATGGTTGATATGAAAAAGATCCAACGGTTCTTTTATCCATGAATCGATGGTTAGGATTGTTAAACTAATCTGATTTTGGGAACATCACTTAGATACTGTGGGTTCCACAAATTCCGGGCTTGATTTGAGATAGTATATATGCAACGTATACAAATTCTGAGTGCACGTGTATCAAGTGTCATAACTACCTGGAGTATCGTATAACTCAACGCGTTGGTTTCCAACAAAAGTCTTGCAGAATGTGTACCGGTCCACATCATTTCTTAAGATGTGGTGTCTAAATTTCTAGACACTGGACACTGTTGTTAGAAATCAGGACCGTAAAAATTCGTGTCTTTGATGATACATGGCCCATACTGATTTGTAGGTGGGATTTAAAACTAGGTTTTCTGTCTGTCTGTTTGAGCAGATTGGACGGTCGTGTTAAATTAATCAGGGTATTTCTTTTTCAAATATTAGTTTATTCGCGAAATTTATATGATTTGTACGGTGTAGATTGACATGAGTGAATAGAAATTGTACGATGATGGGACCATGAAACTTATAAACTGGTGGTTAACTACTACCGTACATATCGCTTACTTAGAAAACCCTAATCACGCCGCCGATTTCCTGCGCAGGCCTTTTGAAGAAAGTTCCTGCGTTGGAAACTTAGGTGGGGCCCATCCTGATGTTTGTGAGAAATCCAACCCGTCTATCCATTTTGAGAGATCATTTTTGGACTTGAGATTAAAATGCAGCGGAACTCAAGTGGTAACATGAGAGTAAACAGTGGAGATTGAACGACCACCGTTGAAACACTCGTATGGACACAATATTTTTAGATCAGGATAATTAATTTTTGGTTTTCAGTTAATCCCAGTGGTAGTGACCTTATGAACGGTTTGGATGACATATAAACATCAAGGCGGATCCTAGAAAGGTTTCTGCGGTAGACATTGCTTTTCTCAAATTTCCCTCTCCTGTCGCCCACTTGAGTTTTTGGATTCACATCAATTTCCATCTTATTCACTAAAATGAGTTAGTAAAATGAATGGACGGGGTGGATTTCTCACAAACATAACGGTAGGCCCAACATAGCATCACAGCGCAGGAACTTCCTGGATATGCGTCCCCTAGTCGCTAACGAGCGAAGGGCGTACACTGCGCATCTTCTCTTTTCTTTTTATTTTTTCTTTTTTCTTTTTTAATTTTTTGATAATCGGAACACCTCTCACTTGTTTATGACAATTGTAAAAACCTCCCTCTAATTGGGATTATTTCTTCTACCCCCCTCCGAGCTACATATTTGCTGATCACATGGTTTGTTAGCAATTGTATCTTTTAAAAATTGATCATTTTATCCTTATCACATGGGTAACTAGTTGAAGACACTAAGACCTACCCTGTTATCAAACTCATTCAACATGATTATTCCTTTGCGAAAATGCAAAAGTCCAAAATTAAGCTAATCCAACCATCATGGGGCCCATGGCATAGTCTTAATGGGATTTTATGTAAGTATAGCCAACCTAATAATTGAATTAAGTTGATTTTTGGAGGGACTTTATAGATGTATTTGATACCATTTATTGGTAAAAGTGAGGCTTCGCATGCAGGCAAAAACAAACCCTTAATATGGATTTTGATGTTAATTAGTGTACATTTGTAAGGTGTTTTTAATAGATGCGAGGTATTTGCAATGATTCAAACTGGATGAGAGTTATTTACAATTTTCATAAACTAGATGATGGTGTTTATAATTATTACTTGTTCCTTCATGCCTTTCATATTATCCCACCCTCCCTTCTCCTTGCGTGTTTAATAATTCCTTATTTTAAGTGATTTTGAATTGTTGTTGGTTAACTTCCATCAAGGTTTAGTGGTAAAATAATTATTTGCTGTCAAATTTAATTATTAACCATATGAAATGATATTTTTATCCTTAGTTTTGTTAAAAGGAAAAAAATAATAACTATTTTGCTCCAATACAAACATGAAATTATCAATAATTTAAATCAAATTGCCATATATGGTTCGAAATTATGCGATCTAAACCACTTCATTGTGTTTAAGCCTACAGTATAAGTGGTGGGATCTCACATGAAACCGTATAGGCTTTTCGTGTGTTGCCTTAGACAAGATAATAATATCTCAAATCTTTATAAAGTAAGAAATGCAAGTGACATATCAGGTAATCGGCAATCATCCCTTTAACAATCGACTTCAACAAATGTTAACTATAGAATGTCTTATAACTCTGTATGGAAATAAGAAATGTTATATTACCATACTTAAAAAGGAGGGAGCTAGGTTATTTGACTTGCTAAAGACTTATCTTTTTTATTATATTTCTCAAGAATGCAACTAATCACTACAAAATCATTGCATGAAAGTTCCGTGGAGCCTTCCTTAAGTGGTAAAAATGCGGATTGGAAACTAACACTGCTAGTAGCGGCTTGTTATTGGATGATGCTCTACAGGCCCTACTATGATGTATGTGTTTTATAGTCAATTATAAAATGTTGTCGGTTAACTTCCATCAAAGTTTATTGTAAAAGTAATTATTAATTGTTAACCATATGAAATGACACTTTTGTCCTTAGTTTCGTTGAAAGCAATAAAATTTTTATTTTGCTCCAATACAAACATGAATTTATCAATAATTTAAATCATATTGCCATGTATGGTTCGAAATTATTGCGATCTAGACTACTTCATCCTGTTAAGTATACATTATAAGTGGTGGGATCTCACATGAAACCGTATAAATTTTTCACCTGCTACCTTAGACAAAATAATAATTTCTCTCATCTCTATAAAATAAGAATACAAGCGACCTATCATGTGATGGGTGATCAGCAATCCCTTTACCAATTGACTTCAATAAATGTTAATCATAGGGTGTCTTGTAACCCTGTGTGAAAATAAGTTACTATAAAGGAGGGAGGTTGATTGACTTGCCAAAGACTCTTTTCTTTTATATTACATTCCTCAATAATGCTACTAATCACTGCAGAATCATGCATGGAAGTTTCATGGAGCCTTCCTTGTGTGGTAAAAATGTGGGCTACAAACTAACTCTTCTAGTAGCTACTTGTTGTTGGATGGTGCTCTATGGGCCCCACCATGATGTATGTGCTTTATCCATTTTATTCATCCATTTTTCCAACTCATTTTTAGCGAATAAGCCAAAAATTGAGGTAGATCCAAATCTCAGGTGGACCACACCATGGAAAAATTATAGTGATTGAATGCTCACCATTAACAACTTCTTGTGGGCTACAACAATTTTAGATCTAACGGATATTTTTGTTCTCGCTTCATCCATATATGTGTGACCTAATCAACAGGTTGGATAACAAATAAACATTACAATGGGCCCTAGGAAGTTTTTTAAGGGTAAGAGTTCAATCACCGTTGTTTTTTGGTCATGTGACCCACCTAGATTTGAATTTGCCTCATTTTTTGACCTATGCCCTAAAATAATTATTCAAATTTGATTGATGGCATGGATGAAACACATATATAATTGTGGGGCCCAAACCACTATTCAAAGAGAGACATCATTATTGGCATTGTCGATAAGTAGGGTTGTACACAAACCAAGTTAGCTCGCTCGGCTCAACTAGAAAAGGCTCGATTCGACTCGGTTTGAAACTAAGTTCAAGCCGAGTCAAGCTAATTTTTTAAGCTCGAAAAAATTTTGAACCGAGTTCAAGCTTAACTAAGCTCAACTCGACTCGGATCAAACTTGACTCGAATTGAACTAGATCGGTGACTCGGTTACTTTGATATTGATGTTGCTCACCAAGTGTTTGATGAAATGACTCAACGAAGTGTGGTTGGTGGCAAGGAAGGTATGTATAAGAAACAAATACCTTTTTTTCCTTTGATTTTTATGTTGCTTACAAGGTCTTTGATGAAATACCTGTAAAACCACTGCTGTTGTTTTACATACAGTGAGATTTTGAAGGTGCAGTCCATTGTTTATGAAAATGCTATACAAGTGAACTCGGCCCGATCTTGGCTCGAAATCGGCCCCGAACTAGCCCAATCTGCTGACCGAACAGAGCTAAGTTGGCTAGTCAGGCTCGAGGACCGAGTTGAGCCAAGTTCAAGATAAGGTCAGTAAGTGGCCGAGCCGAGTCGAGTTGTGCCAAGCTCGACTCAGTTTAACTCGTGTACATCTCAATCAATAAGCAATTCATGTCCTACTATAAGGGCGTTGTGGGATATAATAGTCCACATGCCTCTTTTCTTTGTTGAGGAATAAGGTCCATTACACTTTTATTGTAGCTCAATATTTGGATTATCAAGAAGATCCATCGGGAGGGTTATCATCATGAATGGTTGATGAATTAATTACTCTCATTGTCAATTAGGGCTTGTTTGTGTTTACACCTATTTTTGGCATACTAACATAGACCAATAAGAAGTCTCCACATGTCAACACTATGAGTTTATTGTTGGTATAATCATTCTTACACTTAAAGATAACTTTTGTTGGTCTTCCTTTGGCGATACGAATTTCGTTATTAATACGGTGGCACAAAACCATATGTGTGCTTTTATAAGAGTGAAACACAGGATACCATATGGATATAATTATCATACCATTTTAATGAGCATTGTATCCAACACATTTATAAAAGACATATAGAGGAAAAAAATCTTATCGCAAATCTGGTGATAATACACTCAATAAGGTTGTTTCCTACAATCATTCTAAAGTGAGAGATCTTCCCTGAGACATTCAAATTGTAATGATTACGAATATTTCAAATATTAGAAAATCATATATACCAATATTTGAATATATTGGTTGCAACACGAAGCCAAATTAGGAGAGGATCAACACTAATAGATGCAACCGATATTTGTGCATTGGTAGTTCAGTCCCACTAGTTCTATGATTAGAATGGAGCGAGTTAGTTGAAAGATGGATAGCATTGATCTGGTTATTCAGATGCAATAATTACCTAATCGATTTAAGATCAGGATGAAGTGTGGAGATGGCTTTGATTGAGCCTAAATCTAAATGCGGCATGGTCTTAAAAGTCTTCAATACGAGAACAACTATGTAAAAGTGGAGATATGAACCAATGGTTTCAGATTTATAGAGATCTCCCTATTTAGATTGCAAGTTGTATATGCGGGAGATCCTGGATCAACAAGGAAACCCAATGAGGGTTTTTCCACCTCGATGACATATAAAAGGGGCGGTGATGAAGAGCTCGAGGCCCACGCCAAACATAATCTATTTCTTTAACATTTATCTTAGCATAATTTAATCTTAACATAGATCAACACTGTCCAGCGTCGTCGCTACAGTACCATAGGATTAGATTAAATGTCTGCAACCCTACTTTGTTGGATTCCAATCAACTAAGTCCTTAGCAGATCAGTATCTCTAGTCACATCCTACTGACCGTTTGCCTCAATCATTTGTTATTTATTTATTTCTCTAGTTTATTTGTTACTCTTTCCATTGTAATCAGCCTTAGTCATACATTACCAAAATCGACATTGTTTTTGCATTTTTATTTATTTGTTCATTTTTAATCTTTTAAGACATACGTTGGCTACAATTATTAGTGATAGAATAAGTCCTTAGACACAAGGCAAAAATAATCCATCAAGAAAGACTTATAATGTAGAACATGGCACAGATACGTTCCTAGCATAGTTGGGCCAAAAGAAAGTGGATTATAAATTGATCGTAACTTTTGATCCGGGTATCGTTAAGGGGTACACAACCTATCAATCTTTACTGAAACGAGTCATCCGAGGTGAACTAACCCACAAAGTGGGTCGCATCTGTCCGTTTCGTCAGGAAATGCGCACTTTTAGCTTAAAAATGAATTTTTAGAAAAATTTTACTATTTTTAATAATTCTAATTTTTTAAAAATATTTTTATATTTTTAGAGTTTTAGATTTTCTTCCTTTTAGAAATAACTTGTAATTATACTAGGACTCTTCTAGTACAAGTTTGTTTAGAATTTTTATTTTTAGAAATTAGGCTTTAGAAGAGTTTTATTAGAAATAAGATTTTTATTAGAGTTAGAATTTTGCTATTTTTGGTAATTAAGAATGTTTGATTTTTTTTTTATTAATGGCGTAAGGAGACACATTAGACAATTATTCATTAATCAAATTTCAAATTTATTAGAATTTATTTATATTTTCTTACTTTCTTTCCTCGTGGATTCGAGAAGTCTCTATGAGGAGCCCAGAGAAGCTCCATAGATTCATAGTTTTCCTTGAGGAAGACGATGATCGACCTCATCACATTCATCCCTGTGTCAACTCACCCCTATCATTTCATAAATCATTTGATCGTTGATTACAATCGGTGGTTGTCTCGACAATTGAATTTTCAAATTCGGTCTTACTTAGACATCTCAGGACGGTGGCACCATCGTTCAATCAAACATTGAGTCGAGTATGACTCTAGCATGCCCGCACTTCATAATCGTACATGAAATTTAAATACATGCCCTAAATTACATGTGGCCTTGTATTTGAGAATTGCGCAAACATTTTAGATGGAATGCACACTAGTAAATGTAACCAATCTACATCAACATGACAATTGCACCAGTTTGGGAAGTAAAAGATGCTGCAATGAAGTGTTCGCATTTACTTTTTCCTCCACAATAATAGAATTCAACATTTTTTTTCTTTTTCAAATTTCTTTGAAAAAAGACTGCCTATGATATTGCATTTTAAAATATAGCTTTGGAGGGAAAAAGGTTTTCCTCTATGGGATTGCAACCTAGAGATTAATATGCATGGAGCAAACATTCTCCCTAACTTTTTTTTTTTTAGCAAAACAAATAGGTGCAAATGGTTTGCTTCCCCTATCATTAATGTTAGTTCAACTCTTACTCATGTTACATTTTTTCCCTTGTATTCCTCTAGTTTACCTTCAATATATATATATATAGAGAGAGAGAGAGAGAGAGTCATGCTCCCCTGCGCACCTACGCACGTGTGCACCTTTGCACACGTGCCATGGGTGTCTAATCTGAACGGTTCATGTGACGCGGAATCCCATGAAACCTCATGTGACAAATTTTTATCCTAATCCAAAATTCCGGTGGGCCATAGAAAAGAGAAATTCAAATCAAGGGAGGAAATTGTTTTTATTTTTCATGGCTCATAAAGTTTTATATCAAAGTAAGACTTCGGCCTGGGGGGTTTTACGAGGTGATGCTTCACATGAACGATTCAGATCTTGGATCCACATCACCTATGATAGGTTCTCAAAAAAATTCGTACGTAGTACGTACAAACTGGTTCGCAGGTGAGCGTTCTGCTATATATATATATTATACACCCTTAGTAGACATTCAGTCTAATGAGTATATCCCTTGACCACTCATGTTTCTAATTACCAGGAGAATCTACTTGGTTCACCAATTATAAAGGTGAAGTAAAGGAAATATGCAGTGATTACAAATTACTTGTCTCCTGATAATATTTGCATTTGATTGTTGATTTTCGTGTTTGATTTATCGATAATAAAATCTTAATAATAACATTTTTATATTAATTTAATGTCAAATCATCATCAAAATATATTGAAGTCACTATTTGAATTTTAAGATTTTTACGGCTACAATGATTACAAATTCCTTTGTTTGACAATTCATGTGTTTGGTTTAGCACTGGTTAAATTATAATAATGATACATTTCATTTACATCAACAGGATAATAGGCAAAACAAACAAACCCTAAATGTAATAGTTAGACACGGGATTCTCTAGCCAATAACTATTATTGTGCATAATTAAATATGTCAGATGGATGGTCCAAAACAACATAATAGAAAGACTCATGGGGCCCACTAGATGGAGTTCTCAAACTGCATCTTACCAAATACTCTATGGTAAAAAAAAAAAAAAAAAAAAACCAAAAATAAAATAAAATAAAATTAATGTGATATGAAAACTTTAAAGGGATACCTATTGTGTGGACATCCATGTGAAATTCACTATGTTCATCATTTTTGCCGGTTTATATTAGGACAAACATGAAAATTAGGCCTATACAAAACTCAAGTGGGCTACATCACAGATAAAATCAAGGATAAGGATGCCACCATTGAAAGTTTTGGATCACTATTGTATCCAGGTTTTTCCATTTCTCACTGAGAATAATCTTGTGAATGGGTTGGATCCCATGTGGGCCCTAAGAAGGTTTCGATGGTGGACATCTCCACTCCCAGTGTGTTTACTTGGTGTATACCACTTGACTTTTGGATGGACTTGATTTCTGAGCATAGAAATAAGCTTGCGAAAATGATGGATGGAGCACAGATCTTACACAAACATCATGTTAGGGCCCACACAATGGGTACTTCTTATTGCATGTGTCCCTTCAAAGATTCATCTCCTACTAAATGCAACATGATACATGTCGCATGTTGCGTTAAACCACAAATCAACTATATGGCTGTAGCATTGCTCAAGAAGTTTTTTTTTAAAAAAAAAAACTGTTCAAAACTTCACCCAAATAGACAATGAAGTTATAATCCATGGAGTTCGTCTTGCTTCTGTCGCCACTCTTGATCAGCATTTGTTACACCATCGACTCATACGCTGACACTGTAAGATGATTGGAACCGTCCATCTGTTAGAGTCTCCACTACGTAGGATATCTAAAGAAACTTAAATAATTAATTGACCACAACATCACTCAAATATGATGCATTTGTTTTCTATGGGTTCAACAGGGAGCAATATGGACTGTTAGATCAAATTAGATTGGTTGAGATTTGAACCATTAGATCGAGCACACGATTATGAATGGTTAATTGGTGTGATAGTTTTTACAGGACAATTGAATTCTAGTATGGTTGCTGGAAGCTACTTAGCAAACTCCATTCTTGAACTCTGTACTTTCAAGGAAAAAAACTTGATGGGCACAAAAGAGAAAAGAAAAAATTCTTATTCTGGGCAAACCGAATTAACTATGTTTTTTCAATAAAACATGTTTTATTTTTTAAAAATACATGGAGGCAATCTAAAAAAATAGAAATTGGTGGTCCCCACTTATCGATAAAATTGAATGGATGGAAGATCCAATTGTTTAATAGATATGGATAAATTTATATGAAGATTTCTTGAAAAGGAAGGATTTGACGAAGGCAAAGAACACCATTCGGCTATATATATAATTCATACATATAGACATTATTATTAATTTAATTAAAAGTTCTTATTTTAATCTTATTTGTATATGGGATGTAGGCATATGCAGCCTTATTTTCACCCCATTTTTCAAAAAGGCCTAACCATTTTAAACCCGAACTTTTCATTCTCAGAATTTTTGGTGTTTTCAGTCTTTCATTCTATATATATATATAAAATTTTTTTTTACAACAGAGACCATTCTTTTTTCTTTTTTCGAAAGGCAACAACATTTATTAAAATGCTTGCAAAAGGCGAGAACAGAAAATAAAAGGCATTATATGCCAAACATAAGACAGAAATCAGCAGCTATGTCTACATTTACAGATCCCACCCAACCCCTGGCAAGAAACTTGATTTTGCTAATAACAGCCCCTACAGTAGGGACCATTCAAACACGAACATTTCTTGTAATATTATTTTTTGCCATTTTGCTAACTATGAGTAAATATAGAGAACCACTTAAAAGATGCTTGAAGAGGTGTGTGACTGTTAGAGGGATCAAGCAAGTCACACACCTCTTAAAGATGGACAGATTACAAGACATTCTCTTAAAGCCTATGTTCTCTGGCAGCCAAGACATAAGATGGACAGAACATTGTTGGAAGCTTGCTTTTGTTTTTATTATCTCTCAAGGACCAAACATTTCATTCAATCGCAACAGCAAGGTGAATGAGACTTCATACTTTGTGGAAGAGAGAGCAACGATTGATATTTTCTTTGATGTAATGCTTTTCTTTCTATTTCAATAAAATTGTTATTCATACTAAAACTAGTATGCTAAATGCTAATACCCAAGTTGTCAAAACCTCAAAATCTCTATAGATGGCACGTGTGTGCAGGATCCTGACCGTCCATGCATATGGAAAAAAATCACACCGGTTGGGTAACCTCAAATATATCCAAACTCAAAACAATATGTAAATTATGTTACATAAGAGCTGAATTGAATAACGACGCAGAATAAAGGCTTAGTTTGAGAAAGCGGTTTGGAGACTTGGGAGAGAGAAAAGAGGCTTAGAAACTTTGAATTAAGTGGTCTCGGAATTGTCCATGGCTGGTTTATATAGACAATGTTCTTCGTATCCTCTTCCACTACAAGGCTGCCAGAGAACAAAGATGAACAGATTACAAGACATTCTCCTAAAGCCATAGCCTAACCCATATCCAAATCTGCCAACTCGATTGGGCCACGAAAGATCTCACAAATCCACATCTGGATGGCAGCTCCCATACCTGAAGGATCCATATTCCCAAAAGACGATCCATCAAAATTGAGCTTCCAGCATCTATAGAGGACACACCACAGAAATTGTTTCATTATCTCTCATCAAATCGGTCACTGAAACCCCACCAAAGTTCTTTCAAGCAAGAGTCAAACACAACATAAAAGCCAGATTTTACCTATCAGAAGCACTCTTATTTTTCTCCTTCAAGATCTGCCAAAGCATGGAGAATGGAATTGAACCCCAACAACCCTTACTCTCTATTTAAAAGGACCAACTTGAAATATTCTGGCTGTCAAACCTTGAAAATCCCAATTCATTGCGGAGAGAGAAAAGAAGAAACGACATACAATCATTGCCATGTATAATAGATGGACGAATGTGCATACGTTTCTTCCTCCTTGCACACAAAGCACAATTTGGAATTGCCATCATATGCTTTCACTTCTTCAAATGGCTGAAAGCAAGCATCTTGTTTGTTACCATCGTCCAACAAAACTCCGCTCTAGGAGGAATCGCTTTACCCCAGACAGAACCAAATAGGCATTTTCTCATCATTGATACCTATAATAACATTAGAACCTGATGGAGAACTTGAATTAAATACAAACTAGCATCTGTCATCATTTGCTTGGTGGACCATTATCTAGCCCTTTTTTTACCAGTAGTCCCTACAGGAGCAAAACCCTCCAGAACAATGATGGAAACGGTTTCGATCCCTAACAATAATCAGACGATTGTAAATTATGGAAAGAAGCTTGATGGCTGAATGACAATCATTGCATACTCGAAGATTCTTCACAACTCGAATAGGGGATTGAGGAGCAGTGCTCAGAAGTCCAAAAGCAATTGCTAGTTTCTCACTATGATGGGCAAGCAAATCCTCTTTTGCTTGCTCATCCACGTCTTGTAAAACTAAAGACGTCATTGGTTTGAATCCAGTGTGAATTAGTCGATCAGTCATCTCAGCTAACATGCCATAGATTTCCTGAGTCTTGGGGTGTGATTTGTCACCTGCAACGAACTCATGAACAGCACCGTCAACTTCGATCGAACTACTTCCTGGGACCTTCTGAATGCTATTGCCTCTCATCATTTTTCTAGCATTTGCAACCTTGTCCCACCGCTTGCCCTGGGCATATATGTTCGATAAAAGCACATAATGCCCATCTACATGAGGCTCCAATTCAAGGAGATTGATTGTAGCTTCTTCTGCTAATTCTACATTTTTATGGATTCTACAGGCGCCAAGTAGCGCCCTCCACACAACAGCATCTGGCGCAAATGGCATACTTCTGATGAGCTCTCTAGCCTCTTGAAGGCAGCCTGCTCGACCCAAAAGATCAACCATACATCCATAGTGTTCAATCTTAGGGCTAACACCATACTGATCATTCATGGATGAAAAATACATTCGGCCCCTATTAACAAGACCAACATGGCCACAGGCACTTAGCACTCCCACAAATGTAATGTCATTTGGTTGAATTCCTTCTGATATCATCTTAGAGAAAAGATCAAGAGCAAACTCTCCGTTTCCGTGGAATGCAAGCCCCATGATCATGGCACTCCAAGTAAGAACATCCTTCACATTCATGCTATTAAAGATTTTAAGTGAATTCTCAATATCCCCACACTTCGCATACATGTCTACAAGAGAGGTTGCAAGCTTCACATCTACTTCAATCCCACTTCTTCCTATAAAGTCATGTAACATCTTGCCCATGGTTAATGCGCCCACGTCGCCACATGCAGACAAAACGCTAACCATAGTGACCCCATCTGGAATGACTCTTGATAATTGCATCTCCCGAAACAGCCTCAGTGCTTCAGTAGATTGCCTTTTTCTGGCATAAGCTGTTATCATCGAGCTCCAAGAAACCAAATCTCTTCCACAACTTCTATCAAACAATTGTCTTGCAGTGCCTAGGTCACCACTTGTGGCATAACCATGAATCATGATGTTCCAAGAAACCAAATCCCTGTCAGGCATCATATTGAACAGCTGGCATGCGGATCCAATGTCCCCAAACCTAACATACTCTGCTAACAAAACATTGTATGATACTAAATCACACTCATGCATTTCATCAAACACGCTCCTTGCAAGCTTTAAATCCCCCACTTTTGCATACATTTCCATCATGGCTGTCTGCACGAACAAATCCGATCCGAACCCAAGTTTCAAAACATGGGTATGAATATTCTCCCCCATTCTTAAATCGATAGATCTTCCACAAGCCTGAAGAGCAAGCGAAAGGCTGAAACTATCGACAACCATCCCTTCCTGAAGTCTCATACGGCAAAAAAGAGAAACGGATTCTTGTGGGTCTTGCGCATTCAAATAAGCGCGGATCATGGTGTTCCAAATGAAGGCATCAGGGGATGGGATGCGGTCAAAGATCAAGCGTGCGTACGATAAGGTTACCGGCGAGGGGTTCAAGGAAGAGCAGCGGCGCAAGAGCTTGGCGAGGACGAAAGGATTGTGGTGGAGGGAGGTTTTGATAATGAGGGCGTGGATTTGGAGGAGATGGCAGAGATTGGTAGAGTCTTGGAGGAGAGAAATGGCCTTTCGAGAGAGGTATTTGGTGTGAGGAAGAAGGAAAGGAGATGGGAATGGCATCGGTTAGAAAACATTTCAATTCTTTTAAAAGTTTAAATGTTTGCAGTTCTAACGGCTACTGAATGTTTTTGGCAGCTTTTTTTTTTTTTTTACACACGACACATAGACCTACACACTCACGCTAGTGGAATTTCACTACCTATGGATGCCCGAACCCTTGACTGGGTGTTGAAACTCCTGAGAATCTACCACCCGACTAAGAGTAAGGATCCGGCGGGTTCTATGTGGCGACAACGGAAGAAGCCTAACACGAGCGCAATACACGTGCCAGTATACACGTGTGCGACCAGGTAAGGGACGGTCGAAATTCCATCGGGTGGACCACGCAAGTACTAAGAATGGACGGTTAGAAAATGGCTATCAATGCTCTGCATTTAACCTGCATGGGTAGGAAGCCAATTAGGTGACGGTGCGGCCCTTACTGTGGCGCGGGCATTGATGCATGTATTCTATATCCACGCCGTCCATCTGTTTTTCCAGATCATTTTAGGACATGAGCCTAAAAATAAATCAGATCCAACTGTCAGGTGGACCATAATAGAGGTTATATCATATTTGAGCCAAACCGATGGATGGTTCATATCATACGCATGGGAGCCACTTTGACACGAAATAGGATAGATTGCGTACTGAGTTACTCAGTTGGCCCTTATCGTACTGAGTAAACTCTGTTGGGACCACTCCGAATTTATGTGGTTTATCCACACCGTCCATCCGTTTTTCCAATTCCACCGTTGAAACCTTGCTAGGTCCCAGGGTGATGTTTATTTGTCATCTAAACTTCTAATAAGATCACACGAACATGGATGGATGGAAAAAACAAATATAAGATTGATTGAAAACTTCAATGGCCCCAAGATATTTTCAATGGTAAACATTCAATTCACACTTTTTCCGGTGGTGTGGGCTATTTTAGATTTTTATATGCTTCATTTTTAGAATAAGTCCCTAAAATCATCTGGTAAAATGTATGGACGAATTAGATAAAATACATAAATCAGTGGATCTCACAAAGTTTATTCAGTAGGCTTAGCGTACTGAGTTGCTCAGTACGCAGTCGGCCTCCTTCTGACACATGCATAGCTAGAGTTGGGCATCGGACCGAGTCGGACCGGATTCGGTCCGAAATCTACATGGCCAGATCCAAACCTGATCCATCCGGCACCGATTCTAGGCCATCGGACTCGAACCAATCCGACGCACGGTTGGTCTGACCCGAACCGCCGAACCGAGTCGATCTTGATCAAATTTTTTAACGGTGAAAATCATTATCCTCGTTGCTATTTTGGGTGTGGCCCATTTGAGCTTTAGATATGATTCATTTTTTTACCAAATACTCTAAAATGATCATAAAAAATAGATAAACAGTATGGATATAATAAATACATCATTGTGGGGCCCATCTTAAACTCATTTGAGCTGTTCGCGCAACTCAGAGCTCGAGGGTCGAGGCTTTACAGACGTAAAACCGGTGTGAACCGCATCAATGTCAAGTCCATCCATTTGGCAAGCATGTTTTAAGGTGGGTCTAATCATGGTGCATGTGTTATATCATGGTGCATGTGTTATATCAAAATCGTCCATCCATTTGGTGAGCATGTTTTAAGGCTTGAGACGAAAAATAAGAAAGATCTAACTATTAAGTGAGCCATACTGAAAAAAGCAGTGAAGAATGAACATTTATCATTGAAACCCTTTTTGGGGTCACAGTCTCACGGAAGTTCTGGATGATTTCAAATTTGTTTTTTCTCTTGATCGAGGTCTTTATGATCTTATGAACAGATTGAATGGAAAACAAACGTTATGGTGGGCCCTACAAATTGTTTAGAGGTGAAAATCAATCTCATTCGCTATTTGTGGTGTGGTTCAAGTGATCTTCGGATATGATCCATTTTTTTGGATAATGTTGTAAAGTGATATGTAAATATGTATGAACGATGTAGATATAATAAATACATCACTATGGGCTATATAACTTTGATCTCCTTTGAACCGTTCGCACAACTCGCAGCTCGAGGAGCATCGTCTTGGCACGACATGTACCTATGCTAGTGCGTAAGCCAACTACATAGCTGCTATGTGTGGTACACCGACAAATCCTTTTACTAGTGTACACAGTAAACTCCGTTGGGGCCCACCTTGAATGCATGTGATTTATCCACGTCGTCCATTCATTTTTGCAGATCATTTTAATGGTTGAACCCAAAATTGATGTAAATGGATCGGTTTTGAAGTCGGGTCAGGTCGGATCAGGGTCAATCCGAACTCGACCCGAAAAGTTTCGGATCTGGATGGGGTTACCCGATTCGCACCGATCTAGACCGTCGGTTCGATTCTGATAGGGTCAGATTGGGTCGCATCCACCGGATCGGGTCTGTTTTGCCCAGCTCTATGCATAGCATGTAGACGGGGGACGCAGATTTCTTGCAAAAGGCGGGAACGAATTGGCTACTCCCCTTGACACGAGCCAATGGCTGGTGGCTGGTGGTCTGTTTTGCCCATCTCTATGCATAGCATGTAGACGGGGGACGCAGATTTCTTGCAAAAGGCGGGAACGAATTGGCTACTCCCCCTGACACCAGCCAATGGCTGGTGGTTGGTGCTCTGTGGGCCCCACCATGATGTATGTGTTTCATCCATGTCGTCCACCTATTTTTAAAAATTATTTTACAGCATATACTAAAAATGAGGTATATCCCACTCTGAAATGGACTACATTACAGGAAACAGTGTTGAATGAGCATCAACCATTAAAAACATTTTGGGGGCCATAAAAGCTTTGGATCAAGATGATTTTTGTTTTGACCCTTCATCTGGGCTTGTATGACCTAATAAACAGATTGGATGTCAAATAAACAATACATTGGGCCTTAGGAGGATTTTAATGATGGATATCCAATCACTATTGTTTTCATGTGGTGTGGTCCACCTGAGATTTATATACCTCTCATTTTTTGGATAAATCTCTAAAATGATCTTTAAAAAAGGATGAACGTAATGGATGACATACATACATTATGGTGGGGCCCACAGAGCATCGACCACCAACCACGTGGCTGGTGTCAGGGGGAGTAGCCAATCCGTTTCCGCGAAAGGCACGCTAGGAACCCAGGTAGAGCCCACTGAGATGTTTGTGAGAAATCCACTCCGTCCATCCATTTTAAGAGTTCATTTTACAGAATGAGGCAAAAAATGATCGGATCCAATGCTCGAGTGGGCCAAAGACGTGGGAATTAAACATCCACAGTTGCAATATTCGTAGGGCTACGAAAGTTTCGAATCATGCTAATATTTGTGTTTCAATTCATCCCAGTAGTAGGAATGACGTTATAAGGTATGGATGGCATTTAAACATCACTGTCTACTCCAAGGAGGTTTGGACAGCAGGAATTTCCTTAACCCATTGACCACTTGAGTCTTTGATCTTGCTCACCTTCATACTTAAGTTCGAAAATGAACTCACAAAATTAATGGAGGGAGTGGATTCCTCACAAACATTGTTTCCCTTACCTTATTACCTAACGGTGTTGCACCTAAATTTCCTTGAATCATTTATTTATTATTTTACCCTACCTTGCTTTGCTATGCATCCATACATCTTAATATCTTCATTTCAGCTGAACATTGTATAAACATGTTCTCTAATTACTAAACATTTTGCCTAATTAATGTAGAGAATGTCATGAATTTATTCTTGACACGGTTACTGAAAGAAGACTTAATGGAAGCAGGCATAATTCATTGAATTCGAGCCCAATTCTACGTACATAGGGCATGGCACACTACAAGAAAACTGGCCTTTAACGGCGGTCAAAACCGCAGGCAAATGCCAAGAAAACCGCTAGCAAAGGCTTTGCCTGCGGTTAGCTAATAGCCGGTAAAGCCTTTATCGGCGGCCAGGACCTTTAATGACAGTTGTGCTGGACGCCGCTAAATAGTTAGTTTTGGTTGCAAAAATGGTCAAAAGCTACGGATTTTATCCGTAGCTAAATGCTAGCCCCACAGTATGACTATTGCCATTGGTACCGTAGCCACGGTAAATGCATAGCCTGCTGAATGGGGTTCAGAAAATCAGTTTCACATCTGCTGATACGATAGTGTTAAATCCATATCAGCTTACCCCAATTAGATACAGGAAAACTCTTAGTTATTCTAGCTATATGATAGGCAATAAATAAAATTCATGGGAGCCCTCTCAGGCATATATTGTAAAGAAATTACTTCCTATTTCAATTTTTAACTAACATATTACAAGTAGACAATGCCTATAGTGAAATAAATCAAACCTTAATTGAACAGTTTCTGTGAATTAAAGTACAGAACATATAACAAACATTAGCACATGGTTGCATATCAAAATATCTGAAACAAAATATCCATGCCCTCCTGTTACAAATACAAGATATCATCCAAACATTTCATCACCATCTAGACACCGTTCCACCATTCTTCATTTTCTCTGGTTACTTTGCATGTGCAAGTCATTACACTCTCTGCTGTGAGAAAAATGTCTGGAAAAGAAAATTGTAATTAAAACTTGAAAGCTATATGCTAGAGTTTGCTTGCTCAAAATTTATAAAAGAATTCGAAGCATATAAAAGAAGCTTCAAGCATGACACCCTCCACTTTGGTTATTAGCAGAGTTGTAAGATAGACCTGCCAAATTCCTGTTTAACAAACAGAATCAGTAGAGGCATGAAGATTTGGGTTGTTGTTGTTATTATTATTATTATTATTAGTGTAAAAAGGAAATAAATTATAATAAAAACAAAAACAAAAATACAAGATATCATATCGATAGCCGGTACCCATGGAATCATTCAGGCATTTAACCAAGCTTAACAATTGCAACCTAAAGTACTCAGATGTAGCACAGTAGCAGAGGATTACATGGATAGTCTGGATTGAAAGGTTCAATCCAGGGAAAAATCAATTTAGCATGCACTGCGGGTTCAATCCAGGGAAAAATCAGTGTCACATATGATGGAAAGTTCAATTTTTTAGTTATTGATTGTAAGTTAGGATAATCTGACCGAAGTGGTTTTTGAAAGGGATGGGCTATCAAGGATAATAGCCACATCATCGATGCCAGATCAATGATCAGATTATTTGTAGCATGGTAAATATGGACTATCAACTTTTGTAGGCATTGGTTGGAAGATTATGATCATATAACCAATCAAGGGTGAGAGGCAAATGATATCAGCCCATTTTTAATAGAGTGAATATGGGTCATTTTTAGTATAGAACGGGTTCTAGAGAGTTACAAGTTGGCCCTTACGACAACATATAAATGAAGCGATAAAGATATAAATGATTCAAGATTAATTTAAGGTTTCGAGAACTTACATCCACCTCTCTTACTACCAAGTAGTCCTGATGAAAATGCATCTACACTACAAGAAAGGAGAAAAAAAAATTGTGGCTACCTCGATATGGTATAGTATGAACGGCTGCCTACGTACCCAATGTTCGGAAGATTGGGATCAAGCCACTACGTAATTCTTAATATTTAAATCAGAACACTTTACGCATAAGCAGAGAAAAAATCAAAACAAATCATACTAGAAATATGTGTACCTTCTGTTACACATAAAAAGATGAAAAGTTGAAACAAATCACAACATAAATCTCTTTAGGTTAGTCAAGCAAAACTACTAAATAATTTAAGAACATAGCGATGGAATCCCACTAAAGATATGTAAAGAGTTGTATTTTTAGGATTCTCAGCAGATTCCTCACAGAGCTCTTATGAGTACCTGTATATACAAAAAAGGCAATGTATGATCATTTAGGCATGAGCCGAAAAATGTCAGAAACCGAGAGCTCTTATGAGATTTTTGTAGCTGATGTCTTTTTAGCATTTTTATTGTGGTTTCTGGCATCACATGAGCTACTTTCTAAAAGTAAAGTGGAGAAAATTATGGGTCTGCTAATCAGGTAAGCCATTATCAGTACCATCAGGCAATTGATGTGTGTGCGCGTGTTACGTATGTGTGTATATGGAAAATAAAAATAGCATAGCTTCTCTAAAAACAACATAGCTTCTCTAATTAATTATTTTTGTTTTCAAAAATAACAAAAAAAAAAAAAGAGAGAGAGAGAAAAAAAAAGAAGAGAAATCCCTTCATTTAGCTCAATCCATAGTTGTCACAACCTACAAAACAAAATAACAAAAAAAAAAAATTAATATTTACAATCTTATATAAGTTCTATTGTATATGCAAAAATAAAATAAAATAAAATAAAATAAAATAAAATAAAATAAAATAAAATAAAAATCTTACCAAACAACAACAATCAGGCCAACAAATACTTGTTCTAGCCGCATATCCCCAATTGTTCTGTATCGTCCATAGGGTCTCATCAAAGTCTCTTCACGTACAATTGCCACCTGAATATATACTTCCTAAAAACCATTTCCAAGTGGGAACCCGCCTACTTTTATGAGCGGATCCTTACTCAAGACAATTCCTCTAGCGACAGTAACCCAGTAGTTGTTGTTGCATTTCTTACATGGACATAGGATCCTCCTTCTAATATTGCTTGCATTTGCAAACGCAAAATCTAGGAATTTCATAGCTCCACTTAAGTATTCGTCGCTCACCCTAAACCATCCAATGAAATTGGAGGACATGTCAAAAAAATGCATCTTAACCAATGGGCCATAACAACTAAAAGTTATTAAGGTACCTTGATATACGAATCCAACTCTTATCCATCACTATATTCCTCAGCCACTTCGAAAGACAAGTTGGTGAAAATATAATGTGGGCCCGACAAAGCTTCCTATGAAAGATTAACTAGAATGACTAACTTGATGATTCACAATTGTCAAAGATTTAGATGGTCATAACAGTAATTCCCACCTTCTAGGGATCCCCGCTCAACATCTATGTATGACCTCATACAAATCCTCAAACGGGTAACTAATTATTTAACTTACAAATCATAATCACAAGTCACAATTTTAAACTAACAAGTCACAATAATAATTTAAGAAGAAAAATGTAATACATATAAAGCATACTGCCCGAATTTGTATTTTCCTATTGTGACTCACATGAGCACTGGATTTGCATAAATTTTGATATGACCTTGCAATATAAGTCAACTCAATAAACATACAAAGCAAACATCATATGGTTATCAAGATTAACAACTTTATTCTCATTTATAACAACTCTGAATAAATTGTAAATGCCAAGATTATTTATAAATAATTAGTATAACCCAATATTATCACTCACTTGTGGAGAAGAATAAATACAGCACACAAGACAAATGTGACCGCGACAAGGATCCAACCAATGAACACCAAGCTACTGCAAGTAGGAATCAGGCATTGGGTCAGATAACCAATGACAATAAAACATGGATGTTATGAAAACTTGCTGCAAACAAAGAGGAAATATTTGGTCTTGTGCCTCGGCTCACTGATTTAGGGCCAAGCTTGGATGAGAGGTGCTACATAATGTCATAGTTTATTAATTGGATAAGGAGTGCCATAGTTGCTTACAATGTAGATGCAAAACCCTCCTTTCAATATTTAATAATTATAATTTAAAGGCATTTAGGATTGTTAAAAGGAATTGACACATGTATGTATGATGTGTACATGTATGTATGTGTAGAACACCATTCTTCACAGAACCCAGTTTCCTGTTTTTGCTTTGGGATATATATGCATGATGTGTACATATATGTATGCGTAGAACACTATTCTACACAAAACTAGTTTCCTGTTTTGCTTTGGACATGTAACTATGAATGATATGTACATGTATGTATGTGTAAAACATCATTATTCACCAAACCCAGTTTCCTATTTTTGTTTTTGACATGTATGTATGTATGTATGTATGTGTGATGTATATGCATACGTATGGGTTATAATACACCATTCTTGACAAGACCCTATTTCTTGCGTTGCTTTCACATTTATGTATATATGATGGGTACATATACGTATCCATAAACTCCATTCTTCAACCAATTTTGTTGTTTTTGCTTTTGGTATGTATGTGTATGTGTACATATATTGTATACATTGACTACAATTTGTATATGGGTACTTGTATTTTGAGCTGATTGATTCCTGTGGTTCTCATTTTTCTGCTGTTTGGATTTTTTCCCCTCTTTAAATTTTTGTTTCTTTTGCTTTTCGTTTTTCTTTTATGGTTGTTAATTTGAAGCTTCATATTGTTGATAGCTTCCTTGTATATCTTTTGTGTGTGTGTGTGTGCTTGATTATTTTATTGGATTCTTTTTGGGTATTTTTTTCCTCTTCATTTTTCCCTTTTCCATTTGTTTGCCTTGATTGATGCTTTTCTTGAATATCCCTTTCTCGTGGGTTGGTTATTTTATTGGATTCTTTTTGGGTGTTTTTTTTCCCTTCATTTTTCCCTTTTCCATTTGTTTGCCTTTATTGATGCTTTTCTTGAATATCCCTTTCTTGTGGGTTGGTTATTTTATTGGATTCTTTTTGGGTGTTTTTTTCCCCTTCATTTTTCCCTTTTCCATTTGTTTGCCTTGATTGATGCTTTTCTTGAATATCCCTTTCTTGTGGGTTGTGTTTGATTATTTAATTGGATTCTTAGAAATGATTTTATATATATATATATATATATATATATATAGTTTTAGTTTTTTTCCCAATTCTTAGAAATTGATGCCTTTCCATTTGTTTTTTTTTGTTTTTGTCTTTTTTTTAAATATCCGTATCTCTCTCTCTCTCTCTCTCTCTCTCTCTCTCTCTCATTGGATTGGGTTGGAATTAGTAATTTCATTTTCTATGTTTTCTTTTCTCTTGCTAATACTATTGATTTTTGTGAATTCTCATAAAGAAGAAAAGATTTAAAAAAAGAAAAAGAAGATAAATGTGAGGGGTGTATGGGAATTGAGTTGTTAGTTTGTGCATTTTGACCTCTTTGTCCCTGTGATCCAGACCATCACTGTGATTGTTCTGCCATGCACTAAACATATCCTCTGTATGACAATCCTAACCCTCAATTGATGGCCTTCAAATAGTATAATCATGTATAATCATGGATAAAAAATATTAAAATAAAAGGCTATAATGATTTTATTGATTTATAATATAAGCTTAGCACAATCAAAAAAGAAACATAAATAAGTAGAGGAATAATTAAAAGATAAATCCAATCAAATGCCTATAAGGACAAACTCGAGATTTGAGCTGTGAATCAGGTTGAATCCATTTGTGAAGATCACCTGAGATAAAAGTTAGGTAGGTTCATTCATGTGGCAGCCACATACACAAAAACAATTATCTGTTTAAAATAATCAGCAATCTTACATGTGTGGCCCATTTAATGAATGGATCAACCTAATGCTCTTACCTTTTTGTACAGCTATGATGTCCCCATATGCATTTGTGCTGCATTTAAATGTTTGTGTGGATTGTGGAGAGGTATTAGGTCTCTGATTCAAGCCCAACTTACCTATTCAAAAATTTTTTGCCAATTTGGATTTTTCATGGAACTCTGTCCAGCACCTCATATCCCTGTTTGAGAGTAACAATCATGTCAAATTTGTTTCACAGTTGTTCTCTTAAAAGAAAAGAAAAGAAAAGAAAAAACTGTGTGACTCGTTACTGCCGTTCAAATGTTTGCAAACATCGGGGTGCCGTTGAAATCTTTAGGAGGAGCCAATGAAACTTCATAAATTCAAATCCTTGATCTTCACATTGAGAGAGATTGAGAATTCTCACTATTTCTTAGAAACTATAGAGGCATCAAACCTCTGAACTACAATTCGGTTTTTTTTTTCCCTAAAGAACATGGTACTCATCTTTATTTGGCTAGTTTCTGTTGGGGGGCCTTGCACAAAACCTTAGGATCTAGCCTCCCAGAACAAACCAGAATTGTGGATAATAAAGCAATGAAATAAATCAAAGCAACAATCACACACCACACGAGATTTTTACGTGAAAAACCCTAAAAAAGGTAAAAACCACGGGACCTCGTCCAGATCAACAATCCACTATGAAGTAGAACGTTTACAACCTTCGTCACTCACGCAGGAGTGGATAAACAATAAGAGAATAAAGGAAAAACAGAGGGATCTCACCGATCACGAGGACGTAGAAGCGTTGAGACAACAACTCCCTTCCACAAGCTTCCTCTCTCTCTTTTCTCTAACTCTCTCACCTTTAATATCCCTAAACCCTTTAGAAAATCCTCTTGTGCTTTTTCTTCACACAACATACCCTAGAAAAACCCTAGGGACCCCTTTTTATAGTTTTAGGAAACTCCCATCCTAGTTGCGAAAGGACTTGCGACACGAAATCTGTGCAAAATTGCGGAATGAATCTGCATAGGTTTGATCGTTCATGGACCTCCTACGACTAGTCGTGGACCACTTACAACCAGTCGAGTACCCCCCTAAAAAAAATAGTCCAATCGCTGGACTTTGAGTCGAGCTATAACTCGACTCCCACGACTGGTCGTACTAGGCGAAAACTCCATCAGTTTCTGCATCTTTAGCCTACCAAAAGAAGTAAGCAGGAGAGTTGGAAACAAAGTAGGAAACAGGAAAAGACATTAATGACCTTGGAGAAATCACATTGGTTTAAAGCATGAGTGACATCATCCCAAGTAGAAAATCTGTGCAATTATATTCCATACCGAAATGGAAAGCTAAGATGCTACACCCCCACATCATAATTGCAAATTTGAAATTTTGAGTAAATCTAATTATTGAAACTAAATCAAATAGGACAAAGACTCCTATATAGCAATTAAGAGAGGAGAAACGGAATTTGAGATTGAAATCTTAGCTTGCTAATGCACCAGGCTTCACCTTCTCTCTCAGGAACTGCCGTATATGTTCACATTTCTAGTTGTAAATTCTGCAAAATTAAATACAAAAACCCTCAGTGCACAGAAAATATCTTCAATTTTGAGATTATTTTTTGTGTTATGACATCGTTTTCTATGGTTTGTGATTTATGAAATCGGTCTTGAAACAGAAAAGAAATGTTTTTCTAATTATTTCTCCAACAGTTTTTGATGGGTTTTTTTTTACCCGTCTTCGACCGGTCGAGAGCCCTGCTCGAATGGTCGTGGGTCGTTGCTCGACCAGTCGTGGGTTGCACGACTCAAAGTCCAGCGAGTGCGGGCTATTTTTTTGGGGGTGCTCGACTGGTCGTAGGTGGTCCACGACCGGTCAAAGGAGGTGCTTGACCGGTCGTAGGAGGTCCACGACTAGTCGAACCTATGCAGATTCGTTTCGTAATTTTACGCGGACTTCGTGTCGCAAGTCCTTTCGCAACTGGGATGCAGAAAGGAGTTTCCTAAAACTATAAAAAGGGGTCCCTAGGATTTTTTAAAGGATGTTGTGTGAAGAAAAGCACAAGAGGGTTTCCTAAAGGGTTTAGGGATATCAAAGGTGAGAGAGTGAGAGAAAAGAGAGAGAAGAAGCTTGTGGAAGGGAGCCGTCATCTCAGCGCTTATACGTCCTCGTGATCGGTGAGATCCCTCTATTTTTCTTTTGTTCTCTTATTGTTTATCCACTCTTACGAGAGTGAAGAAGGTTGTAACGTTCTACTTCATAGTGGATTGTTGATCTGGATGAGGTCCCGTAGTTTTTACCTCTTTGAGGGTTTTCCACATAAAAATCTCTTGTGTGGTGTGTGGTTGTTGCTTTGATTTATTTCATTGCTATTATTGTCCCATAAGTCTGGTTTGTTCTGAAGGGTTAGATCCTAAGGTTTTGTGCAAGGCCCCCAACAAAGTGGTATCAGAGCGCTAAGTTTATTGAACAGGTAGGATCGGTTTAGAATTATGGAAGGTGGCTCATCAAGGATGATCAGCCTCAATGGTTCTAACTGGACCATATGGAAGGCTAAGATGGATGACTTGTTTTATTGCAAGGACCTATACTCTCTAATTTTAGGCATATTAACAAAATTTAAGGATATGTCTGATGAAGATTGGAAGAAGTTAGACCGAAAGGCGGTGGGGTTTATTAGACAATGGCTGGATGATACTGTGTTCCACCATGTGTCTACGGAAACCTCAGCCGCTAGCCTATGACTGAAACTATAAGGGCTGTATGAGAGAAAGACAACCGGTAATAAAAATTTTCTGATAAGGCGACTTGTGAATCTCAAGTTCAAGGATGGTGGTTCCGTGGCCGAGCACATGAATGAGGTCAGCAATATAGTGAACCAACTCTCCTCTATGAAGATGGTCCTGGATGATGAATTGCAGGCTTTACTATTGCTTAGTTCATTGCGTGACAGTTAGGAGACATTGGTGGTGTCTCTAAGTAACTTCGCACTAGACGAAAAGATATCTATGGAACAGGTTACTAGTTGTCTCTTCAATAAAGAGACAAGGAGGAAGTCTCAGGGGCCTACTCAGCAAGATGTACTTGTGACACAGGAATGGGGGAGAGGAAAGAACAGGAAGGGCGGGAAGGCCGAGATAAATTAAGAGGCAAGTTGAGTAACAAAAAAGATGTTGAATGCTGAAATTGTGGCAAGAAGGGCCACTATAAGCATGAATGTCATAAGGCTAAGAATGACAAGAAAGAAAAAGGAAAGGAGAAGGATGATGAATTAGATTCCACTGCGGTTGCTTTAGATGACAACGTTGTAGTTATTCTTTCTGCACATCATGATGTATGTCTCACAACTACGAGTCAGGACACCGACTGGGTGATTGACTCAGGAGTTTCTTTTCATGCGACAACTCCACGCAGGGACTTCTTCACAAGCTACAAGTCAGGCAATTATGAGACCGTGAAGATGAAAAATTCTGGTGTATCGAATATCGTAGGGGTTAGTAATATTTGTGTGAAGACTAATATGGGCTGCACATTGGTTCTTAGGGATGTGAGACATATCTCAGACCTTCGCTCCAACTTGATGTCGACGGAAAGGTTGGATGATGATGGTTATGAAAGCTGGTTTGCTGGTGGACGCTGGAAGCTCATCAAGGGTTCATTAATCGCAGTCAGAGAAAAGAAGTGTTGCACTCTGTACAAGGCAAGTATCAGTGTATGTAAGGGTGGGTTGAACGCAGCAAAAAATTCAGCTATAGACATGTGACACATGCATCTAAGTCACATGAGTGAAAAAGGGCTTTAGCCACTAGCGAGGAAACATCTCCTTCCTAATGTGACAGGTACGCCTCTCAAAACCTGTCTTGATTGTTTATCAGAAAAACAACATAGAGTTTCATTTGTTAAAACTGCTTCTCATATTAATAAAGTGCATGCATTAGATTTGGTTTATTCTGATGTTTGTGGTCCTATGAGGACAAAAACCTAGGGTTGGGCATTGTACTTTGTTACTTTTATAGATGATGCATCTAGGAGGGTTTGGGTTTATGCTTTGAAATCCAAGGATAAAGTCTTTGGTGTGTTTAAATTATTTCATGCTATAGTCGAGAGAGAGACAGTTAGATCATTGAAGTGCATTCGCACTGACAATGGTGGTGAATACATTGGCGACTTTCATGAGTACTGTAAGTCCCTGGGTATACGGTATGAACAAACGGTTCCCAAGACCCCCCAGCATAATCGTGTAGCTGAGCGAATAAATCGTACCATTGTAGAGAGAATCAGATGCATGTTATCCCATGCGAAGTTGCTCAAGACGTTCTGGGGAGAAGCAATGCACACGGTAGTGTATCTGATAAACAGGTCTCCATAAGCCCCATTGAATGGAGAAGTACCTAAGAAGGTGTGGACTGGACATGATCCATCGTACAGTCATCTCAGGGTGTTTGGATGAAGGGCATCCGTTTACGTACCAAAGGACGAGAGGTCAAGGCTCGATATAAAGATCAGGCAGTGTGTGTTCTTAGGGTACGGTGATAAAAAGTTCGGTTACAAATTATGGGATCCGACCGAGAGGAAGCTTATCAGGAGAAGAGATATGATTTTCTTTGAAGATCAGTGTATAAAAGACATTGGTAAGCCAGAGAAGAATCGGCCTAGTTCAGGTGAGCTAGAGGACATGGATCCAATTATTTCTCTCATAGTGCCTGATGACGGGAGAGTACAGCGAGGTGCAGAGGACGAGGGTGTTCCTATAGAAGATGGACCGGGGGAGCAACCCTCACTTGATCCACCTGTTGAGTCACAGGTGAGGAGGTCATCTAGGGACAAACAGCCATCTAAGAGGTACTCGCCGTAGGAGTATATTATGTTGTCTGATAGGGGAGAGCCAGAAGATTATTCTGAGGTCGTAGTCGACGAGCATAAAGAGGAGTGGTTGAAAGCTATGCAAGACGAGATGAAATCCTTGCATAAGAACTACACCTATGGTATGGTAAAACTGCCTAAGGGCAAGAAAGCTCTAAGCAACAAGTGAGTGTTCAGAAAGAAGATTGAGCAGAAGAATTCACAGACGAGGTTCAAGGCTAGACTTGTGGTAAAAGAGTTCAGTCAGAGGAAAGGCATAGACTTCGAGGAGATATTCTCACCAGTGGTGAAGATGACATCCATACGGGTGTTGCTTGGGTTGATAGCTAGCATAGATCTGGAGATAGAGCAGTTGGACGTTAAAACTGCTTTTCTCCATGGTGACCTGGAAGAAGAGATCTACATGCACTAATCAGAGGGGTTCGAAGTCAAAGGCAAAGAGCATATGGTGTGTAGGTTGAGGAAGAGCTTGTATGGGCTGAAACAAGCTCCATGGCAATGGTACAAGAAGTTCAATTTGTTTATGTTACAGCATGGGTATGACAGAACGGAGTCGGACCACTGTGTGTTCATGCGTAAGTTCTCAGATGGTGATTTCATAGTTCTGCTCTTATACATTGATGACATGCTCATCATGGGAAAGGACATCAAGAAGATCGATAGGCTGAAACAGGAGTTGGGAAAGTCATTTGCGATGAAAGACTTGGGCCCGGCTAAACAGATCATAAGAATGGAGATAACCCATGACAGAAGTAGCAGGAAGCTTTGGCTGTCACAAGAGCAGTATATTGAGAAAGTCTTAGAGCGGTTTAATATGAATGCAGCGAAGCCGGTCAGTACTCCACTGGATGGTCACTTCAAATTGAGCGACATGCAGTGTCCCAAGATGAAGGCATAGGTGGAAGAGATGCAGAAGATACCCTACGCATTAGCTGTAGGAAGTTTGATGTATGCTATGGTATGTACACGCCCAGACATAGCATATGCGGTTGGTGTTGTCAGCCAGTATCTTGCCAATCCTGGCAAAGAGCATTGAGAAGCAGTGAAGTGAATACTACGGTATCTAAGAGGCTCATCCAGGTTGAGCCTATGCTATGGTGATGGAAAATCTGTGATAGAGGGCTACACAGATGCAGATATGGCAGGTGATATAGACTTCAGGAAGTCTACATAAGGGTTCATGTTCACGTTTGCAGGGGGAGCGATTTCTTGGCAGAGCAAGTTACAGAAGGTCGTAGCATTGTCGACGACAGAGGTCGAGTACATTGCAGTCACAGAAGCATGTAAAGAGATGCTTTGGATGAAGAGGTTCGTACAGGAACTTAGCCTGAAGCAGGAGCAGCACGTGGTCTATTGCGATAGTCAGAGTACTATACACTTGAGCAAGAATTCAAGTCAGCATTCCAAGTCGAAGCACATAAAGGTTCGATATCACTGGATTAGGGATACTTTGGAATAGAAGGTGTTACAGCTTGAGAAGGTCCACACGAACGATAATGGGTCAGACATGATGACTAAGGCTTTGCTCAAGTGCAAGTTTGAGATTTGCAGAAACCAGGCTGGCTTGAAGAAAGTGAATCCCTCCTAAGTCAAAAAGGAAGAGATTTGATGGGTTTCTTTTACTCGTCTTCGACCGGTCGAGAGCCTTGCTCGACCGGTCGTGGGTTGTTGCTCAACCAGTCGTGGGTTGCACGACTCAAAGTCCAACGAGTGCGGACTATTTTTTCAAGGGTGTTCGACTAGTCGTAGGTGGTCCACGACCGGTCGAACTTACGCGGATTCGTTCCTCGATTTTGCACAAATTTCGTATCGCAAGTCCTTTTTGCAACTAGGATGCTGAAAAGAGTTTCTTAAAACTATAAAAAGGGGTCCCTAGGATTTTTTTAGGGGATGTTGTGTAAAGAAAAAGTACAAGAGGGTTTCCTAAAGGGTTTAGAGATATGAATGGTGAGAGAGTGAGAGAAAAGAGAGAGAGGAAGCTTATGACTCTTGGATTCAGTATCTGTTAGATTTTATAGTTAAGTTTGGACTGTTAATCCAGAATTAGAAGTTGTAAACATTAATTGAGTCATGATTTCACATGTCACATCTCGCTTTCACATTAAGGTTTCAGTCTGATATTGAAGGGTTAACTTGGTAATCACTAAGCATGTAAGGAAACTGTTTGAAATTTGCCCGTCATGATCCATTAAAGAAAAAAAAATAAAAAAAATAGATACCTTAGGAAGGGTTGGGAAAATAATCTTCACCATCGGTTTGCTCCCTATAGGTGAGGATTTGATTCTCCAAGATTAACATTCAAAACTTATTGGGCGACTGGTCTTTACCATAGGTTTGCTCCCAATAGGTAAGGATTCGATTCCCCTCCTGGGCATTACTTTTAAGAGAAAAATCAAAAGCAAAAATTTCTGAGGCAGGTTTGGTTCGGGTTTTGGTTATCATGAATTCTCTTGTTGGTTACCAATGATATCCTGAAATAGAAAAATGAATTTTAATGTTGATAAGACGAGATTACACTATACACCTATGGAACTCGATGTTTAGAATTTCTCTAGTTTGTGGATAAATAATTTGAACTTGATTAGGAAGTTTACCGTGCGCTTGAGTCCAAGAGCAGGTAATGCCCAACATTCATGAATCGTAGAATTCTAATGCCTGGAGTTTTTTCCAAAAATCACTCGGGTTTACAGAAATTTTCCTGTAATTCTCAACTTATTTTTCGCATACCTTACTCGGGACTAGCAAGATGTTGGTTGGGAGTTGTGTTGAGGGTCAAATATTGCATATCAGACCCCATTTATCGCCTAGATTTACGAACAAGATACTGTTTAATGGCCCGTTTTAACCGTGTTTGTGCTGCAAGGTGTAATTACGAGCTTGAACTGAAATAAGAGGCTAAAAGCATGGATTTAATGATCTGAAGACACCAAGGTAAGGGACAGACTCCAGAGGACCAAGATCAATGGAATTTCACGCCAGAGATTCAAGAAAACCGAGAAACTGAGGCTCAAGTGGCTCGAAAGACTTTCAGAATGCAAGATCATAAGGTTCTCGTCATCCGTTCGGCTTGAAACTATATATATGGCCTGAAGACCCTAAATTAACCGTACACGTCAAATTTCAACCATTGGATCTCTGTGTAAGCGGCCCAATGGACATATCAGCCCATAAATTAGCAAATTGAGGCCCACCTGCTATCTGGATACGCTTCAACTTTGGTCCCCACGGTTAAAATGAGATGGAGAAATGGATGGTCGGAACGGATATAGGATACACATCATGATGGACCCCACTTAAGGGAGTGCACATGCACAATCTGCATGCTCCAGCCACGCACCACAATTCAAGAATTCGGTCAGTGGGCGCTGACCGATTCTTCTTTAAGAAGAATTCAAAAAACGTCCAGCAAGGGACGCACGATCACCGTTCTTTAATAGTGGGGCTCACACATCATCCTTTCACCAGATCTGAACCATCCATTCACTCAAGAGAGTAGCTACAACCATCGCCTAGGTGTCCTTTTGACACCATGCAATCTATTGCAAGATCCTAACTGTTAAACGTAAGATGGACGGTGGAGTAGATAGATCTGTGGGCCACACCGAATCTAATTTGAAACCAATTACCTCTTACTTATTTTTTATCGTGATTACAATGAACGGGGTGGATTGCATCAAAAACATCATTATGGACCCCTCCGACCATCACAGCGCGGCATTGCGCAGGCTCTGTTTGCAAACAGAGCCTGCGGACGATCTTTGTGGGTCCCACTCACCATCTTATTTGATGATCTGACCCGTTCAGTCATCCCGTGTGGCAGCAACAATGCATGCCTAGGTGGCATAATTTCAAACGACCGCAAAGAGGAATTTTCAGCCCATTAAATGTAATATGGACGGTCGGTTTAGAAATCAAGTGGGCTGTGTGATCAGCGCTCCAAAAATGACTCTTTCCGACTGAAATTATGCTGGGAATTTAATGGACGGAGTGGATTTCCTTTCCAGCCTTGATCATGGACACCACCAATACTTCAACGCAAGAAACGTGCGCAAGCCTACGAGCGACCGACGCTGTGGGGCCATTCAGAGATCTCGATCACGGACAAAGTGACGATCTAGACCGTTCAAACTGCTCCTATGGGACATTCGACCAGGGCCAAGGATGTTGAACTGATTAGATCTCGCGATTGTGCGTCCATCGTCCCGCAAGAACGGGCCCAACACAAGGCTCATGCGACTGTCATTACGCACACGGTTGTGCTACGTAAAAGCTCCCACCGCCTAGCTATTGTTATAAAAAGGAGGAGAGCTTAGCTTGGGGGGATTCATTCAATCTTGGAGGGCTTAGCTTGGAGGTTGGAGGCAGCCACGAGAGAGAGAATAGAGTTTTTTTTATTTTCTTTTTATTTTTATTTTTTTATTTTGTTTGTTTTCTTTTTAAGATGTTCAGCCCATCTATGTGTGGCTAAACCTTTTAGCTAGGGCTAAGAGGTGAAGCTTATACTGAATTGATGTTAATCTTAGTTGAATTTATGGAAATATTTTTTAGTCTTTAATGGTCTGTTGTGACTGCAATTATAGTGGGTCTGCAATGGCTTTGAATATTTCCTTTTCCTTTTGATGTTTATGACGTCAGGAAGCCCTGTTGTTCACCATAGTCTCCTTGGCATGGTTGGATGACGGTACCCTTCCTAACCTTCATACATGTGATTGGTTGGTAATTAGTTTAATTCTGTTGTTTGCCATAGTCTCTTGGGCATGGTTTGGTGATGGAATCCATTCTAATTCATATACCTTTCATCTCTTGAAAACTAGATCAATGACAGTTCAGTTAATTTCTATGATTCATGAAACAGGCATAGGATCTCCCTGATCTCTACAAGTGGATCCTCTGAATCCCTAGTTTCCTTTCCTCTGATTTCTATAAATTTTAGATTACTATTTTTACCATTATTCCTCAAATTACACTCAGTTTAGATTTCATCTTAGCCTAGTTCTAGTTCTAGTTAGTTTTAGATAACGTACAAGTTTCAATCCCTTGGGATTTGACCTCGGTCTTACCGAGTTATTACTACATCACAACCCTGCACTTAGGGAGTGAACATTAGATCCTAAGGTTTTGTGCAAGGTCCCCAACAGTTTTGTAGTAAAATTTCTGCTATGTTTTTATTTCCACTCTTGTGGCATTAGTTTAATTTGTTAACTCCCCCTGAGTCTAACTGCCAGCCATCTACCGAGTAAAGGAGGGTTGACGTCAAATAGGTAGCCAGTCGTGAACTTTTTCCAAGCAACAATGAGAATCCCTGATTGGGGTGTTGATGATTTTTCAAAATTCACAAAGTGACTTTGGGCCAATAAGCCTCATTGTCAACCCTCACAAAATCTTGGCTAAAGTCCTCGTAAGCAAATTCAGAAAGGTCCTGCCCTTGGTCATTTTGGAAAATTAAGGTGCATTTATTGCGGAGGGCAATCCTCGACAGTTTAGAGTCACAAGAATGTCTCAAGTACAATTTATGAGTGCATGCATCTCAACAGCGATGATTTCATTGATTGCCTAATTTAGGATTTTAAAAGGAGCTAAAAATTTCCAGATCATCCATATGCTCGAGTTCATTACGTTTCTACAAGACAAGAAAAACACTTCACTCAAAACAAACCCATGAAACCTGTTTAAGCTACACCAGAAAATCCCATTCAGGATCCTCTTAAAGAAAATAACACAAGCTGATAGGTATAAATTTCACCCACAAATTAAACCTCACAATGCAACCATCACTGTGTCATGACTTGGAAATGGCAACAAAATGAATCAGAGCCCTTCTGCTAGTCCATCCAAATGACACAACACAGAGACTCCAAGACCTGCCCAAATCTCTCAACTTTGCTAGAATCTCCTTGCTCATTAAAGTAACATAAGTAGCTAATGTCCGACAAATAATCTTCGCACAAGTAAATAAAAAAGATAGCATAAAAATACATTTAATTCCAAAGGGAGCAACATAGCCAGACAACTAGTACTTCTATTAATTGGTTAATGCATTTCATTGTGGGATAAATAAGAACACCAATACTAATGATGAAGCCAGATAAGTACATATGCAAAAAAAAAGAAGGAAACAGGGATTGAAAGATAAATAATGGGATCCACGAATTTTTCTATTCCAATGCAGGAAACACTCTAAAATTCCAATCATCATGACAATCCATATGCTTAAAGATTCACGGCAGCATAATATACAAAACGATCAGCATCTGATCTAATTGAAAAGTAGTTAAGGTATCATGAAATCATGAAAAATTATATTAAAATGTAAACAACAAAAACATAGCTTCTTACAATTTTCCCAAATTCCAAAATACCTAGATCGTCCCGATCTTTCAGAATCAGCAAAATCTCCCAAAAAGAGAGGAGAAAACACAATCTAGAGATATGGAAGCTCAAATCTCATTAAGAAAAGATAACAAAAAACTAAGATTCAATTCTCTCAATTGGAAATCGCAGTAAGAAAACACATATACAGAAGATCTAGTGTAGAAAACGAAAAAATTAGGGCAGAGATGGGAAAATCACCTGCTTATGATGGAATCGAAGGACGATCAAGATCTCACAGAAAGCGAGCGAAAGAGAGATAGTTTTTTTTTTTTTACCAACTCCTCCGATCTCCGTCGTGGAGATGAAGGAACGATAGTGGAGAGAGGATTCGTGTGAGAGAGGAAGGCCACTAGCAACACTTGAAACTTCAAAGAGTGAGAGGAGAGTGAGCGGAGAGGGAGAGGAGAGAGAGAGAGAGAGAGAGAGAGAGAGAGAGAGAGAGAGAGAGAGAGCGTGCGATAGGGAGAGGGAGAGGGAAGGAGAGCAAGAGGCAGAAAGAGGGAGATACGATGCAAATGGATAGGGCTTTATGTTTTTTTTTTAATAGAAAGGGACCCTTTGCCTGCAGCCGTTAAAACAGGCTACGGGCAAAGGGTAAGCCCATCAGTCCACTAAGCCCTATTTTGTTGTAGTGGCATAGTTAGCCTCAGACACATTTGAATTGAAAAAATTCATTCTGAATAGGGAGAAATTGTTATTCTAAGTACCAACTATAAATTAGCCATCACTTTTTATCTGAGGATTATTACGAGACGTAGGTCCTAAAATTCCAAATGGAGACATATCCAATGTAAAAATTATTTAAAAAAAATAAGTTTTTTATTTTTCTAAAACTACGATTTTAAGTTGGAAGGAAGTATTTTCTCACAAAACGGAGCCACATGACTAGCTTATAAGAGTTGGTTGTCCTCAGATGACCTGCTCCAGTCAAAATTCGTAGGTCACGCGTCTTGTAACGATACCCATATCAAAAGTTATAGCTGATTTACGATTCGCACTTTGAATGACAATTTCTCCATATGCAGAATAAATTTCTTTGATCCAAACTTGCTTGGGGCCCAGTTATGTCATGCCTTACATAAGGCTAGGCCTAGATTTGATAGACTAGGTCCACTTCCATTTGGGCTTCTTTCGGTCCATCTATCTCAGGAATAGCTCTACACCCCGCTCTACATCACGTCTACTTTGTTTAGTCTGACCAATTTTAAAGCTTTTAGAGTGTAAAACATTCATGCATAGTTCTACCTAAAAATAAAACTTATTCTTTGTTTTTTTTTTTTTTTTGTAGTGGAGAATAATCCTGTAGTTAATGCTTTCGCCACTCATGCAAAAGATATAAATAACATAATGCTTCCCCTAGCTCGAATTATCTTTCTATAAAAGCTAAAGCAAGAACTCATCAACTAGGAGTGGCAACCGATCAGAGTTAGGCTTGGTTGGAGTTGGCTTGAGCTTGACCAATTTAAGTCAAGAATTCCAACTTAAACCTGACCAGTAACCCATTACCCTGGGATCCAACCTAACCCACTTAAATTTCATCAAGCCCAAGCTTAACTCAAGCTCACCCATTTAATTATAATTGGTTGAGCTCAATTGACTTGACTCAACCTGGCATTCTACATCTAGGTTCAAAATGGGAAGATGGGGCTAAAGCGATGTAGAGTAGGTTGTAGATAATTTCATGGCTAAGATGGACCAGAAAAGGCCTGATCAGAGATGGAGATGATCCGGACTGTTAGAACTTAAAACGGACATATCTCGCAAACTGGAATGAGTTATCGGATGTAAATTATATGATTTTGAGATAGGACAAGTGACTTTAACCACCCAACCCTGCTATGCCAGATTACGAAAGCTGGATTTGTAAAATACCATCAAATCGACGATTGTTTCCGTATTTTAATTCCGTTTTTACTATAAATAATAAGTTTTAGTTTGATTATAACTCTTCATCCGTTGGGCTTTAGGAGTTGCGCCCAACATGAAAAGTGCTTAGAATAATTAGGAGAACAATGTGGTGAAGTCAAATAGGACACTTACTATTTTTAGCCAAAAACCTTATGCACTAGTAGACATCACGACCGTCTATAAATAGTAAGTTTACTATTTATAGTAAGTCGTGATTTCTAAGAGTTTTAGTTGTAGTTTGATTCCAAAATTTCTTTCATGGCTTAATATCCCTATTTATAGGGTTGTAGACTTGTTTATTTTATTCATCAATCAATTTTGAAATTTATAGAATTTATTTTCTATTTTTCTCGTTCTTTCCCTCGTGGATTCAAGAAGTTTCCATGAGGAGTCTAGAGAAGTTCCATGAATTTGGAACAGTTATCCCCTTAAGGAAAACAGTGCTCGACCTCACATCCTTCCCTGCATTACAAAGGTATGCCAAACCCTTGCTCAACCAGTGGATGCATCCTAAGGTATACTTATCATCTGTTAATTTGTTTTGGGTTGGATTGGGTAAGTTCAACTAGAGCCTCACCCTTTTATTTAATGGGCCACATTTTCTAACCTTAGCCAAATCCACTCCCATTTAGCTTGGCCCAACCCCACTTTAGAAGTGGGTCAGATCAATTGATCCATGGGCCAACTCGACCCATTTCTGCCCTTAGGTTTAAGTATTTCTTTGCTTTTTTGATCTTTAGATATTTTAGGTATGGAATAGGGGTATCAACATGCTGGATTAGGGTCAGGCTAAGCTTTGTCCAAGCCCGGCCTGCATGTTTAACCTAGGCTCAAACCCAACCTAGGCCCGTGACGGGGCAAAAAAAATCCAGTCCGAGCCTGAACTAATGATGAGAAAGGAAAGGACAGAGGAAACTAGGGTTTTCCACCCTCCATGGTTGACGATGCGTTTACCATTTTCGAGGGGTAACAAAAACCCCTTTTACCATTATAGAGAGAGAGAGAGAGAGAGAGAGAGAGAGAGAGAGATGAGCCTCGAAAATTGTCACAAAGGGGTCATTTGGATGCCTACAAAGTCCTTAAGTAGGAATATATTTATAAGTAATTACATAAGGTGTTTGGATGGATATATTTGCCTGTAAACAAATTGCAAGCTGTAATCCGATTACGGTTTTTAGCTATAATATGATACATGAGAAAAAGTCATGTTTTAGATTACAGGTAAAGGAATTTCAGGTAACAAATATAGTTTTTAAAAAATTTCAAAGTAGAGAGACTTGAAGACCATCTTCCAATGACTACAAGGATGTAAAACAAAACAAGAAAATGAAGAAGAAAAAAAAAAAGACAAACATATCTCTCTCTCTCTCTCTCTCTCTCTCTCTCTCTCTCTCTGTAACAGTTGCTAGGGTTGAAACTTCTCATACATTGAGATGCTATCAAACCTTAGTGCTGTATTTGAATTAGTGGGCCCACTTTTGTCACCCACCAAATGATTTGTTTACCATAAAAATTGGCTACATGCTTTGTTGAGTTAAGTTTATCCCAATGATCTATCTTATATAAAAACTTCACATTATTTGATTATTTTTAAAAGCTTTACCACTCAAAGTCCTCTTGTGAGTGAATACCTAATTACAAGCTATAAACATATTTTAAGTTATCCAAACATAGGCAATTGTTTTCATATAATCATATTACAACTTAAAGCTAAACAAGACTGCATATAAATACTTTACACTTATAATTAAATTACACGTACTTAGATTACAACTTAATGACTTTATAGGCATCAAAATGACCCCAAAGGGAGGGGAGAACGGACATATGTGATTATTTAATTCCCTCCCCTTTTATGAGGTATGTGTGTGTTTGTGTATCATGTGTGAACTTAAGTTAAACTAGCTTAAATTGTAGAAGCTATTGTATATGATTCACTGTTCGAAAATCATATTTGTGAAACAATCATAACGTCTGATTTGTGGACATTCGTTGGATATTTTTCATTTCAACTGCCCAATATATGTCCACCAATCCGACAGCCAAATAGCTAAATGAGTGTAATTTTTTTAATTCATGTATGGGAACTATAATTTGAACAGTTTGAATTGATTGTATTCTAAGTTTGCAAGGATCTAGCTCCATAGATTAGCACCAAATAAAGTCTGTTTCAACACCGAGATCATAGGATCGGTTGCCCATGTAATGCAGGTGTGTGTAAAAAACAATTTATAGGCACTTACTAAGTGCATGCTTATCATTTATCATAATATGTTAGAGTTAGAGCTCGGCATCGAACTGAGTCAAACCAGATTCGGTCCAACCCGATTCGGTCCGAAATCTACGCGACTAGATCCGAACCCGATCCGATCCGGCACCGAGTCTAGGCCATCGGAGTCGAACCGATTCGATGCACGGTTAGTCTGACCCAAACCGCCGAACTGAGTCGATCCTGATCAAATTTTTTAACAGTGAAAATCATTATCCTCGTTGCTATTTTCCGTGTGGTCCATTTAAGCTTTAGATATGATTCATTTTTTTACCAAATGCTCTAAAATGATCATGAAAAATAGATAAACGGTATGGATATAATAAATACATCATTGTGGGGCCCATCTTGAACTCATTTGAGTCGTTCGTACAACTCGGAGCTCGAGGGTCGAGGCTTTAAAAGCTACAGTTGTGAACTACGTCAGTGTCAAGTCCATCTATTTGGCGAGCATATTTTAAGGTGGGTCTGATCACAGTGCATGTGTTATATTAAAACCATCCATCCATTTGGCGAGCATGTTTTAAGGCTTAAGACGAAAAATAAGAAAGATCTAACTATTAAGTGGGCCACACTGAAAAAAGCAGTGAAGAATGAACGTTTATCATTGAAACCCTTTTTGGGGTCACAGTCTGACGGAAGTTCTGGATGATTTCAAGTTTGTTTTTCCTCTTGATTAAGGTCTTTGTGATCTTATGAACAGATTGGATGGAAAATAAATGTTATGGTGGGCCCTACAAATTGTTTAGAGGTGAAAATCATTCTCAGTCGCTATTTGTGGTGTGGTCCAGGTGATCTTTGGATATGATCCATTTTTTTGGATAATGCTGTAAATTGATATGTATATATGTATGAACAGTGTAGATATAATAAATACATCACTATGGGCCATATAACTTTGATCTCCTTTGAACTGTTCATACAACTTGCAGCTCGAGGAGCATTGTCTTGGCACGACACGTACCTACGCTAGTGCGTAAGCCAGTTACATAGCTACTGTGTGTGGTACACCAGCAAATCCTTTTGCTAATGTACACAGTAAACTCCATTGGGGCCCACCTTGAATACATGTGATTTATCCACACCGTCCATTCATTTTTGCGGATTATTTTAATGGTTGAACCCAAAATTGATGTGAATGGATCGATTTTCGAGTTGGGTCGGGTCGAATCAAGGTCAATCCGAACTCGACCTGAAAAGTTTCGGATCTGGATGGGGCTGCCCGATCCGCACCGATCCAGACCGTCAATTCGGTTCTGATCGGGTCGGATCCACCAGATCGGGTCTGTTTTGCCCAGCTCTAGTTAGAGTAGAGCATTTTCTTTCCTCCGACTTTTTTTTTTTAAGTTGGGTTGTTTATGATTAAAGGTGTCTTTGTTGGGGATTTTGACCTGCGGAATCACACAGATCTAGATCTAGGATAGCAATTCAATGGCACCAAGCACATACAAGAGAACACATAGATTTAACTTTGAAAACCCTTTCGAAAAAAATTACAGCATAAAGCGACAGATCTCTACTATGAAAATAGAAACCACGGCATAAAGGACTTACCCGATTCGAACAACCTCGAATCTCAACTTACCCGATTCGAATAACCTCGAATCTCACCCTTGCTACAACCTTTGATTTCCCTAGAACCCCTTTAGAAAGCCTTTTAATTATTTTTCATAACCTAAAAAAGCCCCAGGAACACCTACTTATAGTTTAGGTAACTTCCCTTTCGCATCCCAGTTGCGAAAGGACTTAAAATACGCAATCCGCACAAAATCGCGAAACGAATCTCCGTAACCATGACCGATCGAGTGGACTGCATGACTGATCAAGCCCCACCCATGACCAGTTGAGTATGGCCCACGACCGGTCGAGCACCTTGGACTCTAAAATTTTATGCTCGCTGGACTTCGAGTCGAGTGGGCTACGACAAGTCGAGTCGTTCCCACGACCGGTCGTGAACGTTCAAATTTAAGACATATCTCAACAATCTTCACCATGTCTTCAATCTTAAACTATGTAGCTTCTTGACCTCTTTTCTTATTTTTGTATCATATCATAACATCTTGTGCACACTCCGTCTTTCTTTTACGCCATTACTAAGCCCAGAGAAGTTACACAGAACTTGAACTTCTCTGTAGGAATGATTTAGGTGAGCATGTCTGCCGGATCAACATTCACAAGCTTAACCACCTTAGCTTCTGTCTTCTCAAAAGAAAAGACATAGTCTTCTTACCATCTCACCGCTACCCAATATTGATTGCCGAGGTACTTGCTTACAACACTGATAGCCTATGAAATAACTGGTCTAATCCAGACCCTGACATACACTGCCAACCGCATTCGAATAAGGCTCATAAGATATCCTGTTTTTCCTCATCTATTTTGGGACGTGTCCTAAGGAAAACTTGAGGAGAGTGCATAGGGAACACTCTCTGGCTTTACCTGGCCCATCATATCCTTGATCAATACTTACACACAAGGTATTCCTCTTGTGATTACCAAAGCCTACTCCTCCTTCAGTCTCAATTCCAAGAACCATCTTTGCAGCCCTTCGATCCTTCATCCATGAAGGAATCGAACCACTGCCTATGCGACAGGTCAAACTACGACCTCCTGCAAAGTCTTTTTTCAGCCCCTTTAACTTCGAACCGCTTTGGTTGCTTCATGTAGATGTACTCTTCACTTTCCCATACAGAAGTGCAGACTTCACATCCATCTTTTCAGCTCAAGATCAAATTGGCCAACCAACGCCAATCACGGATCTAATAGATACGTGTTATACCATCGGTGCAAATATCTCTGAGAAGTCGATCCATTCTCTCTGAGCATAACCCTTCGCTGCCAACTTTGCCCTGTATCTATACTGTATCCTCCTAAAGATCCATCTGCATCCAACCACTTTTTGGCCCACTGGAAGCTCCACCCGCTCCTATATGTCGGTCTGGTACAACGAATCCATCACATCACCCATAGTCACCTTTCACTTCTCAGCACCAGGCTTACCTAGAGCCATTTGAATAGAAAATGAATCCCCTACAATATTGGAGTCATCCATGTACCTCACTGATATCCTGTGATCATGCTGTGTGTTTCTTCTCATAGGTGACTGCTCCGCCTACTCTGTATCCCTGTCCGCATGTCTCAACCTTCCTGCCCTACCCTCTCATGTGGTCATGCCTAACATGCCACACACGTGCATATGTGGAATCCGCTGCATCAATTGCAGCTCTACCTTTTAAAGTGCTCCCGATCAACATGTACATGGTATGAGTCGTTGCGCTTTCATGATTACCCGTGCCTCCTTAGTTACTTTAAGAGCACCACCAATACCTGTGTACTTGTATCCTTTTACCTCAAGCACATCAAGAGAAATCAGATTTTTCTTCAAATTAGGAACGTGCCTCACGTCTGTCAAGATATGCTCCACCCCATCAAACATCCAGATGCACACCGAACCAACAGCCACAACATTACAGGCAATGTCATTGCCTATAAATACTTGTCCTTCATCGCACTCCCTATAGCAGGTGAACCAACTCCAATGAGGAGTCATGTGAAAAGATACTCCTGTGTCTAGCATCCACTCGTCCTTACGATCATCGTATTGTTGTCTAAGCGAAAACATAGATAAAACATCACCATCACATCCATTAGACATGGCAGCGTTGGCCTCCCTGCATGAAGCCTCAGAATCTTTCCTTTTCGATTTAGAATTTTCACAATCCTTCTTCACATGTCCTTCCTTCCCACAGTTCCAACACTTTACCTTTCCTTTGTCCATGTCCTTGAATTTAGATCTAGAACCTGTACCTTGTCCAGAATTCCTACCCACTGTAAACAGTGTATCAGAAGATGTCCTCATGTCGTTGTTTAGTTGTCTCATAGCCTTCCCTTGAAGGGTTGAGATAACGGTGTCAACACTCAGGGTTTTATTCATGCTGCACATAGTGTCCTTGAATGACTCATAAGACGCCGGAAGAGAATTCAGCAACATACATGCCTTTTCTTCATCTTTCATTACTTCTTCCATATCCAGCAATTTGTAAACTAATTTATTAAAGTTGCTGATATGAGCCTCCATATCTCCACCCTCTGTCATCTTGAAGTTATACCACTGCCGCTTCAAGTGTAGGTGATTTTCAAAGGATTTTTTCGCATAGACATCTTCTAACTTCGCCCATAACTTAGCCGCAGTTTTCTCCATCATGACGTTGTAGAGAACCTCATTCGTGACACATAGACGGATCGATGATAAAGCCTACTTATCAAGAGCATTCCACTCGTCGTCAGTCGTAGTAGACTTTCGCTCCTCAAGAGCACCATCTTCACCTTGCTTGATTAAGGAACTCATCATCTTGATTTTTCACAACTCAAAATTATTTTTTCCTAGTACTTCTCAATCTCATACCTAGTGCTCGACATTATTACTAATCCCTCAGATTCAGATCTGGGCCCCAACGATAGCTCTGATACCACTTGTTGGGCATTTTGACCTGTGGAATCACACAGATCTAGACTAGGATAATAATTCAATGGCACCAAGCACATACAAGAGAACACACAAATTTAACATGAAAAACCCTTTTGAAAAAAACCACGGCACAAAGCGACAGATCTCCACTATGAAAATAAAAATTATAAAGTGAGAGGACTTACCCAATTTGAACAACCTCGCATCTCACCCTTGCTACTCCCTTTAATTTCCCTAAAACCCATTTAGAAAGCATTAAAATTATTTTTCATACCCTAGAAAAGCCCTAGAAACACCTACTTATAGTTTAGGCAACTTCCCTTTCGCATCCCAGTTGCGAAAGGACTCAAAATCTGCAATCCGTATAAAATCGCGGAACGAATCTGCATAACCACGACCGGTCGAGCGGACTGCATGACTGGTCGAGTGCCACCCACGACCGGTTGAGCACTTCGGACCCCAAAATTTATTCTCGCTGGACTTTGAGTCGAGCAGGCTACGACTAGTCGAGCCGCTCCCATGACCGGTTGAACCTGACCCACGACCGGTCGTGAACGTTTAAATTTACGACATATCTCAACAGTCTTGCACAACATTAAGAAGAGGCCTAGCCATGTACTTTCTAATTTGAATTATATGTCAGAGATTTGAATATTTCACCAGGTGCTTCATAATCTAAGTATTCTCCAATATTATAATTAGGTGGTTTAGTTTTCATTTAGGCTGAACATATGAGTTCAATGAAAACCATTGGTAATTTTCGAAGTAAATTTGAGGTCCATATGATGATTCAAATGATCAATTTTTTTGGAAAGAAAAATTTCAAGTTGATCCATGACTGCTGAATGGATATGATCTAAGATGATTCCAACCGATCAACCTGTTGGATGGAAGATTCAAATAATGTACCACATGTACACATGGACCAAAAATGAAAACTAACCTACACTTGGATTTTTAGAGAGTAATTATTACATTCATGCACAATCATTAGTGCCTGATGGAAAAAAATGTTAAATTTAAAGTTTCACTTGCTATCTAAATAAGACTTTATACATATCATTTTCATGATTATTCTTGAATTCATATGTTCAAACGTGGGTTTTAAGATTGATTTCATATTATTCTAATTTTTTTTATACTTAGTGTAAACATGAAGTGGCTCAACTAATGAATGCAGTTGATGTCACATACAGTACTCTAGGGCAACCCCTCAGAGCTAAGGTGTTGCAGGTACTTGATGTTAACATACCTTCACTACCTAAAACGGGTATGGTAAAGGATTCCATGGTGGCCTCTTTTGGGGCTCTAGTCTAGGAAGTTGGAAGTGCTTGCGAAGGTTGGAGGGGGCAGGTGTGGCCTGCTCTTTTGGTTTGTTACAGCTGCTTCATCATTGTTGTAGTATGCAGTTGTGGAGAACTGTAGCTCATTTTAGTAGAATCCATCTATCTTGTTGTTGAGGGTCAAATATTGCATATTAAACCCCAGTTATTTTCTGAAATTACGAACATGGTAGTGTTTAATGGCCCTATTTTAATCATGTTGTGTTGCAAGGTGTATTCGCAAGCTTGAACTGAAAAAGGGTGCTAAATGCATGAATTTGACGCTCCGAATTCACCAAAGTATGAGATGGACCCCAAGAGACCAAGATCGACGAATCTGCATGCCAGGGATCCAAGAAAATCGAGAAACTGAAGTTCAAGTGGCCTAAAAGACGTCTAGAATGCAAGATCATAGGGTTCCCACCATCTGTTCAGCTCAAAACTCCATATATGGCCTGAGGACTATAAATTAACCGTACACGTCAAAATTCAGCCCTTGGATCAGTGTGTAAGTGACCCGATGGACAAGATCAGACAATAACCATTAAAAAAGCATCTTGGACATCCTTAGAAGATCAGGACCCAAACTTAACCGGTGGAAAGAGCATGAAAAACGGTGGATATCTGTCAAATTTCACTTCTTTTGGATGGTACAGTAGGGAGAAATGAAGGAAAACGTTTCTAAAAGGGAGAGTGGCAAATTTGTAAATAACCAAAACTCTATATGCATGCCCATAACCAAGAAGAGGTTTTCTTCGACATTCGGTATTGACTCATCACAGGTGGATGATGTGGCCCACCTAGAGTTTGGATCTACTTCATACTTTGACCAATGAGCTTACACATTACTAAGAAGATGATGAGTGGAGTAGATCTTCGAAAATGCCATCAGAAGTGGGCGTAACCTATTTTTTGTAAATCATCCAAACTGAGCCATGCGAAACGTCCAGTGACGGACGTGTTCCTATTGGGTTTTAACAGTGGGCCCCACCCATCATTCCATGAGATGATCTGACCCGTCCATTTGCTCTGGAGGATAGCCAAAACCCTGGATATGATTCCTTTCTGGTCCCATACAAGCGATCATGTAAATTTCTCATCCAAACGGAAGACAGACGGTGCAATGAAACGTTCCGTGGGCCACACCGAATCTAACCCAAAACCAGTCAACTCCAAATGTTTTTTCGAGCAGAATCTGGTGGACGACGTGGATTTATTTTACAACAATGCTCATGGCCCCACCAACGTCACAGAGCATGCGCGCACGAGCTCTTTTCACAAACTGGAACTGACGTTCCAGGTGGGCCATCATGAACGGCTCTTTATGATGATCCAAACTATTCAAAATCCTCCCTGGGGTCAACCGACTGTCGCCAAGGACCCTGAATGGCTCAAATCTTGCATGCAAGATCTTCATGGGTCGAAAACGTTGGAAAAGGGGGAACGTGCCACTGTTGCTATGTAAAGCTTCTCCACGCACCAACTCCATCTCACCGCCAATTCACAGAAGGTTTCTAAAAAAACAAATTACACACGTTGCTGTGCGTCTCTCCACTGCCTATAAAAGGAAGAGAATAGAGAGAGAGAGGAAGATTGCCAGGGGATGTGGAGCTGGAAGAGAGAGGAAGATTGCCAGGGGACGTGGAGCTGGAAGAGAGAGAAAGAGAGACAGAGTTAGAGAGTTTTGGTTTTGCTGGCTTTATTAGTTTTTTTTTTTGGAATTGTTTGAGAAATTAGCCAACCATGGTTAGCTAAACCTCTTAGCTAGGGCTAAGAGGTGAAGCTTGTGGCGTGATGGGAAGACCTCTACGACTTTAATTCATTGTTCATGAACTTATTTTGATGCTAGTTGATTTTATGGAATGCTTTCAGTTTTTAATTATGTGTTGTGACTTAAATTACAATATATCTGTGATGGCTTTGAGTATGTCCATTCTCTTATTGTGATTATGCAGTTAGGAAGCCCTATTGTTCACCATTGTCTCCTGGGCATGGTCTGATGACGGTACCCTTTCTAACCTTCATATCATGTTGATTGGTTGGTAATTAGTTTAATTCTGTTGTTTACTTTGTCTTCTGGGTATGGTTTGGTGATGAAATCCATTCTAATTCATATACCTTTCATCTCTTGAAAACTATATCAAATGAACCTCAATTTAATTTTCATGGTTACACTCTTCAACTGGATGAAGATGAGACTCTAAGTCCAGTTGAGTTCTTGAAGCAGGCATAAGATCTCTCTGATCTCTACAAATGGATCCTCTGAATCCCTAGTTTTCTTTCCTCTGAATTTATTAAGTTTTAGATTAATCTCTCACCATTATTCCTCAAATTATATTCGGTTTAGATTTCATCTTAGCCTAGTTCTTGTTCTACTTAGTTTCAAACAATGTACAGGTATCAGTCCTTTGGAATTCGACCTTGGTCTTACTGAGTTTATTGCCACATCACAACCCTGCACTTGGGGAGTGAACACTTGTTCCTTCTGCAGTTTTGTGATTCTTCAATGCTCAACTTCTCATAAACGAATAGAGTATTTTCTACGATTACAGGTTCAGACTGCGAGCGGGTTCAAATACATGACTTGATAGGAAGTCCATCCAACATGTGAGAATAATATCATCGTCATTCACAAGTACAGTGCAGGCAGTAAGTTTATTGGCTAAGATTTTAATCTTTTGGAGACAATCTCGCATGATGTACAGTTTTTCATAGTTTTGAGTTGTTTCTTGAGTTGTAAGAGACGAGAACTCGAAAGCGATACATACTGTTGTTTGAGATCATCCCAAACAACTTTGGAAGTTTGTAATCCAAAAATGTAAGGAAAGATTATGAGAGAGTCGACTTTATTCATGTGAGGAGATTCTCATCTTGAATAGTTAATTCTGCATGCTATGGATTTGATAGTGGTGGAGAGATTGGTATCAACATCTTGTAGAAATTTAGGAGGACATATTACATTCCATCGTTAAAACACAATAAGTTGTGATCTCGTAGTAATCGTAAAAATAAGGGTGAGGATGTTACAACCAATTTAATTATTTTCTTTTTAATTTTAAAATTTAAAATTTAATCTATGTAAAATTTTGAATTATTACAAAATATTTATATTAGCTGCTATAACACTAACATTAGTAATGACGGGAAGAAGGAATACAAGTAGTTAGTTTATAGCGCTGGGATCTGTGACTGTTGTAGTGTAAGATTTACTCATGGGTCGAAAGTGGGGCAGTTGTTGTTGTAAAAAATATTGATTTTATAAAAATATTTTAAATAAAAATATATATAATATAATATATAATAGTGTTTGGAAAACACCTTTTGTGGTTTTTAAGAATAGTCCTACATTGAAAAAAGAGAAGAAGGAAATATGGTTTAAATGATAATGGTGGAGTTCTATAATATTTTCTTACTTAGTCCGTGGACTATGGGACTTGCGTGTTCCAGTGCGCACGCGCACGCGCTCGCGCTCGGGCACTGGCACGGGCACGGGCTCGGTCTCGGTCTCGGTCTCGAGCACGGGCTCGGTGCGAGGGCGTGGGCATGTGAGGCAGTGTGGTTGTAGAGGCGCTAGTGGGGCACTTTGCACTTTGCACGTGTGCATCGTGTCGCAGAGGTTCGCGAACCGGAGCGAGACGTGTGCGAGTCGCGGTGCGACTAGTGGCTAAGGCAGATGGTTGGCTGGATGAAAATCTAAAAAACTGAATGAGAGTCCCTCAGAATATATAGAGGGCTGAAAAAGAACTGAAAAAGAGCTGTTGCAGAAAATCTGTAACAGCTGTGCAATAAGTGCAGGGTCCAGCTGAAACTGCTACATGGCTAGCCCCAACAGCTATAAAATGGCTAGCTGCTATCTCACAACAGTCAGCATGCAGCAGGTTAATGGCTCATACACAACAGTCAAAAAATGGCCATAAAACGGCTAGTTTTCTCAACAGCCAGAAAACGGTCATGAGATTTATTTCCCTGGACCATAACCCCCAGCCACCATAGCCTATAAAAGGAGGGCCTAGATGGTTTTCCAAACCATCTCACAGCCCATTCCAGCACTACCATACGAATTTGAGACAACCCACTACTCCTCTCTATACTCCAGTAATTCCAGCAAGATAGCAACGGTTAAACCCTTTGCAAGAAGAACAGACCAACGGTGGTCTAGAACGGTTCAATAGAACCGGTAGCTGAAGACTTGACCAATGCAGTGGTCTAAAATAATTTTCTGCTTCTTTTCTTTCTTCTGGAATTTTTTCATTCATTGTATTTTTGCCAGACTGTATAATAAAGTTCCATTAGTGGGCCTTCGTGTTTGCTGAACGCAGACCCACATCAGGCTTGTCGTATCCTAGAAGCTATTTGCCTGTAACCTATCAGCATACTCAACTTACCTGAGTAGGGGCAAATAACGCTTTAAGGACAGTGTTTCAGACGTGCTTCAGCCTGTCCTTATTTTTAATTATTTTCGGTTTCCATATTATACAGAAATTACATTAATCTGTATAATTTTTTCCAACAGTTGTCCCATCAACATCAACGCCATTAATATAAAGCAACACATGTCCAGTGATGTAGAACAGGCATGGATAGTTTCATGGCCAAGATGGACCAGAAGAGGCTCGATCAGAGACGAAGGTGATCTGGACCATCAGAACTTAAAACGGACCATCTCACAAACCGGAATGAGCTATCATACCATATATTATTTTGGGGTAGGATGAGCTAGTTTAGCCACCCAACCTTACTATGCTAGTTGAGCACGCCGAATTTGTGAAATAGCATCAGATCCACCCTTGAATTTCTATTTTAATTTCATTTTTACTATTTATAATTAGTTTTAGTTAATCCATTGGACTTTAGAAGTTGTCCCCAACATTAAAAGTGCTTAGAATAATTAGGAGAACAGTGTGGTGAAGGCAAATAGGGCACTTACTATTTTTGGCTGAAAACCATGCGCACTAGTAGGAATTATGACCGTCTATAAATAGTAAAATAGAAAGTTTACTATTTATAGTAAGTTGCGATTTCTAGGAGTTCTAGTTGTAATTTAAATCTGAAACTTCTTCCATGGCTTAGTATCCCTATTTAAAGGGGTGTCAACTCATTAATTCATTCACCAATCAATTTATGAATTTTCTAAAATATTATTTCTATTTTCCTGCTTGTTTCATCATGGATTCGAGACTTCGTGGGGAGTTCAAAAAAGCTTCATGGATTCAAAGTAGTTATCCTTAAGGAAGATGGTGATCGACCTCATCATGTTAATCCCCATGTCAACCGGGGACACATTTCTCTAATCCTGACCATCAATCCGTGCATTCTCCATGTGAAACACTATGGAGATCTTAGTCACCACAGTGTAGCCATCCACCTATGGGCCCGCCTGAATGTTCTGTTAAAAAAGATAAAAAATAAAGAAATGATGGCCGAGTACATGCACGGAGTTGCACTCTCGCAACCTGTAAGCTAAGTCTTTCAAGTATCAGTAACTAATTCAGGACCTTTGAAAAAACAAGAAAGGATATTTTAGAAATTACAACGCATGAAGCAGCAACGTACTAGCTACTTCTTTTTCTCATATCACTACTGCAATGCTAAGCAAACAATATAAGGCTAGCCTAGCTAAGACTAGCTTACACGTAAAGAAAAAAAATAAAAATAAAAATAAAAAACCTTCACGAGGCCCCATCACATCAACACCATTGATATTTTGTAACACATGTCCACACCTGTATAAGATAAGTCTTTCAAGTAGCAGTAACTAATTCAGGACCTTTGAAAAAACAAGAAAGGATATTTTAGAAATTACAACGCATAAAACAGCAACGTACTAGCTAGTTCTTTTTCTCATATCACTACTACAATGCTAAGCAAACAATATAAGGCTAGCCTAGCTAAGACCAGCTTACACATTAAGAAAAAAAATAAAAATAAAAAAATAAAAAACTTCACGAGGCCCCATCACATCAACACGATTGATATTTTGTAACACGTCCACACCATCAGGCGGACCTTTCTCTAATCCTGACCATCAATCCATTCTTCATGTGAAGAACGAGGGAGATCTTAGGCTCTACGGGGTGGCCATCCACCACTTCGACATGGAAGTTATAAAGCACGGCAGCAGCAACAGTCTTCATTTGTGTGAATGCAATGTCCTTACCCATACAAGTCCGTGGACCTGCATTGAATGCCGTGAACTTGTAGGATGGCTCATATCTGAATGTCCCTCGCTCGGAAATCCACCTCTCGGGCTTGAATTCTAAGCAATCTTCACCCCATATTCCTTCCATCCTTCCCATAGAATAAAAGCAAAACAGAATCTTTGTACTCGGTCGAACCATCTCGCCACTGGGAAGAACTTCTTGCTGGAGAACGCCTGCTTGTTCGAATGGAATGGGTGGAAACAGCCGTAGAGATTCACACAAGGAAGCATGTAGATATACCAGCCTGTTGAGCTCTTCAGTGTCGAACACTGCAGGTTTTCTTGCATCCCCTCCTTTAGTTGTGATGGAATTTTCCCTCAGTTCATCTAAGATCTTGCTTTCGACTCTTGGGTTCTTTGAAATTAGCCAGAAAAACCATGAGAGACCTGAACTCACGGTGTCTCTCCCAGCGACAAAGAGATTCAACGTATTGTCTCTGAGGAACTTAAAGGATTTCGAGATTCCTATTTCATCTTCGAATCGATAATTGATGTAAAATGCTAATAAATCACATGATTCGTGCATGTCTTTCTCTTTAGTTTGCTTTTTGTATTCACTCAGTTCTTCCATTCGCTTTGAAATATGTTCGTTGATGAAACAGTCGATCGTTTTCAAAGCTTCAGCCAATTTCTTCTCTTCCCAAATCATCAGCCGCCTTAGCAACATCCACCAGCTCACTGGCATGGCGTGCCGGAACAACAGTACCTCCATCAAATCATCCATAGCATTTGAGAAGGGCACTATTGGAGAGCTCAAAGAAAGAGAGCCAGGATCAGCGCCGAAAACCAAGATGCATGTGCTGTCTAACATGAACCTTTGTAACACATCTTGAAGATCGACGGCTTTGCCCTGTCGGGCTTTGTGTTCAAGAACAGGCATTAGTCCATGCTCTACCTTTTCGTGGCTCATCTTTGCCACGAATTGGCGGAATTCCACACTACTAAAGAGAGTGTGATGCATCTTCCTTTGAAATCGCCACACATCCAACTCGGAATTGATGATCCCTTCTCCGAAAACATCGAAGATTTTCAAGAAATCATCCCCCCTTGGGAAGTTGGAGGAGCGGCTGACCATAATGTGTTTCACATTAGCTGGATCACATGTCATTAAGATCTCCATGCGGGCGAGCCATGGCCCATGGAAGAGGAATGTGGAACCGTATTCCCGGAGACCTTGAGTGACCCACTCGTGCAATCTATGGGCGTTGAAAATGAAGGAAGGAAGCATTCCAACAAGGGGCCAGTTCACAGGAATAACACTATTCTTGCTATAAATGAAGAAGAAACATGCAAAGGCTAATAACAGGATTTCTGGGTAGCTTCGTAGGATGCACCACAAGTTCATTAGCCATGCACCCATTATTGCTCAACAAATTATCAAAAAAGAAGCAAAGGAGGAAAGAAGAAAATGAGAAACCAAAAGAAGAATGCCTAAAATGAGGATCGAATTATTATTGATTTGCACCACCACCAAAGGCAGCTACCAACAGGTAAGAAAAGGAGCTAGGTTACAACTTGCCCTGGATATCATGAAAAACTTTAGTTTGAAATATAAAAGGCTAACTTAGAGAGAATGAATACAACAGAGGGCTTGACTCCTTTATATAGATATTAAGGGCCCGTTTGGCCAGTCGGATTGGAAGGGATTGGATGGTTGTGGAAGGGATTGGAAGTTAAATCCCGGGAATGGCCGGGCCTGCCAAACAGAGTCAGTGATCTGATCCCAATCCCATGGATCTTCAGACAATCCACTAACAACACCATCATTACCTTTAAATCCCATTCAATCCACCCTAATCCGTTCAAATTTGCCTGGGACGTATTTGGTTGGTGGGATTGGAAGAGATGGGAAGGTTTAATCCCTAAATTGGCTCGGCCGTGCCAAATGGACTGGATATAGCAATACAGGGATATAGCAATCCCATGGATCTCAAGACAATCCATTGACAACACATCATTACCTAGATATCCACGCCATCCACCCTAATACCATTCAATCCCTTCCAATCCACCAGGCCAAACAGGCCCTAGGGGTGTGTTTGGACAGTGGGATTAGAAGGGATTAGGTGGGATGGAATTGCATCTTGTCCAGTGCCAATTCCATTCCATGTTTGGGAAGAACGGAAAAGCCGTAGATGGAATTGCATTGGGTCATGTGCTAATTTTACTAATGTTAGCAAGTTGTGTAGGTCCCACCATAATGTGTGGGCTATATCCACACCGTCCACCCATTTTTTGAGATTATTTTAGAGCATGGGCAAAAAAATCAGATAAATCTAAAGCTCAAGTGGACTCACCATAGCAAGCAATGGGGATTGAATACTTACCATTGAAAACTTCTTTGGGGCCTCATAAGTTTTGGATCTACCTCATTTTTAGGCCCATGACATAAAATGAGGTTACAAAACAAATGAACAGTTTAGATATAACACGTGTATTATTCTCAATAATTTTAAATGATGATAGGTATATCCATTCAATGTACCACCATATTACAAGAAAGCATGGAATTAATATTATCCCATTGCAACAGGGACAATTCCCGCCATGGGTAATAATTATATTTTTTTGAATCCCATCCCACCTAATCCCTTCTAATCCCACCGCCCAAGCACGCCCTGAAAGTGCAAGAGTTATTTACAATAGATACGTGGAAATAAAATGACGTAACAACGGAACGAAGGTGACTGACATGACTCCTTTATATAGATATTAAAAGTGCAAGAGTAATTTACATTAGATGTGTGGAAATAAAATGACATAAAAAGGGAAGCATATCACAAGTAGCATAATTTACATTAGATGTGTGGAAATAAAATGACATAAAAAGGGAAGCATATCACAAGTAGCAGTTATGTAAGCAGATTGGCTAACATACAATACCCACCTGCCTAGTGTGTTTACGTGACCAAGTTACGTGGGTTGCATCAGGAGGTATGAGTTATATCCAAACCTTCCGTCCCCATGGCAAGCTTATCATAAGGCTTGAGCTGAAAAATAAAACAACTCCAAAGTAGATATAATGAATACATCGTTGCAAGGACCGAGTATCTCCTTTGAACTGTCTGTACAACTCAGAGCTAGAGGAGTACGTACCCTTGGGTCTTTACTCTTACCCGGGTGGTAGTCTCTTTCGAGTTTCAACACCGGGTCAAGGGTCCGAGTACCCATGGTGAAATCCCACGGGGTGTGTGCATGTGGTGTGAGTGTGTGTGTAAAAAAAAAAAAAACAGAGTCCTTACCCACACCAGCCAAGTCGGTGGTGTGTGGTACACCGGCCAATCCTCCTATTCCCCTGAATTGGCTGGTGTACCACACACCCAGAACTGCCCGGTGTGTTGGGGTCACCAAGTTTTGTAGGTCCTATCTTGAGGTATTTCTTATATCCAAATCTTCCGGCCATTTGGTGAGCTCGTCCTAAGGCTTCATGCTAAAAATAAGATAGATATAAAAATCAAGTGATCCACACTGCAAAAAAAAAAGTGGGGGATTGAATGTTTATTATTGAAATCCTTTCAGGTCATAAAAGTTTTGGATCAATATGATATTTGTTTTTTTCTCTTCATCCAGGCCTGTGTGAACTTATGAACATATGAGATGAAAAATAAACATTATGGTAGGCCCTAAGGATGTTTTAACAGTGAGAATCATTGTTTCCACTCATGTTTGTGGTGTGGTGTACATAAGCTTTGGATATGAATTTTGGGTTCATTTTCTAAAATGATCTCAAAGAAGGGATGAACGGGTGGATATAATAAATACATCATTTTGGAAGCCATGTAACTTTGATCTTCTTTCTTTAAACCGTTGGTACAACTCCAAGCTCAGGAGCGGCGTTTGTCTTCACCTGACACGTACTCGGCTCACACCAGCTAGATTGGTAGTGTGTGGTACACCAGCTAATCCACTTCTGACTAGACGAAGGTGACTGACCGGAGGTGTCACATACACCCTCGACTTCCCGGCAAGGGAGAAGTAAAAGTCGACATATTGGAGATATCATATTCACCCTCCGCTTCAAGCCCGCTGAATTGGTCCCTACTCTTAGTCGGGTGGTAGACTCTCAGGAGTTTCAACAGCGGGTCAAGGGTCCGAGTACCCATAAGTTGTGAAATTCCACTATGGCGTACGTGGGATGTGTGTGCATGTGTAAAAAACAAAAAATAAAATAAAAAAATAAAAAAAAGCCTGCTGAATTAGGTAAAGTCTGCGGCTCCATTATTTGCATCTATTAGATCAAGGCCCCCCCTCTCTCTCTTATATATGTGTGTGCAAGCGCACCTTTGCACATATGTTATAGGCACAAAATTTGAATGATCCATGTAATGCGACACCCTTTGAAACCTCACAAGCCCAACTTTCAGCCCGATACAAAACTTTAGTAGCCATGGTAAAATTTTACATTTCTCTTTGATATGCACCCTAGAGTTTTGGATTATGCTGAAAAACGGGCACATAAAGTTTGAAGGGGTGCCGCTCATTCAAATTCTATGCCCATGACACATGTGCAAATGTGCTCACGTAAGGTGTACAGTGAGCATTCCTCTCTCTCTCTCTCTCTCTCTCTCTCTCTCTCTCTCTCTCTCTCTCTCTCTCTATATATATATATATATATATATATTCATGAAAATAATGGGGCTCACTTCTCTTTTTTTTTTTTAAGATCTCATTATTTAATTACCGACTTTATAGTAAACTTAAGGGCCTATTTGGGAGCATGGATTTGGAACCCGTGGATTCAGAACCCCCTCAATTTGAAATCTCCTTGTTGTGTTTTGCACCCTAATTCAGAATTCCTTGTGATCCAAAAGTAACTATGCATAGTATATTTATAGGGGTTTGAATTTAATTTACTAAATCAACTTTAATATCTTTAGTTAGTGTAATGTTTGACTGGTTGTAATAAGAATGTTAAAAAATGATGAAATTCCAAGTCTCAAATTGGCCAAAAGTACAAAATTACATCCGAGTGACTAATCGATGATTTTTAACCATTGATTTACATGGACAATGTTTGGACAATGAATATCATCATATTAAAGTAATTACAATGATGCAATTGATAATATAATTGTTTTGAGATATCATCAGTGAGCCATATGTCCAATAGATTAATAGTCTAGTGACACACATGTTACACATGCAACTCTTGGAAGGATTTTACATGTAATCCAAGCTTTTACCTTAGATTTTAAACCCCCTATTTGAGGGGATCTGTTAGTGTTGTACATGAGCCGAACCGAGTCGAGCTTGGCACAACTCGGCCAGTAGTTAAACCTAGCTTGAACTCGACTCGGCTCGGTCTTTGAGCCTGTCTTTCCAACTCAGCTCAGTTCAGTCAGCAGCTCGAGCCAGTTCAAGAATAGTGCGAGCATGTTCGGCATTTTCTCAAACAGGAAGAATGCATTTTCAATTTCCTACATAATGTAAAACAGCAACAATATTACACAGGTATTTCATCAAACACCTCGATGTCAACATCAAAATCAAGCACTTGGGCGAGAAACATCAAAATCAAACAATCGACGTATCCATTCCTTCCTTGCCACCACTTCGTTGAGTTATTTCATCAAACACTCGGCGAGCAGCATTCATATAAAAATAACCGAGTCACCGAGCTGATTTGATCCGAGTTGAGTTGGGCTCGGGCAAGCTCAAACTCGGCTCGAATTTTTTTCAAGCTCCAAAATCAGCTTGACTCAGTCTGAATCTAATTTTGAGCCAAGGCAAGTTGAGCTTTTCTAAGTCGAATCGAATAAACTGACCGAGCTAACACGTCTCATGTACAACTCTAGATTTGAAACTTTATACTGTCAAACATACCAAGGGATTTGAAATCCCTTCGGACCCCTCAAAATCCGTGATGCCAAATGACCTCTAAGGCATTGACATGTCACGTGGATGGGAAGAACGTGCCTCCTGAGATACTGAATCCATTTTCTTCGTCTAATAAAGTTCCGGCCAGTCATTTTGAGACGCTGCTTCGGTGGATCCTTGAATAGGTAGCCCAACCTGCTGTATGTTCCTTATATCCATGCCATCCATCAGTTTTTAAAGCTCATTTTAGAGTATGATTCCAAAAATGAAGCAGATCGAAGTCTTAGAGGACCACACCACATAAAACATTGGTAATTGAATACCCACCGTTAAAAACTTCTTGGGAGCCATCGGAATGTTTATTTGCCATCCAATCCTGTTGATAATGTTGCAAAGACCTGAATAAAGGGATCACACAAATATCATCTTGATCTAAAACTTTTGTGGCCCAAAAGAATTTTTAACGGTCAATTACCACCTTTTTTTTTCTGTGGTGTGGTCCACCTGAGATTTGGAATCATGCTCTAAAATGAGATTTCAAAATGGATGGACATCGTGGATCCATGAAAGCCATGTCAGTCATTTTGACCTTTGTGGAGCATCCAACGGTGCAAAATCAATTTTTGATCTTAGATGTTGAGGCACACGCCAGGTAGTGATTCTTCATTGCCCAACCGTGTAATAAAGTTCCATCCTTTGATGAGGCATGAAGAGAACGTGGCTTTTGAGATATTGAATCCATTCACTTCACTTTTAAGCATTCAGCGCAATTCCAACATGTAAATTAAGATTTATTTTTTAAAAAGAAAGTTGGGACCACTCTACTTATAGATAGAGAATTACACATTCTTTGGATAAGCACCACAGAGACATTTAGGCTTCGCCTGTCATATTCTATAATAAATAAGTTAGGTGATTGATTGAACAAATGATAAGATTAATCTAATTAATACAGGAATCCGTCATTAAAAAAAGTTAGGTGACTGATAGAATGATTGAGACTGATGATCCAATTGCCCTGATGCACAGGAAATCAGCATAATAGAAGTTAGGCGAATGATGGGACACTGCATGATTTTTACTGATGTCTTAAATCTGTAAGTCAACATGTCTATTGATAACAGTTCAATGCCATCGAAGTCCTGCTCGATGCCACCGCAAAAATCTAAAATTTTTCATGTTGGTTGCTGGACACTTTGGGTGTCCTATTCGATGCCATCGAAGCAAGTTTGATGTCACCGAAGTTTGTTCGATGACATCGAAGTCATGTTGAATGCCATTGTGAAAATTTAGAATTTTCATGTTTAGTTTGATGCAATCGAAGACTGTTCGATGGCATCAAAGGTTGTTCGATGACATCAAAGTCTCATCGAACAATTGTATATACTTACACAGAGTTACGTGTGTGTGTCTGTGTTTATATATATATATATATATATATATATATATATATATATATATATATAGAGAGAGAGAGAGAGAGAGAGAGAGAGAGAGGCATGCTCCCCTACGCACCTACGCACGTGCGCACCTTTGCACACGTGTCATGGGAGTCGAATCCGAACGGTCCAAAAGATGCGGAATCCCATGAAACCTTAAGAGGTGGATTTTCACCCTGATCTAAGATTCTGGTGGGCCATAGAAAAGAGAAATGAAAATCAAGGGAGGAAACTGTTTCATTTTTCATGGCCCGTCAAAGTAAAACTTGGGACAGGGAGGTTTCACGAGGTGCTGCTTCACATGAACGGTTCAGATTTTGGATCCCATCACTTATGATGGTCTCCTGCGAACAAGGCCGCACGGAGATTTTATGCAAGCTTTTCATACGAGCTGCTAGATTATACTCATGGTTGAGATTCAGCAGCCGTGAGAACGAGAGAGCCTCCAAAATAATGACCCACACCGGGACCTTCGCACTCTCATGGGGATTGCATGTTGTACGCAACTAGAAAGCTATTGGACGGTGCTCTCTAGTTCGATCATGATGTACGTGTTTTATCAATATCGTTCATCTAATCTTTTACATCTTGTTCAAGCATGAGCCCAAAAACAAGGTAGATCTAAATCTCAAATGGACCTCATCATAAGAAAACAGTTGTGATTGAACACCCATCGTAAAAAAAACTTCTTAGGGCCCACTATAATGTTTATTTGCCATCCAACCTATTCCTTAGGTCACAAAGACATAGATGATGAGAAAATAAAAATATCCAATTCATTCAAAACTTGTGGCCCTCAGGATGTTTTTAACAGTGGGCCAATGATTCTCATCATTAAAACATTCGTAGGGCCGACCGTAATGTTTACTTTCCATCCAAACTATTCATTAGATCACACAGACCTAGATGAAGAGAAAAACAAATATCATATTAATTCATGATTTCTGTGACCACGAAAAGGGTTTCAATGGTAGGCGTTCAATCCCCCACTGCTTTTTACATTGTAGTCCACTTAGTTTTTGAATGTCTTATTTTTCGACTCAAGTATTAAGACTAGATCACCAAGTGGACAGACAGTTTGGATATAACTCATACCTCATGATGGGACCCACATAACTTGGTGACATCAACACACCAGCCACATCAGTGGTGTGTGTGGTATACCAACCAATTTGCTTCCTTCGCACACACGATGAAATTGGATTGCATACTAAGTTACTCAGTAAGCTTGTATCGTACTAAGTAAACTCTGTTGGGATCACTATAAATATATGTGGTTTATGCACACCATCCATCCGTTTTTTCATCTCATTTCAACAGTTAAGCCCAAAATTGAAGCATACTCAAAGCTCAAGTGGACCATACCATGGGAAACAAGGGAAATAATGATTTCCATCGTTGAAACTTTTCTAGGGCCCACAATAATGTTTATTTGTCATCCAACCTATTCATAAGATCACACAGATATGGATGCAGAGAAAAATACAAATATTAGCTTGATAAATAACTTTTGTGGCCCCCAAGTATTTTTCAATGATATACATTAAATTCGCATTATTTCTTGTAATGTGGTCCACTTGAGGTTGGATATAGTTTATTTTTGGTCTCAAGCCCTAAAATTATCTGTTAAAATAGATGTATGGAGTGGATAGAATAAATAGATCACGGTGGGCCCCACTGCAAGCAACACCAGTGATGGAGCGATTGGTATGATCCAATGACTTTTATTCCAACGCAAATAAAAGTTGTGTGCGGTCATGCTTCATGTGGTGTGGTCCACTTGAGCATCCGATATGCCTCATTTTTGGGTTCATGCACTAAAATAATTTGTCCAAAAATATGGACAGCGTGGATAAAACATATAGATCACAGGGGGCCACAAGGAGGTACCACTGGAACCGTCCGTCTCTAGCTAGGTCCTGGTGAAATCAAAAGTCACCGAGTAGGCTTTTATCATCTTGAGCAAAACTATGTTGGGCCAACCATGAATGTGTGTGGTTTATCCACGCCGTCCATCCGTTTTTTGAGCTCATTTTATGGGTTGAACCCAAAATTGAAGCATATCCAAAGCTCAAGTGAAGCACACCACAGGAAACAATGTGAATTGAATGTCCACCTTTGAAAAATTCTTCCAGCCAGAGAAGTTTTGGCTCAAGCTAATATTTGTGTTCATCCATGTCTATGTAATCTTATCTAATAAAATGGATGAAAAGAGTGGATAAAATAGGTAAATTATAGTGGGCCCAACAGAGTTTACTCAGTACGGTAAGCGTACTTGTTCACTCACTACGTGATGAGCTTCCATCCTGATGGGGGTGGTACCCATGCATCAAGGGGACACGGATTGCCTTATGAGGCAGCGTCACCAGATGGCTACTAATGGGTACTCTGTGGACCCTACCATGATGTAGGTGTTTAATCCACGCTGTCCATTCATTTTGAGTGCTTATTTTAGGGCATGACCGAGAAATGAGGTATATCCAAATCTCAAATGGACCACACCACAAGAGACAATGGTGATTCAACGCCCGTTGTTAAAAACTTCCTGATGGCCACAAGTTTTGAATGAAATGGATATTTTTGTTTTCTCATCATCCAAGTCTATGTGACCTAACGAACAGATTGGATGGCAAATAAACGCTATAGTGGACCCTAGGAAGTTTTGAATGAAATGGATATTTTTGTTTTCTCATCATCCAAGTCTATGTGACCTAACGAACAGATTGGATGGCAAATAAACGCTATAGTGGACCCTAGGAAGTTTTGAATGATGGGTGTTTAATTAGCACTGTTTTCATGTGGTGTGGTCCATTTGAGATTTGGATCTACCTTTATATATATATATATATATATATATATATATATATATATATATATATATATATATATATATATATAATGTTTTAAAATGATTTGAAAATTTAGATGAACGGTATGGATAAAACACATACATCATAATCGGCCCACAAAGCACCATCCAATAGCTACCTAACTGCCTACAGCATGCCACTCCCGTGAGCGCGAGTCATAATTTTGGAGACTCTTATTCCCAATGAAGTTGAATCCTAACCGTGAGTGTAATCTAACAGCTCATATGAATGATCGCATGAAAGCTCCGTGCGGCCATGTGCGCAAGAGACTGGGACTCTATATACGTGTGTGTATGTGTGTGTGTGTGTGTGTGTGTGTATGGGTGTAATCGAAATTAGGGTGTATCAAGGAGCTTTTGAATTCATTTACAGGGTTTTCAAGGGCTCGTAAGGAGAGATTGAGGCTTGTTCGAATTGTGTATTTAATTTTTGCTTTCATAGTGATATGTAGGGTTGTACATGAGCAGAGTTAGCTCGGTAACTTGCTCGACTCAACTCGAAAAAGCTCAATTTGACTCGGTTCGAAACTGAGTTTGAGCCGAGTCAAGCTAATTTTTTTAGCTCGAAAAAATTTCGAACCGAGTTCGAGCTTGCCTGAGCTCGACTTGACTCAGATCGAACCCAACTTTACTCGAACTCGAATCGATTCAGTTCGGTGACTCGGTTGCTTTGATATTGTTGTTGCTCACCTAGTGTTTGATGAAATGACTTAATGAAGTGTAGTTGGGGGCAAGGAAGGTACGTATATGAAACAAATACCTTTTTTTTCTTGATTTTTATGTTGTTTACAAGGTGTTTGATGAAATACCTGTAAATTCATTGATGTTGTTTTACATACAACAAGATTAAGAGTGTAGTTCATGTGTTTGCAAAAATGCTACACGGGCGAACTCGGCTCGATCTTGGCTCGAACTGGCCCGAGCTGCTAACCGAACCGAGCTGAGTTGGCCAGTCAGGCTCAAGGACCGAGCCAAGACGAGTCCGAGCTGAGGTCAACAAGTGGCCGAGCCGAGTCGAGCTATGCCAAGCTCGACTCATATACACCTCTAATGATATATATCGCTTGGTGTCGTGGTTTAATTTTTTCTGAAAGAGTTTTTCCACTTTAAATTTAGACTCTTTGTGATTGGACTTGATTGTGCGATTGGAATACTTTACTTGATTCATCTTTGTGTACTTCTGCAATTCCCAGACACATGGCTAGTCTGATGTAGGAAGTCTTTTTACTAGCCTATTAAAGAGTTTAGTGATTGATAAGTTGGGAGCCATGGCACAAAACCTTAGGATTTAACTGTCCAAAATACCATAATTATTGGATAATAAAGTAATGAAATAAATCAAAGCATAAACCACACAACACCAGAGAATTTTACGTGAAAAACCCTCAAAGAGGTAAAAACCACAGGACCTCGTCCAAATCAACAATCCACCATAAAGCAGAACTTTACGACCGATCACAAGCACACACCACTTGGATCAAACCTTCTTCACTCACGCAGGAGTGGATAAATAATAAGAGAACAAAAGAAAAATAGAGAGAACTCACTGATCACAAGGACGTATAAGCGCTGAGACGTAGACTGTAAAGTAGATCACTTCTACGAACAGAATTTCCCTTCTACAAGCTTCCTCTCTCTCTCTTTCTCTCTCTCTCACATTTGATAGCCCTAAGCCCTCCTAGAAAACCTTTAAGAAACTTTAGAATACCCTGAAAATACACCCCAATCCTGCATACACCCCTTTATATAGATTTAGAAAGAAGTAAAATTGGAATAGGAAACAAAAATCGTAGAATCTGCGTTTCCGCAAACGAATCTGCGTAAACCTTCAATGTCATCGAAGGCCTTCGATGACAACCTTCGATATCATCTAAGGTCCTTCGATGATATCGAAAACAGACCAAAAACTGTCCAGCGACCCTGGATGAAAAATCTCGAAAATACTTGATAACATCGAATCTAGTTCGATTTCATCGAACCCAGCAATGAGGAGAAAATCTCTATCAAATCTCCACCTTTTCGACTCAAGAGGAGTTCGTCTTCCTCAAGCTAGCCAGGTTTCTACAAACCTCAAACTTATCCTTGAGCAATGCCTTGGTCATCATGTCTGACTCATTATTATCCACGTGGACCTTTCTCAAGCTGTAACACCTTCTGTTCTAAAGTATCCCTGATCCAGTGATACCAAATCTCTATGTGCTTTGACTTGAAGTGCTAACTTGGATTTCTGCTCAAGTGTATAACACTTTGGCTATTGCAACAGACCACGTGTTGCTCCTACTTCAGGCTAAGTTCCTGTAGGAATCTCTTCGTCCAAAGCATATCTTTACATACCTCTATGACCACGATATACTCGGCATCTGTCATCGACAATGCTATGACCTTCTGTAGCTTGCTCTGCCAAGAGACCGCTCTCCCTACAAACGTGAATATGAACCCTGATGTAAATTTTCTAGAGTCTATGTTGTCTACCATATCTGCATCTATGTAGCCTTCTATCACAGGTTTTCCGTCACCATAGCATAGGCTCAACTTGGATGAACCTCTTAGATACCGCAGTATCCACTTCACCGCTACCCAATGCTCTTTGCTAGGATTGGTAAAATACCTGTTGACAACACCAACCGCATATGCTATGTCTGGACGCGTACACACCATAGCATATATCAAACTTCCTACTGCTGACAGTAGGGTATCTTTTACATCTCTTCCACCACTATTTTTATCTTGGGACACTGCTTGTTGCTCAATCTGAAGTAACCATCTAGTGGAGTACTAACCGGCTTCACTGCATTCATATTAAACTGCTCTAGGACTTTCTCAATATACCACTCTTGTGACAGTTAAAGCTTCATGCTACTTCTATCACAAGTTATCTCCATTCCTAGGATCTGTTTAGCTGAGCCCAAGTCTTTCATCACAAACGACTTGCCCAACTCCTATTTCAACCTGTCGATCTTCTTGATGTCTTTTTTCATGATGAGCATGTCATCAACGTACAATAGCAGAACTAAGAAATTACCATCTGAGAACTTGCGCATGAACACACAGTGGTCCGACTCCATTCTGCCATACCCATGCTTCAACATAAACAAGTTGAACTTCTTGTATCATTGTTGTGGAGCTTGTTTCAGTCCATACAAGCTCTTCCTCAGCCTACACACCATATTCTCCTTACCCTTGACTTCGAACCCCTCTGGTTGGTACATATAGATCTTTTATTGCAGGTCACCATCGAGAAAAATAGTTTTAACATCTAACTGCTCTATCTCCAGATCCATACAAGCCACCAACACAAGCAATACCCGTATGGATGTCATCTTCACCACTGGTGAGAATATCTCCTCAAAGTCTATACCTTTCCTCTAACTGAACCCTTTCACCACAAGTCTGGCCTTGAACCTTGTCTGTGAATTCTTCTGCTCAATCTTCTTTTTAAACACCCACTTGTTGCTTAAAGATTTCTTGCCCTTAGGCAGTTTTACCATGTCATAGGTATGGCTCTTATGCAAAGATTTCATCTCCTCTTGCATAGCTTTCAACCACTCCCCCTTATGCTCATCAGTTAGGGCCTTATAATAATCTTCTGGCTCTCCCCCATCAATGAGCATAATGTACTCATGCGGCAAGTACCTCTTGGACGACTATCTGTCCCTGAATGACCTCCTCACCTGTGGCTCAATAGGTGGATCAAGTAAGGGCTGCTCCCCTAGTCCATCTTCTAAAGGAACTCCTTTGTCCTCTACATCTTGTTGTACTCCCTCGTCATCAAGCACTACGAGAGGAATAGTCAGATCTATGTCCTCTAGCTTACTTGAACTAAGCTGGTTCTTCTTTAGCTTACCAATGTCTTCTATACGCTGATCTTCAAAGAAAACAACATCTTTACTCCTAACGAGCTTCTTCTCTGTCAGATCCTGCAATCTGTAATCAAACTTTTTATCACCGTACCCCAAGAACACACACTGCCTGATCTTCATATCGAGCTTGGACCTCTCGTCCTTTGATACGTGTACGGATACCCTGCATCCAAATACCCTGAGATAACTGTATGATGGACCCTGTCCAGTCCATACCTTCTTAGGTACTTCTCCATTCAACGGGGCTGATGGAGACCTGTTTATCAGATACACTGCTGTATGCATTGCTTCTCCCCAGAACGTCTTGGACAATTTCGCATGGGATAACATGCATCTGATTCTCTTTACAATGGTGCGATTCATTTGCTCAACCACACCACTATGCTAGGGGGTCTTGGGAACCGTCTGTTCATGTCGTATGCCCATGGATTTACAATACTCAAGGAAGTCACCAATGTATTCACCACCATTATCAATGCGAATGCACTTCAATGATCTATTTGTCTCTCTCTCAACTATAGCATGAAATAATTTAAACATACCAAAGACCTCGTCCTTGGATCTCAAAGCATAAACCTAAACCCTCCTAGATGCATCATTTATAAAAGTGACAAAATACAATGCCCCACCCAAGGTTCTTGTCCTCATAGGACCACAAATATCAGAATAAACCAAATCTAATGCATGCACTTTATTAACATAAGAATCAATTTTAACTAATGAAACTCTATGTTGTTTCCCTGATAAATAATCAATATAGGTTTTGAGAGGTGTACTTGTCACGTCTGGAAGGAGCCGCCTCCTCGCTAGTGCTTGAAGTCTTTTTTCACTCATGTGGCCTAGACGCTTGTGCCACATGTCAATAGTTGAATCTTTCACTGTGTTCAACCTACCCTTGCACACACTGACACTTGCCTTGTAAAGGGTGCAACACTTTTTTCCTCTGGCTACGATCAACAAACCCTTGATGAGCTTACAGCGCCCACCAGCAAAACGGCTTTCATAACCATCATCATCCAACCTTCCCGTCGACATCAAGTTGAGGCGAAGGTCTGAGATATGCTTCACATCCCTGAGAACCAATGTGCAGCCCACATCGATCTTCACACAAATATCACTGAACCCTACAATCTTCGATACGCCAAAATTTTCCATCTTCACGGCCCCATAGTCACTTGATTTGTAGCTTGTGTAAAAGTCCCTGCATAGAGTCGCATGAAAAGAGGCTCCCAAGTCAATCACCCATTTGGTGTCCTGACTCATAGCCGTGAGACAAGCATCATGATTTACTGAAAGAATAACTACAACGTCACCATCTGAAGCGACCACAGTGGAATCTAATTCACTTCTTTCTCCTTTCTTTTTCTTTTCTTGTCATTCTTATTCTTACAATATTTATGCTTATAGTGACCCTTCTTGCTATAATTTCAGCATTCAACATCCTTCCTGATACTCGACTTGCCTTTTGATTTATCTTGGGTCTTCCCACCCTTCCTATTCTTTCCTCTCTCTCGTTCCTATGTCAAAAGGACCTCTTGCTGAGTAGACCCCTGAGACTTCCTCCTTGTCTCCTCATTGAAGAGACAACTGATTACCTGTTTCATGGATACCTTTCCGTCAGACGTGGAGTTACTTAGAGACACTACCAATGTCTCTTAACTGTCAGACAATGAACTAAAAAATAGCAAAGCCTACAATTCATCATATAGGACCATCTTGATAACGAAAAATCACTATCTTTGAACTTGAGATTCACAAGTCGTCTTATCAGGAAGCTTTTATTATTTGTTGTCTTCCTCTTATACAACCCTTCCAATTTCAACAATAGATTAACGACCGAGGTCTCCGTAGATACATGGTGGAACACAGAATTATCCAGTCATTGTCTAATAAACCTCACTGCCTTCCGGTCCAACTTCTTCCAATTATCATTAGACATATCCTTGAATTTTTCTGATATGCCTAAAATTAGAAAATATAAGTCTTTACAATAAAGTAAGTCCTCCATCTTAGCTTTTCATATGGTCCAGTTAGAACCATTGCGGTTGATCATCCTTGATGAGCTATCTTCCATAATTCAGAATCGATCCCACTCCGTTCAATGAACCTGTCCCTAATACCACTTTGTTGGGGACCGTTGCACAAAACCTTAGGATCTAGCTATCCAAAACACCAAAATTATTGGATAATAAAGTAATGAAATAAATCAAAGCATAAACTACACGACACCAGAGAATTTTACGTGAAAAACTCTTAAAGAAGTAAAAACCACGAGACCTTGTCCAGATCAACAATCCAATATAAAGTAGAACATTACAACCAATCACAAGCACACATCGCTTGGATCAAACCTTCTTCACTCACACAAGAGTGGATAAACAATAAGAGAACAAAAGAAAAATGGAGAGATCTCACCGATCACGAGGATGTAAAAGCGCTGAGACGTGGACTACGCTACGAGCAGAATCTCCCTTCCACAAGCTTCCTCTCTCTCTCTCTCTCTCTCTCTCTCTCTCTCTCTCTCTCTCTCTCTCTCTCTCTCTCTCTCCCCTTTAATAGCCGTAAGCCCTCCTAGAAAACCTTTAGGAAACCTTAGAATACCCTCAAAATACACTCTAATCCTGCATACACCCCTTTATATAAATTTAGAAAAAAGTAAAATCGGAATAGGAAACAAAAATCACAGAATCTGCGTTTCCACAAACGAATTTGCATAAACCTTCAATGTCATCGAAGGCTTTCGATTTTATCTAAGGTCCTTCGATGGTATCGAAAACGGATCAAAAACTGTCCAGCGACCCGGGATGAAAATTTCTAAAAATACTTGATAATATCAAAGCTAATTCGATTTCATCGAACCCAGCAATGAGGAGAAAATCCCCATCATGATAGTGCATGCACATATCAAGTGAATGGTCCACATTAGACTATAGAATGATCCAACTGGTGTCATTTTAATTGCGGCCCTCAACTCATGCCCAAGGCAATCCCTGAGCCTTTAGCTTTGGAAGAGATATTAGATACTCTGGCTGTCCAAGATGTTTGATATATAGGCACAAAGAAATCGTATACATGGCATAGATTAACTCAAATTAAACCAATGAAATTGGAGAATCACTATAGCTAAGTCAATGTCCAAAATCTAATTAATTTAACAAACCTAACCGCTGAATTGACACTTGTTCGTTGAAACCGGAGCATAGGATATTTTCAATTTTGACCGTACTCTAATTGTCCGCCAATCCGATAGTCAGATAATTAAATGAGCATAACACGTGGATTATAATTTGAATTACTTTTCAATCCCTGCATATCTAGTCCTAGATATTGTGTTCATTAGATTTGTAGGTGTTCAGAAAGGATTGTTCGAAAGGAGACATTCCAAAGGCCGACCATTATAAATAAAGGAATTCTATTTTTAGTTCCATGTTCTTAGAACCTATCATTTCTAAAAATCCAACCACGATCCCTGCATATCTAGTCTTAGATACTCTGATCATTAGATTTGTAGGTGGTCAGAAAAAAAGGAGGCTTTCGAAAGGCCCCGATCATTATAAATAAAGGAATTCTATTTTTAGTAAAGGGGCTTCAATGTTCTTAGAACCTATCATTTCAAAAAATCGAACTGCAAGCCCTCCATATCTAGTCTTAGATACTGTGTTCATTAGATTTGTAGGTGGTCCGAAAGGATTGTTCGAAAGGCCAACCATTATAAATAAAGGAATTCTATCTGCAAAATAGTGGAGATTGAATGCACACCATTGAAAACGTTGAGGGGGCCACTGAAGTTTTTTATCAAGTTGATCCATGACTATAGTTTATCTGAGTGGTAATAACCCTACAAAATGTTTGGATGGCATATAAACATCATAGTCAGCTCCATGAAGGTTTCAACGGTGGTGGACGTTTTAATTCTCACAGTCTCATTTGGTGTGGCCCACCTGAGTTTTGGATCTGCCTGATTTTTATATTGCTGTCTTATTGTGGTCTTGTAAAACTGATGGGCAGAGTAGATTTGTCACGGGCATCTCCATGGGCCCCAAGATTGAAGATCCTAACCTTTTGATGTTTGGCATTTACTCGATTGAATGTGAACTTTTGTTGTGTTCATCTAAGGGAATGATCACATACCTTTTAATTACCAAACGTATGTTGGAACGACCATACGTTTGAGCTAGGTGGGACGCACATTGATGAATGAGTGCCATCTGTCCTGTACATTAATTAGATGTGCCCTATCATGTTAGGCCTAGATCCCCACCGTGGAAAATTTCAGATGAAATATGGAGCCCACCCTGTTGTTTATATGCTATCCAAACCAAAACTTAAGAACCCATGAAATTGAACCGACTCAATATTCATCCAGCCAGTAGGGGAGGCAATGGGCTGGGCTAGGTCTGAGCTGAGGTTGATGTTAGTGCTGCCTTAGCTCTAATTGGGCTAAAAAGATCCTGACCCTACAGGTTGGGTCCAGTAAGGAAAAGATTTCAATGATCAGGTGCTCAAAATGGTCCAATCTGGTCTACTGGACAGCACGGTTTCAGGTACCCATCAACCGCCCTACATCTGAATTGTCCAAATTACTGTAGCATGTTGTTCAAAAAATATATAGAAAGAGTATATTGTGTGTTCTCCGCACTGGGCCAAAAGAAAGTGGACGGTAAATTAATCGTAACTTTTGATCAAGGTATCGTTATAGGCCGCACAACCTATCAATCTTTACTGAAATGGGCCATCCGAGGTGAACCGACCCACAAAGTGGGTCGCATCTATCCGTTTCTTCAGAAAATGCGCGCTATCATGGTCGAGCCTAGGTAACTTATAATTATGCTAAAAATCCTAATTCTACTAGAACTCTTCTGAAGCTTAATTTCTAAAAAAATAAAATTTCATATGTTAGAAGAGTCCTAGCATAATTACAAGTTATTTGTAATGGAATTCATTTTTGAATTGATAGCGCACATTTTCTGAAATCCACTCGATCCGTATGTTTGTGAGAAACCACTTTGTCCATATGTTTAGCCAACTCATTCTATGGAATGGTCTAAAAAATGATGTAGATCCAAATCCCAAGTGGGCCACATGGGAAAATAGTTGAGATTGTACACCCACCATTGAAACATTTATAGGGCCACAAAAGCTTTAGATCATGCTAATATTTTTGTTCTTCCGGCCTTATGAATGGCTGGGCTGCTTTATAAATTGTTAGAATTGCATATATACATCATGGCCGAGCCTAGAAAGATTTGAATGTAAGGGAGTCACTGTCCACTATTTCCAGTTGTGTGGCCCACTTGAGCTTCGCTTCCACCTGATTTTTTTATCTCATGTCTTAACGTGAGCTGCCAAAATGGATGGATGGATTTCTAAATATCATAGCAACCCCACTTGCGATGGGGTTAGTCACATTGAAACGTCATGTAACTAGCACCCACCAGTAGGGGTGTACATCGAGTCGAATCGAGTCGAGCTGGCCTTAGCTTGGCCATTGGCTAACCTCAACTTGAACTTGGCTTGGCTCAATTCGGTCAGCAGCTCGGGCAGAGTTCGAGCCAAGATCGAGCTGAGTTCGCCATTAAGACATTTCCACAAACACCTAAACTGCAACTTTAAAATCTCACTATTTTACAAACAGAGGCAATGGTTTTATAGGTATTTTATAAAACACCTTCTATGCAACATAAAAACCAAGAAAAATAAAGAGAAAAAGGGTATTTGTTTCATGTACATACCTTCCTTGCCACCAATCACATTTCGTTGAGTCATTTTATCAAAAAATAGTTGGTGAGCAACATCAATGGCAAAGTAACCAAGTCACCAAACTGGTTCGATCCAAGTTCGATTCGAGCTGGATTCGGTCCGAGTTGAGTCGAGCTAGGGCTTGCTCGAACTCGACTCGAACTCATTTTCGAGCTTAAAAAAACAACTCGACTCAACTCGAACTCATTTTCAAGCTTAAAAAAACAGATCGACTCAACTCGAAATTAGCTTCAAACCGAGTCAAATCGAGCCATTTCAAGTCGAGTCGAGTCGAGTGAGCTAACTGAGCTAGCTCGGTTCGTGTACACCCCCACCCACCAGCCTACAAGGCTAGAGAGTGAATTAGGTGCGGCACTGGTCTAACCAACATAGTCATGCACTAATGATGTAGAGCGGGTCGCGGATAATTTCATGGCCAAGATGGATCAGAAAAGGCACGGTCGACAACATAAGTGATCCGGACCGTTGGACCTTAGATCGGGCGTATCTTACAATCCGGAATGAGTTATTTGACGTAAAATATATGAATTTGGGATAAAACGAGCTACTTTAGCCAACCAACCCTGTTATGTGGAGTTACGCAGCCCGGATTTGTGAGAAACCCCCTGATCGACGGTCATTTCCCCATTTTAATTTCATTTTTACTATAAATAGTAAGTTTTAGTTTACTTATAGCTCTTCATCCGTTGGGCTTTAGGAGTTGTGTCCAACATGAAAAGTGCTTAAGATAATTAGGAGAACGGTTTGGTGAAGCCAAATAGAACACTTACTATTTTTAGCCGAAAACCTTGCGCACTAGTAGACATCACGACCGTCTATAAATAGTAGGTTTAGTATTTATAGTAAGTCGCGGATTCTAGGAGTTTTAGTTGTAGTTTGAGTCTGATTTCTTTCATGTTGCTTGGTTCCCTTATTTAAAGGGGTGTAAACTCGTTTTTATTCATTCATCAATTAATTTCGAATTTATTAGAATTTATTTTTATTTTTCTGCTTTCTTTCCTCGTGGATTCGAGAAGTCTCTGTGAGGAGTCCAGAGAAGCTCCATGGATTCGGAGTAGTTATCCTTAAGGAAGACGGTGATCGACCTCATCACGTTCATCCCTGCGTCAACTGACCGTGGGACCTACCTTGATCTATGTATTGTATATCTACACCATTTTAGATCATTATACAGGGAATTTGGCACATAGTATTAGATGGGATTAGGTGGGATTGGATCCTTACTCTTGCTCCGGTGGTATACTCTTAGGAGTTTTAACACCCGATCAAGGGTTCGAGTATCCATAGGTGGTGAAATCCCACTGCGGCATGAGTGTGTGAGGTGTGTGCGCGTGTGCAAGAAAAAAAAAAAGAAGAAGGTGGGATTGAATTGTAAAAATAACATTTTCAAGCCTACCCCTTGTTTGGTAACTTTCTTTATTAAATGGTGTATTGGTGTCACCAAGTTCCGCGGGGCCTCTCATGATATATGTATTATATCTACACAGTCCATCCATTTTCAAGATGCATTAGGTCACGAGCCCAAAAATGAGACTAATCCAAAGCTCAAGTAGACCACACCATAGAAAGCAATGGGGCCATGATTTTCACCATTGAAACCTTCCTAGAGCCCATCATGATGTTTACTTGCCATTTGAGCAGATCAAGAGGTTACACATACCTTAAATTTCAAAATGAATGAATAAAGTAAACTTATCACAAACATCACCATAAGCCCCACCTAGCATCCTTGTGAGCCAAGTAATGATAGAGCATTTTGTATAAAATTTACGTCCGCGTCTTCATTGTAAGAGGCTCCTCTTCCATATGGGTTTCCAAATGCGTATCCCCATTTATTTAGAATATAGATAGAGATTTCTTACATTCCAATCAGGAAGTGAAATGTGAGTGATTAAAACGATTAAATCCCTCGACAATCCCTAATATCAGATAATAATTACTTTCAAACAATATTATTCTACTTAATCCCACTTAATCACATGTGCCAAACAAGCCATATGCCATGAATAGAGGTGTACACAAACAAAGCTAGCTCGGTTAGCTCTCTCGACTCGACTCGAAAAAGCTCAATTCGACTCGATTCAAAGCTGAGTTCGAGCCGAGTCAAGCTGATTTTTTGAGCTCGAAAATGAGTCGAGCCGAGTTCAAGCTAGCCCCAGCTCGACTCAACTCAAATCGAACCTAGCTTAGATCGAACCAATTCAGTGACTCGGTTATTTTGATATTGATGTTGCTCACCAAGTGTTTGATGATGACCCAACAAAGTGTGGCCGGTGGCAAGGAAAGTACATATATGAAACTAATACTTTTTTTTTCTTGATTTTTATGTTGCCTAGAAGGTGTTTGATAAAATACCTATAAACTCACTGCTATTGTCTTAGATACCGTGAGATTTTGAAGGTGCAATCTAAGTGTTTGTGAAAATGTTGTATAGGTAAACTCAGCTCGATATTGACTCGAATTGGCCCAAGCTACTAACCGAACCGAGTTGACCTGGCCAATCAAGCTCGAGGACCGAGCCAAGTTCGAGCTGAGGTCAGCCAGTGGCCGAGACGAGTCATGCTGAGGCCAGCTTAACTCAATTGGACTGTATGTACACCCCTGACCATGACCCCTTACATGAGGCTGATCTAGTTCTCATGTGAGCGGGAGAAAGAAAACAAGGAAATTTACTCTTATCATTGAAACATTCTTCAGGTGATGAAAGCTTTGGGTTTGGCAAACATTTTTATCCTTTGGATTCATCCCAGTGGCAATGACATAATGAACAGTTGGGATACTTTATAAATGATTTGGATTGCTTATAAACATTGTGGTGGAGCGAAAAGTTTGAACGGTGTAAAGTCCCTATCCACCGTTTTCAGTTGCATGGCCCACCTGAGTTTCAGATCCACCATGATTTTGTGTCTCATGTCCTGTCAAAATGGATGGACGAGATGGATTGCTGACAAACATCACAACGTTCCCTCCTACTGAGGGGTCCGTCGTGTCGTGTTACGTCTCGACAGCCTGCAAGGCAGGGAAGGGAAAAGGATTGGCTACTCCCCCTGCTACCGGCCCGGTGGCTGATGGTCGGTACTCTGTGGCCCCACCATGATGTATATGTTTCATCCATTCTGTGCATCCATTTTTATAAATCATTTTATGGCTTAGTCCCAAAAATGAGAGGGATTTAAATATTAGGTGGACCACACAACAGGAAAACAATAGTGATTGGATATCCACCATTAAAATCCTCGTAAGGCCCACTGTACTGTTTATTTGACATCCAATCTGTTGATTAGGTCATACAGGCTCAGATGAAGGGAAAAAACAAAGATCATCTTGATCCAAAACTTTTATGGCCCAAAAGGTTTTTAATGGTCGACGTTCATTCAACACTGTTTCCTGTGACGTGGTCTACTTGAGATTGGTATATAACTCATTTTCTGTCTCGTACCATAAAATGATATGGAAAAAATAGATGGACAGCATGGATGAAACATATACATCATGGTGGGGCCCACAGGTCACCGACCATCAGCCATTGGCTGGTGGCAGGGGAGTAGCCAATCTGTGGCAGGGGACTAGCCACTGGACGGTGATCTGTGGGCCCACCATAATTTATGTGTTTACCGTCCGTTCAGTTTGATAGATCATTTTAATATAGTACATGAGCTCAAAATTGAGGCTGATCAAAATTTCAGGTGGATCACACCATATGAAATAGCTGTGATGGAACACTCATCGATAAAAATGGGTGGGGGCACAAAAGTCTTGGATCTAAATCCCCAGGGAAGTGGATTAGGTGCGACCCAGTCTCACCAAACATGGTGTTGCCCTAAACATGGGGCCCACCTTGATGTACATATTGTATATCTACACCATCCATCCATTTTTCCAAATCATTTTAGGGCAGGGGCAAATTAAGCAAATTCAAATCTTATATGGACCAAAACATAGGAAACCATGGTGTTTACTGTTAAAAACTCCTTGAGGGCCATCAAATTTTTGGATCAAGCTGATATTTTTTTTTCCCCTTCATTCAGGTCTTTGTGACCTTATCAAAAGGTTGGATGGTGTGGATATAAAATACATGATGCGGATTGCATCCTACCCTGTCTGGACGATAATCCGTCCGTGCAGAGTTCAGTGGGGCCCACTGTGATGTAAGTGTTTTATCCACGCCGTTCACCATTTTTCTCAGATCATTTTGAGATTTGAACTTTAAAATGAGGCAGGTTCACAACTCCAGTGGACCACACTAAAGGAAGCTGCCCACCGTTGAAACCATTCTAAGGGCCAACCTGATATTTTTTACCATCCAAACTATTCATAAGGTCATGTAGACGTGGATGAAGTGAAAACAGAAATATCAGCCTGATTTAAAACCTCTCCGGCTCCTAAAAAGTTTTTAATGTTGGACGTTCAATCCCTACTTTATGGTCCACTTAAGCATTGGACCTGCCTCATTTTTTGGTTCATACCTTAAAATGATATGAGAAAATAGTTAAACAGAGTGGATTAAACACTTAAATCACGGTAGGTCTCACAAAGCCCTGCCCGTATGGATTATGGTCCGGCACAGGGTAGGACACAATCTGCGTCCTAAAATACATGCATGAAGGTGGCCCCACTGTCAGGGCCATGTTTGGTGAGGTCAGGGTCACACCTACTCCACTCCCCATAAGCTAGGCAGGGCCAATCACGGTGCTTGTGAAAAATCTATGCTGTCCATCAATTTTTCCATATCACTTCAGGGTAAAAATTAAAAAAAAATTAAAATTTTTTTTTAAAAAAAAGGCAGATGGAATGTTCAATTGGACTACACAATTCATTTCATGGTCCAAAGATTGGCCCTTGTTAAAACCTTGATAAGCCCCAACTGTAATTCAAATCTGCCTCATATTTTGGGCTCATGTTCAAAAATGATTTTGCAAAATGGATGGATGGTGTCGATCAGTCGTATACATAATTGTGGGCCTCGAAGACTCTTTAGCGTGCCCATCTTAAACAATAGGATAGAATCATTGATAGAATCAAGAAAACGAGTGGTCGTATGAAAAAAATGGACCTTTTCAGGCCTTAAAAAGATGCTTTTCCGTCCACCTTCATTAGTCAAAGTCAAATAAATGATTTTATTGACATAATTGTAATTTGTAGGTAGATTATTTTAAATATTTTAAAAGTAGGCTTGTTTTCAAAATTAGACCAAAAGTCAAGCAATTATTCATAATTATCATCTTCTTTGTTATTTTATTTTTTAAAATCTTACTAAGTACCATTAGAGGTGTACATGAGTTGATTCGAGTCAAGCTTGGCACAGCTCAACTTGGCTCGGCCACTTCCTGACCCCAGCTCAGACTCAGCTTGGTTCAGTCCTCAAGCCTGACTGGCCACCTCAGCTCAGTTCAGTCAGTAGCTCGAGCCAATTCAAGGTAAGTTCGAGTTAGAGTCGAGTTCGCCTATGCAACATTTTCACAAACACATCAGTTGTATTTTAAAAATTTTATTGTATGTAAAACAACAACAGTAAATTTATAGGTATTTCATCAAACACCTTATAAACAACATAAAAATTAAAAATATATATATATATTTATTTCATATACGTAACTTTCTTACCACCAGCCACACTTCATTAAGTCATTTCATCGAATACTTGGTGAGCAACAACAATATCAAAGTAACCGAGTTACCGAACTGAATTGATCCAAGTTCGATTTGAGTTGTGTTCGATCCAAATCGAGTCGAGCTCAGGCAAACTCGAACTCGGTTCAAAATTTTTCCGAGCTCAAAAAATCAGCTCAGCTCGAACTCAATTTCAAACCGAGTTGAATTAAGCTTTTTCGAGTCAGGTTGAGCAAGTTACTGAGCTAAGCAAGTTACTGAGCTAACTCTACTCATACACAACCCTAAGTGCCATGAAAGGCCAGATCTTTGGATGGAACTCACGGCGAGTATAGTACATTACAAGGCTCAACTCATAGCTAACGGCTACAATCAACAGCACTGACTTGACTTTGCTAACTTTGATGAAATGTTTAGTCCAATTGTCAAACCTGCTACGGTTTAAAGAGTATATATCTCTTGCTACTACCATCTAAGTTCTTGCAATTGGTGTTAATGGCCTATAAATCAGTTCCATATAATAAAAAAAATGCATTACTCCAGTGGTCATTTACATGTGCTTCTAATTTGGAACGGTTCTCCTTCATCCATGGTCAACAATGAATCCAAAAGATAAACGGTCTGGATTGACAGACTATGAGCTTTAGTATATATTTAGGATGTAGCAGGGTATTAATAACATTTAAACGCATGCGAATCATAAAATAATAAGGTAGTCAGTCGAAGATCATGCACGGGTATTAGATTCTGTCCAATAACAGCACAATTGATAGGATGATCCTAATCTTTTAATTTGTGGCCCAAAAAAAATAGGCCATCTAACAAAGTACAGAAATGGTTCATATTCAACTGAAAAACGTCACAAGATTTTGGATTAAGATCCTTCAACCTAGGAGATCTTCAGGGCAGATCAATGGTCACAAATGAAAGCTGACGTGACCATGAAAAACGCTTTGGGTCCAGGCTTCTGGGGTGGGAAGGGCCCCCTACTCGAAGACTCGTTCCATAACATTTCTATTGGGCCTAAGGATATTCAGGCCCACCCCAATTGTTTATAATCTTCAATTAAGGTGGGAGAAAGCATATTGTTTTGTTTGAAAGGGAGGGGATTAAATTTCCTGCAACAACTATTGTAGGGAGCCCATGCAATAAAAAGCATTGTTAGGCCCACCTATATTTAATTTTGGCATTCGCTCCATCCATCATTTTTGCCTGAAAAAAAAAACAAACAAACAAACTTGGCATTAAGATGAATAGAACAGATGTCTGTAATGGTAGGACCTTATAACTAGAGTGTTGCAATGGCATCCTACCAGTCCTTTGACAGAAAGCTAGGTAGGGTCTCTGTGATGTTTGTCAAAAATTGAACTCATTCACTCATTTCGCCAAATCATGTTATGACATGGGCCCAAAAATAAAGCAAATCTAAAACTTAAGTAGGCCTAGGTCTCTGTGATGTTTGTGAGAAATTGAACTCATTCATTTCACCAAATCATGTTATCACATGGGCCCAAAAATAAGGTATATCTAAAACTTAAGTAGGCCATAAAACACAGGAAAAAGAGGTAGGAAAATGCCTAAATTAAAACCTACTTAGGTCTACTGTGATGTTTATATGCCATCCATACTGTTCCTGAGATCATTACTACTGAGATGAACTGAAATATTAATATGATCCAATACTCATGTGGGCGCGTGAATGTTTCAAGTGTGGATGTTCAATCCATGTTGTTTCCCGTTATGTAACTCACTTGAGTTTTGGATCTGCTTCAAAAAAAAAAATTTGCCAACGTCATAGTATAATCTAGCAAAATGGATGAACGAGGTGAATTTCTTACAAACATCGTGGTGGGCCCCACTAACTTCTTTCTAGAAGCAGATTAGGTGCACCCTTGCCATGGGACCCATCTTGATGCATGCATTTAAAATCCATGTTGTCCATCCAATTTTTTCATTTCATGATCCAAATCTTATATGAGTCATACGAGAGGAAAAAGGTGTTAGTTGGCCATTTAAAACTTTTTGCTGGCCATAAAGTTTTGGATCATGGTGTGATTTGGGATTTGTTTTTCCCTTCATCCAAATTTTTGTGAATTAGATGAAAAATTAATTTTTTTTGAAATATTAAAGTGGCCCTGGGAAGTTTTTACTGGACCACTGCTTCCTTCTCTCTCTCTCTCTCACTCACTTGTAATCTCTATGTATTCATTGATTAAACAAGACAAAACAGGACCAGGTTATTCAGGCCAAGACCAGTTACTGGACCACTGTTTCCTATGGCATGGTCTACTTTAGATTTGGATCTGCTTTTTTTTATCATACGTTGGTATGGATGTACCATACAAACATTAAGGATACATTAAGGTAGGACCCATGGTCACGGCACACCGTATGGGGTGAGGCTGGGCCACACCTAATCCCCTCCCCTTCTTTTAGCACAACGCGGATTAGTTAGTAATGACACCAGTTGCCGGCAGCTATATATTGTCATCTATGCTTTATGGCCAACCATGATGTATGTGTTTCACCTACGGTTCATCCATTTTCCATATCATTTTACGGTATGAGATCAAATTTGAGATAGATCCAAATCTCAAGTGGACCACATTGCAGGAAATGGTGTTAATTAAACGCCCACTAATAAAAATTCTTAGGGGCCACAAAAATTTTTGGATCATACTGATATTGTTATCCTTTCATCATGATCTATATGATCTAATAAATAGGTTGGATATCAGATAAATATTGCAGTAGGCTTAGGACGTTAATGGTAGACATTCAATCACTACTATTTTCATGCGGTGGGTTTCGCTTGAGATTTAGATTGGAAGCAGACTGGCTGATGTACCACACACCACTGGCCTAACTGGCGCGTAGGTGTGGGGGAGCCGAGCGCTGATGCTCCTCGCCTCTAAGTTGTACAAACAGTTAAAAGCATATCAAAATTATATGGGCTCTGCATTAATGTATTTATTATATTTATATTATTTATCCTTTTGATGAAATCATTTTAAAGCATGAGCCTAAAAATAAGTCATATCCAAAGCTTAAGTGGACCGCATCGCAAATAGCTGACATAACGTTTATTGTCCATCCAATCTATTAATAAGGTAATACATAGCTAAATAAAGAGGAAAAACAAATATCATACTGATCCAAAACTTATGTAACCCCAAAGGGGTTTCATTGGTAGACTTTCAATCCACCGTTGCTTTTACAGTGCAGTCCACTTTATCTTTGGATTTGTCTTATTTTCCCACTCAAGCTTTCCGATGAGCTCACCAATGGATTGACTGTGGGGCCCACAAAACTTGGTGACATCAACACTAGCCACTTCCATGCTGTGTGATTAGACACCCAACTGGAGAAGGACAGTCATGTCAGGGGCTTTATATGGCACCTTGATGCATAACATCAAAATTAAACATGATATGCAAAAAAAAAAAAATCAAGCTTATAATTATACTATATTAGAAACAATCCCACAAAATTTCAGATCCTGCATGAAGTTAAGCACTCAATCAAGGAAAATTTATGTAGGTTCAGGCCTACACATGTTAAGGCAAGATCAATAAAAATTATAAACCAAACAATACTCAAATGAGAGTAAGTTCATCCACACATGCAGAGAAATATTTTTCCAATCCAGTGGATTCACGGCTTTCAATTCGGGGAACCCTAAGAGTTTAAAAAGGGCATGAAAATAGGGATTTAGGACAATTTATGGTTAATGTTAGCGAAATCATGTAAGAGAGGAGCGAAAGAGAGGAAAGAGAGAACCTGGAACCGATTCCACACGTGTGTACAGCTAACTCGCCCAACACACGTGCGTTGGTGGTGGCCCATACATGTGTGGGGCCCATAAATCAGAAAAAGGTCAGCTTGTCCTTGGTCGGCCAGGGGTGGGCCACCTTCTCTCTAAGTTTGGATAATCGGTTTGATCACGGTGCTTCACCGAAGTTTCAGCCCTCCTGCAGGGCTAGACTCTGAAATTCTGGTATAGGGGAAGAATCACTGCGAAAGGATGATAAATTTGATGATTGGTTGGTCGTAAGAGATGGTAGATATTGATGGTAGGAGATGGGGGCGAATTGGGTGGGCGTAGCTTCACACCACGGTACTTAGCCCTTTGATGAAGAGAGGGTTTCGCACCCAATTGAATTTCCACAACTCAGAAAATTAGAGAAGTGGAAAACGCAGAATTTTATTCATAATATTCAATGAAAAAAATCTATAAGTTATGTCAATTTATAATAAAACTCTATACTCAAAAACTCGCCCCATGTGCGCAACCTATTACTTAGAGATGAAGTAACTACAAATAACAATTAATCAAAGCAATCTAAACCGTCCATGATATTCCTAATAATCAAAATAACTAAAACTCAAAGTACTAGATCATTTAGAATAGTCAGCCACGATCATGAGAACCTATGGTGGGATTCACATGATTATCGGGTCTACTCCAAGGGACCAAAACGTAGTCTTTTAGCTAGGAAATCCTCCCTAGATGTCGTCATTGATCTACATCAACGGTGGGGTCCTTCTCCTCCTTACATACATGCATAAGGAGCGTGCGTGTGCCCGTGATGTCCACATCAACTCTCCCCAGTTGCGAAGATTTCCCCGCTAGCGAAACAAAACTCCTGAACCTCTCCAAGATGTCAAGATCAAGTCTCTGAAGTTCCGTTTCAGTGAGTTACATACTATCTGAAGCTGGGCATAACTTCCACTTGAGTAGGAACTTTTGAAATCCGTCATTCGTCATCAATATTATCTGATGGTTCATGATATCCTCTATCTCCTCTCTGGGTGTGAGAAAGGTAGGTATGAGAGGTATAAGTTGAGAAGACGGGTCGGGACAGGTAGGTATAGGAGGTAGAGGTTAGGAAAATGGTTCGGAAATGGTAGGTATAGGAGGTAAAAGCTGGGAAGATAAGTCGGGATAGGTAGGTATGGGAGGTAGAGGCTGAAAAAATGGGTCGAGAAGGGTGGGTATGAGACGTAATAGCTGGGAAGACGGGTCAGGACGAGTAGGTATGGGAGGTAGAGGCTAAAAAAATGGGTTCGAAATGGTAGTTATGGGACGTAGAGGCTGGGAAGATGGGTCGGAAAATGGCCATGGATCAAAGGAAAAGTCTGAAAAATCAGGGTGGTTAGGCGAAATGCTGGACAATGCATCAGTGGCCCCCTAAAATGTAATCAGATCCTCCACATTGAATGTGGAACTAATTCCCATAGAGGGTGGAAGATCCACCGCATACACATTAAGACCGTTTCGTTTTATAATTTTAAATGGTCTAGCACTACTCGCGTGTATTTTACGAACGACTCCCTGAGGATACTGCTCCGACCTAACG